>JAWMRA010000113.1:7480867-7535152 GCA_035584735.1 Pseudotriccus pelzelni | reverse complement strand
CTCTCTGGTGTGTGGATGGAGAACATATTGCACTGTCTGTACAGAACTGTCTTCTGCTGCGGAAGTTCCCTAAAATTAGAAGAAAATACTTTGATAAAGCTTTTGCCTTTAAATATTTTTTAAAAATCTTAACTTAAAAAAATTTTTTTCTTTTTTTAAAACATCTGTTCTACCTTTTTGTATATAAAAATGGAAGCAATAATGATATTATGGAATATCATGAGCAAAATATTTTGTGCCCCATCATGGGAGTGGAAAAGCTTTTTGAAGAAACAACTGAAGTTGCCAAACTGAAGTGGTAGTCCAGCTGCTTTTTTGGGGGGAAAGTGTTGTATTCCCATCATGTCAGCATTACTATCCATCTTTCTCCTCAGAACGCTGCCCTGGGCTGCAGCCAAATGTTTCAAGTAATTTTCCTGTTGTACCTCGAGGCAGTTTGTTCCCCTGCCATCTCAACAGGGATAGGGAATGATGATCCATTTGCAGTCACAGGCAGACAGATTTCAGCAAACCCTTTTTATGTCTTTCCCAGAGTGGCTTAACAAATTGCAGACGCTTGGTGGAGCAGCCTGTTTACTTGTTGCTTATTGCTGCACACTGTGTGTTCAAAATTAACAGCATCTGCCTTGCTGCTGGAACAGCAGATTTTTTTTTCCACTGCAAGCATTGGTTCTCTGCTCGTCCTCTGCAAAAAGGATTGTAGGAGGGCGGTGGTTCCATGAGTCCCCATCCTCTTCAGTTTTTTCCTCCCCGTCTGCCAAAGAGGGAAAGCTGCACATGCAGCAGTAGTGCCATAAAGAACAGCTGCTGGACCGTAAGCCCAGCCTGGGGACTTGTGAAATGCAAATGGAGATGATTTGCAACTGAAAATTTTGGAAGGCAGAATATTTGAAGGGGAATTTTGAGGCAGTAATATTTCACCTGTAAAATACTTCCTTTGGAAGATGCAGATGCTGAGAAAACTTCACTTGGTCCAACACAACACCCCAACAAAATCTCTTTGCAGATGCTCAGGAGAAATATTTAACAGCGATCCTAAGGGTGAGAAACACAGTGTGCAAATGGAGAGATACACACGGTGCCTTGCTCACTCTACACAACCCTGAGGCTTGGACTGTGTACACATTTCTGCCCTTCCTAGAAGCTTCCCAGGAGTCTTCCTTATGCTGCTTGTATTCCCTGTTGGAGCCATGTATCACTAGGTTCAGTCAGCTAAACCCACTAAGGACCTTGCTCCTGTATTTCAAACTGCAGAAACTTGTAAGTATTGATGAACTGACTAGAAAGAAGATGCACCTTAAATTAGGTGAAGTGAATTCCTGTGAAAAGTACTATAATCCGTAGTAGATCCCGAGTGATATAAGTGGAAATTAACATGCAGAGAAAGGGAAAATAGTTGAACTGAAAGCCACATAAAAATTCGAAACGGTTTGCTTTTGGCAACACAGCTTTAAAAAACCACATACTGTAACTTTCAGTAGAAGAGCCTGGCAAGAGATGATGCTCATGCAAAGCTGTTCAAATAGAATGATGATGTAAAGAACCAAAGCAGAACTATTTCATGCTCTTTTCTACTTCTGTTTTTATAATCCTGTCAAGACTCTGAAAGCAAACTGATACTGTAGACAAAAGGTGGACATTGGAATCATGGAGAAATTTCTGCATGTGTTTATATCTGCTTATCGCAGCCTGCAGGGAATGGAAATTTGCCAGGCTAAAAATTCTCAGTTTCCACCAAAATAAACCTTTGAGAAGCTTCTTGTGAGGAGTTGAGAGCTTATTGAAGCTGTACTGTACAATCATACTGTGCAAAATTATGGTCTTGTTAACCACCACTTGTGTCTGTTGTACAAATTTCAGGTTTTGTCAGCCAACACCTTCGGAGTCTCACTAGTGGGCTGGTTGCTGGAGTTAAGGTGACTCCATAGTAAATCCTAAGAGTTCCCTGTGTGCCCCGATCCCCCCACGGGCCCGGCAGCACAGACAGTTCCGCTGGGCTGCGTTTGAGCAGCTGCTCCCCTGGGCTGGGGGCAAAGGCTGTGCCTGCATCCCTGCCCTTCTCTTCTCCCTTTAGGGGCCTGCTCAGGATCACAAGTTGTTTGCCCTGGATGTGTCCATGGGGACTGCAAACAGAGCCCTCTTGGTGCACACCAGCCAAATTGTGGGAATGTCTCTGGCACACCTGCTGTGCCAGTTTTCAATCCCCAAGGTGCTGGAACCAAGGCAGGTCCAAGAGGAGGGACAGCTTTGATGTTGTGTGTCTGCTTTAATTGCTGATCCTGAGCAATGCCGTGACTATAAAGGAGAAGTGATTAAGAATCTGACACTACATCTGTGGAATTGCAAATCTGAAAATGATCAAGCAGGACATTATGCCTCCAGCAATTCTGGTTTGTACGGATGTGATTTCTTCATCTAATTTAACAAAGTGTCCAAATTTTTTCATAGATACTGAGTCTCTCTGCAGCTTCCCACAATGTCTTCTTGTCTCCTGCTGCAAGAAAAAACTTTATTGGTAAGAAAACACTTTCTGGACAGGAAAATATGACAGAGTTACGAAGGACTGACATGTCTGAAATGAGCCATCAAGGACTGTTGCTGGATTTCACTGTGACTGAACCCCTTGCATGGTATGCACACACGCACAGATATAGAGAGAGAGTTCTTGTCAGATCAAACTGATAGGACTGAACAAATATAGAGGCTTGTATATGCTCATGGTTCTTTAAACATGAAGTGATGGGCAAAAAAAAGGTTTTTAATTCTAATTTTTAAGAGCAAGTTATGTATAGGAATCAGATTTGGAGATGAAATTATGCACAAGTTATGGAAAGAAACGGAATAAAACCAACAATGTACTTTGAACTACTATTGATTTTTTTTTTTCTGTTTGAAGACCAAGGACATGCACCCTATATTTCTGCTACAGAAAGTCTTGCTTCTCTGTTTGGTTAAACCATCATGAAAATTAAAATAAAGTTGGAATGCGAGTTTCACAGTTGCAGTCCTCTTTTTTTCCCTTGCTATTAGAAAGAACATATTTTTAATATTTACTTTTATATACATATATAATATATATATTGATGTTGTTATATATATTATATTAGAAATAGCTTTTTTTTTGCTATTAGAAATAACAGCACAGATTCACCTCACTGTTTTGCCCAGCTTTAATCCTGAGTGACATCTGTTGGTGGGATGAAAGCTGAGATTCTGTGACAGCAGAAAATTGGCAAAACTTCCTCTCCATCATCTCAGAGAATGTCCTGACCAGCTGCACATGGGCAGCAAAGCCTGTGGACATAACTGAGAGTGTCCATCTACTGCAGGGAGTCAGAGCCAGAAATAATTGTGTGTCCCTACACTCCTTCAGTTATAGGGAGTTATAATTTACAGTTGGCACAGACTTGGCTCTTTCTACCCGACGAATTCACTTCGCCTGTTTTTAGTATCATTTGGGGATAACCCCAAATGCAGAGCTGAAGCAATGATTAAATAAAAGGTGGGGATTTGGGTGCTTTAAGGAACAAACAGACATTGGACTTGTGACCATGGAGGTACTGATATTCCATAGCTATCTGCTGTGAACTTTAGACAGCTCCTCCCTGCCACACAGGGTCGGGACACATGTGCAGGCAGGTTTCAAGGAAAAATGGTGGATTAGGTTGATACTTGCATCAGGGCTGCAGATTTAAATGGTGTTATAAGAGCAAGACTTCCCTAGCATTTCATATGTCCAGGTTTTCTTTTTGATAAGGTAAATAATGCATAGTCAGAGCACAGGAACAACTGGTTCTGTAAATCGCTAATAAAGAAACACTAATAAAAAGTGGTAAATCTAACAGAGTCTCAAATGCCAATGAGAACCTCTTGCTGGTGTAAATGTGTTCCAGGGCAGAACTGGGGAGTCTGTGGGTCTATTAGTCCCATTTAAGGGAGAAAGATAGGATTGTGAACATTCATAATTCCATGCCATTCCTTAGCGACAGTGGCAAGCATCTAGACTTGGTATGAGGACAACCACACTGGCTGTGCAGAGAACACTTCAGGGTCCTTGGACATACCAGAAAGCTGTTCTCACTGCGAGACGTGGGGCAACAACCAAGCCAGCAGCTTTTAGGTCTCCCAGCCTAAAAGGGAGGGTCACCCAACCCTTTCAACATGAAACAGAAAACCAGAAAATGGTTGAGCCTGTACATGCATCTTGAATGTGTACAGTGATACAGCATATCAGTAAATGTGTGATAGCACTGAGCTAGTGCTGGGAGCCTATTGTGGCACATGCTGCTGAATACAACTATGGACAAAAATGCTGACCTATCCTTACCTCTCTGAATCTTATAAAGGTATTTTATCTACATTTGCCTTAAGATATGTAGATACTTTTTCTTAAGTATCTTCACTGAAACAAAACAAAAATTGTAATTTTCATTGTTATTTTAGTAGCAAACCCACAAATTTCCTATCTCACCTTTTACCTCCCTGCTTAACATTGTATTTTTATGTGCTTTGTTCCTTTGATGCTCTTGGTATTTTATAGAGCATTAGCAAACAAAAGAAATTGCTCAATGTCCTCTTCATTTTCACCAGCAATCTAAACTGTAGTTTACTACAAACCTCATTAACTTTTGAAGTAAGGGCTTGGTTATATAATTTGAGCTACATTAGCTGTACCGTATGAAGCTCTACACTTTTTGGCTGCAGTGTTTCTCCAGTTGGTGGTTCATGGTCCAGACAATTTACAGCAAGTTTTGCCTATAATGACCCGTTATTTGAGCTGTAAAAATATGGTAAACAAGCATACTCCCTCTGAAATTGTCAGCTACATACAACCATGATGCAATGACTCCCCATTTATCTGCATGACTCTAATTGCTTATACACATGTGAAGTACATACTCTATTACATTTGTTAATATTTCTGATAACATATGTCTGTATTCAGAGATGTCATTATAAAAAACATAATGTAAAAATGCAATCTTTGTTTATTAAATGTACCTATTAAATGTAGCATTTTATGCCATTTTAAAAATGGAACTAAATGACACAAAAAGAAGTATTTCCTCATGACATTATGGATACTCATCATTAATATTGAAACGGTAATAGTACTATAGATAACATGACATTGAATTACAATAGTGTAACATTTTCAATACTATGCTTGAGACTGCATCAGTCTCTCCATTGTACATTTCTATTTTGAGAAGTTACAGAATATTAGATGAGGGATACATAAGCTCCTCCATGAATATGCTGGCTTAAAATTTCTTCCAGCAAATTAGTCATGTGTTGTGCCTGTGTATGCTATTACAGAAATACATAATTTTCACGGCTTCTTCTAAGTGAAATGTTAAGTGAGAAAATAAGAAAACACCATTAAAAAAACCCCCCATCAACAAAACTGGCTTCTAAGTAGTAATGGATTAAAATAGCAATGGGCAGAGAACATGTGAAATAGATGCTGAAATCTTGTATCTGCCTGGTTCTCCCAGTCTGCCTCTTCTCATAAAAGTCTTTATGCTTCACATCTATTTGTGCAACTGGCTTATTCTCAGATGCTCTGCTAGGAAGTGTTCTGCAGCCTTCCTCCCACTTCAGGTAAGTATCACCACAGGTCAGAAATGTGGTTTATGTTCATGAAAAATTGGTTGGTCTCTCTTCAGCCTGACTAGCTTTATTTGTCACTGGGTTTGCATAACTGTAATAGTTCAGGGTCTCATCATGCTGGGAGAATATACATTTAATAGAAGCATCAAAGTCTACAAGATTTTGGAATCTAAAGTAAACAATGGACAACAAAATTTTCGTCCATTTTTTACAGAAAATGAACACAAAGACTAGAAATTTGCTGTAGGTACCTGGGTGATGGAGATGTGTTGTTCATATAGACACACCCATCCAAATATCTCTTGTGGAAACAGCACAGCAATGGTTCCTGCTGGAAGTTATTAGGTGTGTATGGTGTGTATTGAGGAAAGTAAATTAAGCTGGAGCTGCCATAGTACAAGACCCAGAAAAGATCACCAGCAAATTAATTCCTGACTGAGATAAAATTCAGAGTCCACTGTAGGGAGAAAGTGAGGATGCATCCTGGGAATAACCTTTTCCAAAAAGAGCAGATGAGCAGCACAAGCCTGGGTTTTTTTCTTGCTGCTTTGAAAGAGGTGGCATCCAGAAAGGACACTGGCAAGTGAAGTAAGAAAGAAGGGCTTCCCCATGCTGGCTAGAAGAAGTGATTTTAAATTTCCTGGGAACAGATCCTTAACCACCAAGTCTGCCTTGGCTGGGCAAGCCCCCACTGCAGTCAGAGCAGAAGTGTCACGTTCCATCTTCAGGCAGGTTCTGAGCAGATGTGGCTGTGAGATGTTCAATTTTAAATTGCTGAAAGAGGTCTCAAGAAGTTAAAGAACCTTCCCGATCACTGCAAAAAAACCTCGCATGGTCATTTAATTTCTGGGCTTCTTTCCTAGTGTTATACAGCATTTTAAACCACAAAAGAGAGACAAAGTAGTTTAATGCTGAGAATAAGCCAGCATCCAGACGGCACCACCAGCAATGGGCAAAACTGTAGCCCTGATTTCTGTCAGTTCAGGTTTGGCTTGTTACAGCTCAGTGGGAGCATATTGCAACTTAAGAATTAAGTGGAATTTCAATGGCTGCTTTGCAATTCCATATGCAGCCTTACTCCATGAAAAAGAAAAAAAATCCTGTTTTTGCCTGAGATCTTTCTGAATGAGCCCTGACTGGTGCACAGGCCTCCCTTTTAGTGATAATAACACTCTTGTACAAGCCAATTATGCCAGGGAGAAATTCTTTTTTATGAAATACGTAAATCTTAGGACTTCTTAGCATCTGACACTAAAAGATAAGGAATGCCTTTAAAGGATTTTGTCCTATTGGTATAAAAAGATAAAGCACAACTAATACTCAGTATATGACAGCAAGCTCCTGAAGTGGGTTCACGTGGGTTTGGTAGATATCAGAGACAAACTAATTTTGTGACTTACTTGTAATACAGACACATGCAAGGTACTTGGAAGAGTCCTGAGAATTATTTCATCCTGAAAAAAAAAACAGTGTAAAGAAAATCAGCTATCAGAGATTTGGTTTTTTCCCTTCTCTAGCAAATTTAATTGCTCTCAGAAAGAATAATGAAGATGGGAAAATTTTTTCCAGGGCTATAAGGACTTTCCTGTTAAATAAACAGGATTTCCCGTAAGATCAAAGTTTTGTTGGTGGACTGGATTAGAAAAAACCTCAAGTGAAACTCCTCAGAAATGTGTCACGAGAACAAAGGATTTGTATTCAGTCTGATCATAGAACCAGAGAACGGTTTGGGTTGGAAGGGACCTTAAAAGCACACCTAGTCCCAACCCCGAACAAGGAGATACAAGGTTGAAAAAGTTGTAATCTAAGAGAGACAAGGTATTTTTAGGTGTAGAAGATACTTTCAGTTCTAAGAGAGGCCAGTGGAAGACATGAACAGTAACAAAGAAGAATGTGATGTGGTTGTAAACACAAAACATAAAGGAGCCAGTTTGACAAAAAACCCAATTTCCTAAACCCTGCTGGTGTCCAACACCTGTTCCAGAAGGAGGACAAAATAGATTCTGATGTTTAAGTTGATCTAAATGTACAAAGAAAGACCTGGCAAAATGTCTCGGGGTGCTTGAACTCATCAATCTGTGAGTCCTGGAGTAAAACCATCCTTTCCCTGGCAGTGAAAAGGATTACCAGATTGCTTTGTTTTTCTGTCTTTCTTCTAGTGAGAAACAAAGAAATTTGAAAAAAAATTCCTCCCATGGAAGCAGGATGAGATCTAGAGACAGCAGTGACTCTGGAAAATAGTTTTGTGTGTCTCCTGGTGACATCTGAATTTAAAAGCTTGGTCCTGAAATTCCTTCAGTTGTAAATAATAGTTGCTGAAAGATCATCGCAAATTTCTATTCATGGCATCGCAAATTGTTGGGCAGAAATGTTGGGACTCTCAGATCTCAATTTGATTAAATTGATGTTGTTCTTTTAACCTCCTAATAGTTTGTGAACATTGTGTAACTAAAAGCTGATCATTAAGATACTCTTGGTTAAAGTGACTGCAGTTTGTCACAGGTAAATACCACCCAAAATTTCAGCACATTTCTTCACCCTTTTCATTCATGCCTCTGTCTCTCAGTTGAGTTTCTTGTGACATCTGTGTTGAACAGGCTCAGAAGGGGCTCTGTAACATTTCTGCAGGGGAGCAACTGGTTATTTTGTTAACGTCAGGACACAAATCCAATCTGGCATCAAATAGATCCATCCAAAGTTCTTCTAAGAGACAGTCTAAGTGGTGTAGTGCCTTTGGCTTTGTATCTTCCAGTAGTTGATGACATTTTGGCTCAAGATAAGATACAGTTTATCAGAAATATTGGGAGCACAGTGAAACATATGTGACCAGGCATAGCTGCAGCAACTAAATAACACTCAGTATATCCCATTTCAACCTTTTCCATCAACATCTTGACTTAAGGAGTTACAAGTTCAGAAATACAAATAAAACCAATCCCTTTTTAGAACAGCATATTCGCAAACTTTAGGTACCTTTTCAGTTTCACTCAAAGAGAAATGAAAGAACTTGTAGTTTTTAAAATTGGAGTTATTTTCAGACTTTAAAATCTTTCTCAGGGCTGCAGGGCAATTTGTCCATTGCCTTGTATCAAAAAATGGTCTCACGGCTGAGAAATCTCCATCTGTTTTGGGTGGATGCTTGAATGTCTTCCTGCATTTTATCCTCTGAAGTCGATTTTTTAATACCTTTAAGACCAACCTCCTTATTTTATAAGGAGTTCATGCAACTGCAGAGTTCAATATAAAAAAGAAAAAAATGTTTGGTCAAAATGTTAGAAAGTATTCAGTCTTTTTAAAGTATCCATCTGATGTGCTGATTCCTCAAAAATATCTGCCCTCTTATTGGAAAAACTTGTTACAAGGATGGTAAAAAAGGAGGAGGGAGAACTAATGTGCAAAAATATGAGAGAAAATTGTAACTGATCTTATTTCTTCCATCACTTAGAGGGGCACAATCTGCACCCAAGGAAACATCATAAGCTTCCTATGGATAAAGAAATGAAAAAAAAAAAAAAAATTTAAACACCTGAGCTAACATTTCAAAATGAAATCAAATTTTAGAATACAAAATGCAATTACAGATACTACTTTTCTACTTTCCAATCTTCTTGCTCCATCCGGAATAAAAGAAAGTTTATTTCTGAGACATGATCAGACAACAAATTTAAAATATTATCTATAATTATCTCAACGCTAAATTAAATGGGGGAAAGAAAGAAAAGAGTTTGGACATAATAAAATATAATTTTCAGTAATAATTTAATAATCTTTTTTGAAACTATTTTTCCAAATAATTAAATACTTCTAATCTAGTTCTGAATGCTCAAACCCTTTAACGCAAACATTTATATTTTGCTTAAAAGCTAGTATTAAAAAAAAAAGTATCTATGAGGTCCAAAGGTAACTAACTTCATTTGTCATAACATCCATTTAGGCAGCGTCATTCTGACTTCTGTGTCACATACGCAGTTGAAAGTTAAAATAGAGCTGATAAGTCATAGATCTTATATTCTTTGTTACTTCATTATATCCACGGAAATCCACTATCATTATTTATTGAACTGGCAAAGAATTCTGGATGTCAAAGTTTGTTTATGGTTTCCCTGACAACAAGATCTTTTACTACTACTTTTAATAGTAAACATTTTCAATGTGTTCCTCATCAAAACTGCAGTAAAGTAGGAAAAGGGAGCCTTTAAATAATAACTCACTACCATTTGCATTGTCACCTACATTAACTTAACAGACTGTAAACCAACATTTTTTAAGATTTCCAGTTGATATATCATTCTGTCATTAAAAAAAAGCCAACAAACAGATACTGTAAGATCATCTGTCTGTCAGAAAGAGAGAAATTTTAGTGATGAACAACTATGAACAACAATTGTGTTTTCCTGTGTGTAGGTAAGAATTGCTTCATGTCAACTTGTCATCCACATTTCTCCCCTTTATTTAAGCTGTGCTGAAAATTAGAGATAGGGAATTCACAACACCCAAAAAGCCATTGTTTCAGCTGCTTATTTTCCCTCCAGCTTTAGACAAAAGCAGAAGACCAGGCAGAGTCTTTCGGTGGCCTTCGGAATTTAAAAGGTCACAACACTTCATTGCTTTGTCTGTGTCTCATGGTTAGGTCAAAGAAACAGTCTTTATGCCTTTGCTCTCTCATCTTTCAGAGATAGGCAGGAGAAGGACATGACTTAACCTCCCAGCTAACCCTGGATTTCTCTAACACACAGGTGTCCAGGATGCTCTGAGGGCTCATATGAATAAATATGAAAAGCTGCTTATGATGAGGAACAAGCAGAATACAGATGATGTCTGCTTCGCACTTTAAAATAACTTCAAAATGTGGTGCCATTGCAGCAACCCTTTGACAGCCACGCCTGGCACAGAATTAAATTTCCGAGGTGCTTAGCTGCGTGCCACAAAAGCATTTCATGCTAAACCTCTGCAGAAGCTATTCAGTCTGTTAGTGATGGCTCATACTTTTATATTTTGTGACAAAGATACGGCCTAGTCTTACCTAGTAACATAATCTCATATGATCGTTTTTGGACTTAAGACCCAAATACTTACAAGAAGTGAAATAATTGATAAACCCGTGATTTTACATAAAAGTTTAGTTGCTAATGTAAAAGCAGTAGCTGCAATTCTCATTGAAAATTGGATTTAAAATCCAAGTGTTTTTCACAGCTTCTGGCACTAGTATTTTCTTATTTGGACACACTGGACTACAGGAGCTGTTATGCACAAGAGCAGAAATTATTAGAATTTGATAATCTAGTGCTTTGTCAAGGATGTTCATCAAGTCATAAAAAATATCAATCAGAGTAGAAACCATGGCCGATATAACCTAATTCTTTACCTTTTCTCAATCATGCCATTAGTTCGAATATGACCGTGTCTAATCCTTATAATGACAGACATGGTTTGTGGGAGACGATCTGACACTGAATTTGAAAATAGAGAGAGAATAACTTATTGGATTTTCTTCTTAAATGTACAAAATCATATTGAAATAGAAGGCTTTTAAAACTAACCATGCATATTAATTGAAGGCTTTGGTCTTGAAAAAATTAACAGCATAGCAGAAATACAGCCATATTGATGGATGACACATAATATATACAAAAAAATATGAAGGTGTATTTCTCCTTCAATTATGTCATGCATGAGATTTTTTGAAACTAAACGTTATTCCTGGTTTTTTTTGCAAGACCTTCATACAGGGTGTTTATGCTAATCAGAGAATCATCTTCATACTCATCCTCTCATGCCAAAACATCTCACTTGCCAAAGTAAATGAATGGAATTTTCCTGATAATGACTGCAACTTATCAGGACACTTTTCCAGAAATTTTTTTTTTTTTTTTCCCTGAATGAACAAAACAAGAAAAAATAAGCCAATGTTTTAAGCAATTGTTATAATCTTCAGATATTTCACTGCAACAAACTAGCATACATTACAACTTTTAAATCAATACATGTCATAGAATTTTATAAAAATATACAGCTACTGGTATTCTTTGATAGTCCTTGTTTACTGGAAGCCAAATGGAGTGTGAAACATTAAATTTCTCTTAAGAGTAAGAGGGTAAATAATTTTTCAGTCCTGCTACTGAAATTCAAAATGCATGAAATATGAAAAATACGGTTCTAGATCATACTGCTTTCTGCATAACTATTCCACATTTTCAGGTGGGAAAAGAAGCCTAAACTACCCCAATAACACTGCATGTGCACTGCACATGCACAGGGCAGCACATGGTCTTAACATGTTTGAGGTTGAGACTTTTTTCCTGTTGGTTAACTTTGGGTTTGGTCCCACCAGGGTATGTGCATTCTGCTCTTCCATGTGTTTTGAGGAGACCACAGAAGATCACACATCACATGTGCACACACGATGCATGCACACCTGCTTGTATCCACTGCCATGGAAAACCAGACAGGGGTGGAACAGACTGCAGAAAGTGCAAAGATATCACCCATCTAAAATAACTTTCTGGTCAATAACTTTGTTTTCTCTGCCAAGCATTTGTCCTGTATGTAGGACACAAGCAACCCACTGGTTAAAATATTAACTGGCCTTTAGGTCAAACAGGATCACTTTTCCAGATACAGAATCCAACTTTGAAACTTCTTTAAGGTTGTAATACTTGGGGAAACATAAGCAGAGATCCAGGAGCTCCAGAGACGTTCTTGAGCCTACATGTGTGGCTTAGGGTCTTACAGAATGTCCTTCAGCTACATTTGGGCTTCACTTTTGTTATGTCCAAGCACACTTTGTAATTTTTAAATAGCAAGACTATCTGGAAGGTGAATCTTGAATGAAAACTAGATTGACTCAACCGAAATACCAGACACTATGGTTAAAACTAGCAAATAAAAGCACATTTTTTTACACAACTGTTAATTAAATTACAGAGCTCATTAATTTTGCCCACAGAAAAAATGGTTTTCTGTGAAAACAGAAAGCATAGCTATCTTCTGACAGAGAATTTCCTGTGAGATAGTTACATCTTTAGCTGTTTGCTGTGGTTTTCTGGACAGAACCTCCTGCTCAAGGTGTATCTTCACGTTGCCAAGGTCAGGACACAGGCAGTAAGGGTTCTTGAGGGAAGGGTAATTAATCTTGTAATTAGAAGGATATATTTTCTCATATGATTTCAGTGCGAACTGGGGAGCAGACAGTGTTAAAACAAAAAAAGCTTCTTGTCTAATATTAAATGTTACACACACCTCCATCTATAGGGATGAACTGGAAGGCTAATTAATTCCAAGCAGCAGAAATATGCCTGTGTCCACAGAAAATCATTGCATGCTGTCAGCAAAACTAGAATGGAACAGAAATCCATCAAAGTCTGATTTCTTCTTCAATATAGGACAAAATTTAGGTCTTTACAGTCTTAAATTGGAAGCAGCTACAGCCAATTAGCTGCTTCATTTAATATTTCAGTTTGCATACTCAGCACGTTGCAGCAGCCCCTGTAATCTCTGAGAAAGCTCAGGACAGAGTACGGGGCAGATAAGGAGATAAAACTTGGTATCTGGGGAAATTTGGAACTGGAAAGTAGAAAATCAGAGCCTTCTCTCAAAAGCCCGAACAGGGACTTCATAAGCTGGTATCCAAAATGCCAGGCTGATGTTACTCTGACGAGTGCTGGGACCGTACATGCCATGGAACATACCGTCCAGAAATTCAATACAGAAACTAGACTTCACCTATTTAAATGGCATTAATATAAGATCAATGAATTATGTTTATCCTTCAGTGATAAGAGTTCACTGCAGCAGCAGGGAACTTCCCTAAAGAACGATGTCAAGGCAACTCCAGGTCAATACTGTTAGGAGGAATTTACATGTTTACTGTTTACTTAGCCCGTCCAACACCATCGTCAGAGATTTTTCACAGTACCCTTCTAAGGCATAGACTTGTCTGCAATTTTTTTTGTGCTTATATAAAAAGTTTTGTCATTTTTCAGACTTCTTTGAAACAAACTGGTAAGTCTGTGTAACTATTCTTGGAACTTTTAATAAACTTTCAATAATGAAGGATCCCCATCCTTCATTATTTTGGTACTATTAGTGAAAAAGACTGTGTATTTTTCATTGTATCTTTGAATATATTTATAGTCTATATAAATACATACATATATCTAATCTTTGAAGCAATCATCCCGTTACTAAAAATTATTGTTCTACCAATCACCTATTTGATAGCTAAAAGGATGTGCTGAAAAACATCCTTTTATAATGCTGTTTTCAGAGAAAAGCATGCCTTTAGAATGCTTCTTTTACAGGAAAACTTTTTTTTTTCTAATGCTGCTTGTAACTGAATGTCACGTCCTAAGGGAAATGTGGCACATTGTAAAATAAAGATGTCATATTTGTCTCTGTCAAAAGAAAAAACATGCATTTTAACAGTTTGAGGATTTTAATTTAAACATACACTTGTCAGGAAAAGCTTTTAAAAAGCAAATGAAACCCTTCTGCTCAGTTTCCTGCTTGACAAGAGAATTCAAGCTTTAAGTTTAGTATATGTGATATTTCAGTCACAGACTTTTACAGCTTTGCTTCACTATTGTCTATAGAAGCCAGACAAAGTCTATTAACACATATGCTGAAATACTTGTTTCCTTCTAACTTTATTATTTTTACTAGGTTTTGTAACATTTTTAAAACCAAATTTTCTTAATTTTGGACACAGTGTCTGAATTAAGGAAAAAAAAAAAAAGATAAAAAGGAAGCTATTGAACCACTAAATGAAGTCTATCCTAGACTTGGAAATGAGTAATTTATCACCATCATCACTGACAGGAAAACTGTAGTAGGTGGAAGGGGCCTTAGAAGATTGGATGATCTGTTCTTCAGGCAGAAACACACCAAACTGTAATTCCAAAAATATATTATTTTCTTAAGAGTATTCTCTGTAAGTAAGGTTTCTAAAATACATGAGAACAAGGGTTGTAGATTACAGTAATAGCTCAAACATAGTGCCCAAGCATATAGTTACATGTTCCTTGTAACAGGTTTTTATTTTCATAACCCACCATCAGCTTCTGTTAAGTTTCTCCCAAGTCAAAATTTAACAGTATGCATCTCTCTGGGAATAAGTTCCTAATAAGTATATTTAAAAGTCAAAGAAGCTGGTCTTGAGATGTTTGTGAGATGCTTGGTGTTTCCAACTGTACCTCAGCAAACTTTAAGCACGTATGGTTAGAGATTCAGGCTACATCACTGTGGAGAGAGGAGGAGAAGCAGCAATGAGCTAAAGTCAAGTCAGGTGTCAGCCTGACTGAGGGCTTTCAGCTAGAGCAAATGGCAGCAGTCATTCAGTGAGGTATAAAATACAGCATATTTGAAACATAAACCCTGTTTCTGTCAGTAACCTGAGTTTACCACGCATGTTCCTTAGAGGTGCTCTCATTTTGGAGTGTGATAGATCACAGGAATTTGGGCACAAAAGGCTTTTGGTCCTGGAATTAACAAAAGGGTACATCCAACCTCTTTCCCATGTCTTGAGGCATTTGAATGCTGGATGGTGTAAACTTCTAGAGAGTAAGGTTTCCTGAGCATGAAGCTGAAGAATAGCACTGACCTGCAAAAGAGACGGGAAGGAGGCATGTCGTGTAAGAGCCTGTATCTTGGAGAACTCCAGCTATTGCTAATAACTTTTCTCTCCTCTGAGTATTAGTATGCATAATATTATTTCTTACATTTCATATATTTACTCTATATTTAGGTGATGCCAAATGCCATAAAGGCACAGTGAAGTAGAGGAAGGTCTTGGAACTCTTTATACAAACACAAACCATGACACTTTTTGCCCAAAACAGCACTGACCCTGGATGACATATTGATTACTTGAGGGGAGCCGAAATCCAGATGGTTTCTCTGGATAACCTTAGGAAGGAATGAAATTCCAGCACACAGGAGGCTTTAATCACCATCTATCACAGTCTGAAAGGGAGGCTGAAGAGAAATCTAGGAGACCTGTCTCTGGAGCTCAATGATATAACCTTAAAATGTCATGACATTAAATTCAGATCTGACAAAAAGCTTTTGATAATGTGCGAGTCTGAACTTCAGAAATCAAAATAATAAACCCAACATATTTGGTTGCCTGAGCTGTTCTCAGGTGGCTGTGACCTTTCCTTCATTGCAGTTCCTAATCAAAAGTAGGGGAAAGTACAGGAAAGGAAAATCAGTAATTTTCACATGGACCCAATACCTGCCATCCAGTCATTTGGCACAAAGCTACAGTAGGTAACCTGTCAAATTTGGTGCACAGTTTACATGACAGCCAGATTTCTGCTCCCAGGAAGTGCTAAAATCATCCTCTTCTGGAGGAGGGATACTATTTTCAAAGCCAGAGCATATCAGCAGGCAAACTCCTGACAGATGGTTGTGAGTGCCAAAGGAAGGACCACTGCATGGATGGCTTGATGTCAGAGCTCTGTTATCCAGTTTGCTGCTGGGTAGTCCAAGTTTGGAACACATTCTCTTCAGTGTATTCTCAGGTACTGACAGAGCTGCTGGAGCTCACCAGCCACACAGTGCAAAGACTTGAGAAAACTCCCTTTTCTGCAATTCTCAAACACTACCAAGGCACCTGCAGTTAGAATGGACCCTATACCTTGAAGACAGAAAGGTTTTACTCTAAAACCCGTGGTCCCACTGAATCATTTTGACATTAAGCATACTATGTCCACTTTAGAACATGCAAATGTTATTTAGAATAACTCGTTGCAAAGTCTAACTTTTCTGAATATCTAATTTTAGCATGTTTTGCCAGAAGTATTTTCCATCACCTTGTCGGCTACAGCTGTCAAATGGCAAAGAAAAATAACTGTTGGAGGAGGAAAAGGTTATTTCACATGACTAGGACTGCTAATTTTGACCTGTACATAAATCTTTTAATAGAAAAATACCCAAACAAAACAAAACCATAACAAAGCAGTCTAATAGTCTTTGCAATTGAGTTGTTAATTATAGTTAGACAATGTTTCCTCTTCCCATACAGCTTGAGTGAGCTCTAGCATATTTATATCAAGTCATCATACACTCAAAACTGCACGGCCAAAGAATCATTTTCCAAAGGAGCAAGATGCAAGAAAAGGTTTGTTTGCAGTCTTTAATAGTAGTTTGATTATTTTTTCCTCCACATGCATTACTTTAACAATTTGATTTTCAAAAAATAAGCACAAGAATTGGGGATTGTAAAACAGCTCTAACACCCCTGCATGGGTTCCCATTACTTACTGGCATCATAACAATGGATCATCATCAGGAAAAGGTACGGCAGATGTGCATATTTCTCACAGTCAGGCATTTCAAGACTTTCTTTCCACCACGTAAGATATTAGCTAAGAATCTCGCATCCTTTCTAGAGGTGTCCTGGGACACAGCAATAGGCTGGAAATTACTGCCTAGCGCTGAAGTTTCCAAATGATTATATGTTCTCATATTATTTTCATTCCAGTCCTCAACACCAGACAAAATGGCTGTGGCAAGCCAAGGGTTCACATTCCTGACCTCAGCTGAGGCTGGGACAATCCCCTGAGACAGAAGTAGTACAGCCAGTAATCTTTTATTCGAAATTTTTTTTTTTTCAAGTTTTGGCATACTTGACCTGCTGGGACAAAACAGGATTATGTGGAGTACGACTACAGATCCTGGAATTTTAAGGTCACAAAAAGCACAGCCGACTTTGGAGAGGCTGATAACTAAAGTAGTAGGGGCCACATTTAAAATAAGCTCACAAGTCTGACCAGGTAACACTGAGATTCAGCAAAAAAACCAAAATAAAATCTTACAGCCAATCTTAGCACTCCTCCAAAGAAAGTAGAAACATTTCTACATTTATTTTGTTTTAGAAAGAAGCTGTTCCAATGTCTAGATACTTGCACTGCCTGCATCCATGCCTAGGAATGTACAACACGACAAGTATCTGCACCTTTCTGAAGATGTAATATTGATTCCATTCTAATAAATAATAGAAATGCAATAGCTCTTTGGTGACACAGTAGGTTAATTTATTAGATTAACTTTGTATTTGGGAGAGCAGCTTCCAAAATTTTCTCATATGAAAGTTGAAAATAGATTTAAATTGATCAAGCTGTAAAATTTCTATAGGTAATCCAGTTAACAAGTCACCATTAGGTTATGCAGGACTCAAACACTGAACACCTCACTTGGCAAATTGTGCTCATTCCATTACAGGAGTATTTCATGCAGAATCTCTACAGTGCAACAAATTGTGATTGATATACATGTATAGGTGTACATATAGATATACACACACACAAAATCCCCTTCTGATTCACTTCCAGAGAGTGCTTGCAGATTGTTCACAAGGTCACTTGCAGGATCTCCTAGAGATGTCACACATTTCTCATTCTTTTTCCATTCACTCTTGTATCTAATTTACTTTCCCAGTCACAGCCATCATAGGTTATGGACTTGATTTATGTTGATATGAGCCAACGCATTCATGGGAAACCTATCCATAAAATTTGTGGTATTTCTAGCATTGTTTTTTCAGCGTAAAGTTCAAATGATTCTGCATGAACTAGGAATTTGGTTTTGTTTTCTGCAAAGCCATCCTGATAAAACTAAACTATAACCAGCAGTCATCCCTAAACTTTATGTGCAAAGCAAGCTCAGCATCTAATTTAAAAAAAAATCTCTAGTATGCAAAAGTACCGAAGATTTCTCCTGTTGAAAAAGCAAGCAAACAGAAATCTCAGGAAAAGACAGGCAATGTGAGGCATACCGAAAGATGAATTTATGGAACATTGGGAATTTTTGATGATAATGAAAGTGGAAAATGGAATGCAGTGTTTTTATCACTTGCAGT
This sequence comes from Pseudotriccus pelzelni, assembly GCA_035584735.1. Taxonomy (NCBI): domain Eukaryota; kingdom Metazoa; phylum Chordata; class Aves; order Passeriformes; family Tyrannidae; genus Pseudotriccus; species Pseudotriccus pelzelni. Next base: position 7,516,680 of record JAWMRA010000113.1, on the reverse strand, counting down.
TCCTGACTCTTCCTGAGATTTCTCCTTGAAGCATCATAGAACAGGGATCCATACACCATTCCCTCTTGTGGAATTCATGAGAACATGCAGTGTCATTTCAGTCTCAGCACATGGAGGACCACAAATATATCAGAGTTGTTCTGAGGTTACACGAGGACAAGAAGAGCGTGAAAATGTAGACTTAATCAACTTCAAAAAACAAAGTTACTGGTCATAATTTCCTTGACCGATGTGCATTTGCACGATGGATGATTCCAAAAGGAAGCCTCAAGACAATTGTGCTGGGCAGGTGGTTCTGGAATCCTTCACAGAAATCATTGTGGGACCACTCTGTTGAGTTCCGTATCTGTGTTGGATGGCTCAGAAATGTTCTGCTATTTAAAGAAGGTGAGTAAATAATTTGAAAAACATAGTCATGAAATGATAAGTCACAACTCTGTATCTGAAAGAAACTGGAATGAGAATTCTTATAAAAGAGAAAAGATGGCAAAGCATCCGTGTGCCCGTCACAGACCATCCCCATAAAAAGCCTTGCCAGAGTAGACACTTGCATATTCACTTTATGAATTTGATGCAGGCTATCATACACACCTCTTTGAGACAGAACCTTACACAGCATGCAGTTCGGAGTGCCAAGCAGACATTATAAATGTCTAATGACATTCTGTCAAGAAGCAGCCTTTGATTTCAAAGTATCATTGAATTTTAAACATGAAATACAATCACATAACGTATTCTCATTTATCTCCATCAGTGTTTATGTCTTCCCAGCTATAAAATCCACTGAACTTAAAGAGAGGTGAAATAATTTCTTCAACCTTATTATTCACAGACAAATTGAAGGTTGTCAAAATACAGGAGGCAGTCTTCTGATTGTTAAAGCTTTTGACTTTGATCATGCAGATATGCTTTTCAGCAGCCATTTCTACAACTTGCTGCAGAGCATTTGTATACTTTCCTAGAAGGTTCTTGAAATCTTCTGAAGATACTTCTCTTTGTAGTGTTGATTTTGATGTTTGCAATTATGCACCATGCTAGGACAATAATACAACTGTTTGTTGAAGGATTCCACTTGTGCCATTTAACTATTAAGAGACGAGAGTTGTCATCTGCAGATTTAACATTGCAAGAAAAAAACCCCTCTAGGTTTTATTCTGTACATTAAAAGTGTCTAACTCTTAACTGCTGCCAATTATCTACTGAGAATTGTTAGGATTTTTATAGGGTAAGGACTACCTTAACATATTCTACTTGGCAATTGCAATGTTCTTGAAGTGTGCACAGTCATATGTGAGATGAGACAGAATAAGCAACTCAATTTCAAGTAATAACTTAAACACCCTCTAAACTACTGCAGCTCTGAGAAACAGAGTTGTCAGAGAGGCAAAATGCTATAAAGAGCACACAAATGTATTTCCTTACATTTTTTCATACTTGTTATTCTGTGCAGTCATTATAAACTATTTCAAAGCCTGCCTAAAAATTCAGGATTTTCAGTATTACTTACCTCTCGAAGTCTCCCTCAAAGTTTTCTTATTATAATATTAACTTTTCAGGACAAGATATTGCTTCATTTTACATAGCAATGGGACTTGATTATAGACTTCCTGAAATTAACTTCTACATTTCAATTACCATCGCCACCTAAGTCACATTTCTTGATGTTGTGACACATTCATAGTTTTGGTAGAATAAGTCTGTTCCTACAAGTAGTTCCCAGTCTAGGTCATGGTTTTAGACACTTTTCACCCTTTTTCATTACACCCTTCATAGTAAAGAATCGTGACACAGATTCCTGTTGAGTTACTCAAACCAGATGGAGAAGGTTCACACAGCAAAAACTTCAGCCTTGCCTCTCGAAAAATTTTCTCAAGGAATTACAGTAACTGTACAGTAAGCATCTTTTCTCTTACATGCTTTCCTATTCTATTTTTGCGTATCTTCGCCATATAAAATTAACATTTTGGTCAGGAGCATCCTTTAGGGTAGTGCCTGTACTGTGAATACCCTTGAACCTTCAGCAAAAAATGTAAAAAGGCACATTTTCTTCCTTCAGTGATCACCATAAAACAAGGGTGGTTGACATGGGTTGCATATAGGTCTGTTGCTGAAGCTGTATCACAAGATCAGTGTGTGTTTACATAAAGGATTCAAAATAATTTAAATATTTCACTATGAAGGTGGAACTGGGTTTAAAAGAAAACCGCTCCAGGATGGCATAGTAAGCAGGGATTGCACATACCTAAATCACACATCTTAAAAAAACCACCCCAGAAGGAAAATCATAATTTTGAAAATTGAAAATAGCCAAGACTATTACACTTGAGATAGAGGAAGTTCTAAATAAGAGCAAAGAATGACGATGAAAGTGGAGGAGGCAGTGCAGCTGAATGACTGTTCCTGAAATGTTATACCCAAAAAAGAAGTGGCACAGGAAAATCCATACCATTTGTCAAGTGGAATGACAAAATTAACTGCCCTGAGGTTGTTAGAATTTATATATGGTGATATAATGAAGCAGTAAACCTGTAAAAAACTTGTATTCATTCCTTGATCTGGTTCTTGTTAGAGGGGTAAAAGATTTGCCTCTACTAAAGCTACAGCTGGTGTTATTTTTATTTCAGATTATGTAGAAATAATTAGAGGTCTTAAACTCTATTTAAAACTGTGTAATATTCCTATGATTTCAAAACGGAGGAGCGTTGGCCTACTTTCACCTTTGGTGACTTTTCAGAAAAATGATGTCAGAAAGATCTGAACAACAGAAATGTCAGAAAGTTTTGGTTTTTGCATGCAGTGTTTCTTCCAGTACTATTTTTGACAGAAGATAACTTTCTCTGTGGTAACAAATCTTAACTTCACCTTCAAATATTATGCAAACTTTTAAGGTGAAAAGTTAGGAGAATCCAAATTGATAAATTTGTATCTTGTTTGGAAGAAAATAACTTGATATTTCTATTTGTACTGATTATTTTCTTATTAGCAGTTCTCCTTACTAAAGAACTCCTTTTACTATTTGAGTTTTTATAGTACTGATATCCTACCAAAGAAAAAATGCTGGTGCTCGATACTGAGTCGTGAGATTGAGCAGAACGTGGCTGATTGTGGTACTACAGGGAAACAGTGACAAATTATGGACTGTATACGACAAACCAAGTATTATAAATAGCAGCATTCTGGTAATCAACAGTGGAATGATCAAGGCTTAAACTCCTCCCAGCACATTTTCAAAAGCAGCAGCAGCCAGGGGCAAGTGAGCTCTGAGGTACCAAATGATGTCCTGGTGGCTTTTATCATCAGCTGCTAACGGGTCCTTGGTGAGCCGCCCTTCAGATCAGGCAGGCTACAGAAAACTCTTGGACCTTGAATATAAAAGGAAGCAAGGCAGATATCTAAAAGACCAATGCTGCTTTGCTTTTGATGTTCCGGATTTCCTTTGTTGTCTAAGGATTTATTAAAAAAAATGAAAGTGAAGGGCAGGTTTCTAATTCTTGTGAAAATCCTTACACAATCAGATATAGCACTTTTTCCAAGAGGCGTAGTCTTATGTTCTAACCTAGCAAGTTCAGAAAGCTACTAAGTGTTTGGGCTTTCCTAGAATATTTGCAAGTTTTTTCACTTTACATAAGATTGCTCTTAATGCTCTTTACTCTTTGAAAATAATTTATGTAAATCTTAGACAATTTTGTCTGGATTAATATAACCAATTGTTCAATGGCACAAATGCCTGAAACCATGAATAATCCAAAATCTGAGAATTCAGGACAGCTGGAATGATACCAGAAATTCCTCTGTTTTACAGATAATTCCTTTATAGCAACACCATTAAAATGTGTCACATTAAGTAGCAGGAAGGACTAGTAAGGTGACGAGAAGCAGTACTGAGCTTCACACCTTTGTCCAGTAGCACTGGGGTATCCAAAGGGAGGGGGTCTCTTCATCAGATGCTCCTTACAACAAAATATTCAAACACATAAGTGGGCTAAGACCACAATTTTTTGGTTTTTATTACAAAACCATTATGTGGTCTCCAAAACATAGGCACCCTGAGGTTTCTTTTCAGTTTGTGACATGTGTGGAGCCACGTGTGCACCTTTGGATAGATGACAGAAAAGAAGAGCAAACAGCCAACATGCAATTCAAATGTGTTTGCCTTTCATTATCTATGTTTGAAGTGTTCTGGTTAATGACTTTAAAATAAGGAATAGCATAGCAAAACGTATTTATTGCATGAATTAACTTCAAAGAGCTTGCCTCAACATGACATTTGGGAAATGTAAAAAATTTGAACAAGTCCATCCAAATAACTTTAAAATTGCTTTTCTGAACTCATGGAGATCTAAAGAATTTCAGGAAAAGTCAGTTGCATGAACTGGCTGTGTAGTCGAAATAGCATTAGAAGTCCTGTGATTTCCTTTTGAAAACATATCCTGCCCTAGATTACCTATATGAAGGTCCTATAATTTTTTGTGAGCAGCAACATACTGAGGAATGAAACCAAACCCAAACAACTCAACAAAACAAATTTGTGGACTCTATAGTGACTGTGCTCTTTCACCACCTTTGTTTTCAGGAACACCTTATCTACAAATTTCTTTGAATGCTGAAGTGCGGAGAGCATCAGGACTTCTTTAAGTTTACAGAAGGGTTACAATCTAAGGTCATATGATATCGGGACATTAAAGCATTTCCAAAGACAGATCTGATTTTGATAGAACATACTAAAAATATTCTATAGTCAGGTCACTTGAAGTGCCCCAACTGAATTTTGATGAACCTGCCACCTACAAAAAATCTGTTTTTAGAGGAAGTGCTATGTATCTGTTAAGCATTAATGTATGAATTAATAAAAATGTCTCTGACTAATGCCGAACAAAGAGAAAAGATTATTTTTTTACTCTGAAGCTGACTCATCATATATTATTTTTAATTACACATCCTATAAATGTCAGTTTTCAGAATTTGTGCAATTAAAAACTCTGTTTACTTGAATACTTTTCCTATTTCAGCAATCTTAAAATTACACAAAGAACTGCCTGGTAGTTTATGATTTTTTCACTGGAGTGATCAAGTGGAAGAACAAGGCCATCAACCTTTCCCAGTTCCTTGCCCCCAGGTACAAGTGAAAGATCTAATCCATATACTTTTAGCACAAGGCAAACCTCTAGAAAGAAGTCTCTTCTTACCACTAGGGCTAATTCAGAAACTATAAGAATTCTATTAACTATAGGATACATTTCCATTAAAGGGGAAAGCAATCTCGTGTGAAGAGTTAACAATGTCTTTGGCATCATCAAACCTACACAGTACAAATAGTATTTATGTGTCAATAAAGAATGGTCCTAAGGAGAATGAATAGAAGAAGTTGATGAGATTCTCATACTCACTTCAACATGCAGACTGAACTTCATCTTCTCATTCAGCCCCTATTCAGCCTGGATTTTGTGCAATCACTCTCATTTTACAATGTAACACTGTACTAATTATTATTTTCGTCTAATTTTTAGCAAAAATCTCGAGTCATGAAGCAGAAACCCACTGTGCTTGGCACTGGACAAACATCAAAATAAAGCTCAAGTTTCCCCAGATTAAAATTCCAGGCTCCTACACAGCAAGATGACATGACCATAAAAATTTTATCAGAGTAAGTCTTCCATGCTGTTATCAACAGGCACTGTGGCATTTGTATAATGGTCTTTGTTGATTTATAAAGGAAAATGAGATAAAAATTGGTACTGTACAGCAGGAGATCAAGTTATTTTAAACGCTTTTCCCATGAAAAAGCTACATCCAAACTGACCTTGTCATATTCATCTTGGTTCTTCTAACATTGATTTTCCAGACTAGAAAGTATTTTTTCATTCCAGGAGAAACAGAAATAATTATTTATGCACGTGAGTTTTACAGACTGTCACATCTGCTGTCACAGCAGCTCATTAACAGCACTCGGGTTGTTGGGAGACAGATGAATATCTATTTAGCCAATTTCCACTTTCCAAACCTGCTCCCAAACATTGCCTCCGCAACTCTTCATCCATCTTGACTCGTTCATGAGAAGTAGAATTTGGGCAGAGGCCTGTTTTACTCACAAACATCATTGTTCTGCCCACACCAGCAGACAAAGGAAAGGCTACGGATGTCATCTCTCTGGACTTCTGCAAGGCCTTTGACATGGTCCCCCCCAACATCCTTCACTTTAAACCAGAGAGACATGGATTTGATGGGTGGATGAGGGATTAGTTGGACAGTCGCATCCAGAGGGTAGTGGTCAACAGCTCAGTGTCCTGATGGACGTCATGACGAGTGGTGTCCCTCGGGGGTCCCTACTGAGTTTGGTGATATTTAATGTCATCATCAGCAGTGCAGACAAACAGATTGAGTGCTGCACCCTCAGCAAGCTTGCAGATGACACCAAGCTGACTGGTGAAGCTGACATACCTGAAGGATGGGATGCCATCGAGAGGGACCGGGACAAGCTCAAGAAGTGGATCCATGGGAACTTCATGAGGTTCAACAAAGCCAAGTACAAAGTCCTGCCTCATGCTAACTGCATCAAGCCCTGATTTGGCTGGTTAGACTTGTTACCAACTTGATCTGAGAACTCTTTGTAAACTGGACCTTGGTACCAGATGTTTCTTGTTGAAGTGTAGGCTCAGGATGGGATAACGGTAGAGGCCTTGAAAATATGGCCATAGGGTGAAAGCAAATGGTCCCAGAATCCATAACTCCCAGTTACTGGACAGGGATAAGACACAACTCCCAAAGCTGTGCAAATATTACTTTCGCTTTAAGAAACGAAACAGCAGCTAACTAAGGAAAATCAACAAAGAAATGAACAAAAACCCAGCCCAACTCCAGGACAATGCACCTGCAGCGGTTTAGGAAAGTACTCACCAAGTTTTTTGCACCAGTAGCTCAGAGACAGAGGCCAACTGCCTAGAAACCTTATAAACACAATCCATTTATAAATGGGCAGGATCCTCAGTGTGGTTGGGCAGAGAGAAGTGAAGTAACGTGCTCATTATTGCTTCAGCTTGCCTTGATAGACAGGTTTTAAGTCCTACTTGCTGAACCTCAGTGACCAGGGCAGGGAAGAACTGTGTTATACCCCACATCTGCTCTGTGGCACTGCATAACCTCAGGTAGGGATTGGGAAGGACTAACTGACTATGGAGTGATAACGACTGATGACGGATATGAACTAAGCATTAGTATCAAGTGCATAGTTAAAGGAAGTCAGACTAATGAAATTTTGTTTAAAATGGGCTTATCTGCCTTCTAAATATTCCTATCACAGCAATCCTTAATTGTCTAACTCACACATATACACACATATTCAGTGACAACAAATGTTATCAGAATTTTGTGGAGCAGTGTAATGAAACCAGATCATGATTTCTTTGGTCAATTTTTATATGTGGAATGTGTAACTGGCAAATATAAAGCACAGTTTCAAATATGTGTGAAATTTGTGACTCAAACCAGATTCAACCAGAAACAAGCATTTCTCACTAAATATAAATGCAAAAATATCAAAACAAATGTGTAGGAGATTAATGCTGTATATTTCTGTAAGCAAGAGGTCAAAATTCAGATATCCAGTTTTTACTGATGTTTTCAAAACAGAGAGGCAGAAGAATGTGATAATTTTGCCACTCAATATTTTGTTCTGATTTTACACTATGTAATTTTCTTGAATGCTTTCTATATAAGGTGAACTATTTCATACAGTCTATGTAACATGAAAGAGAACAAATGGAAAAATTAACTTGCCTCCAAAAATTTAATGCATAGGAAGATATTACTACAGATATTCTTACTTTTTCTAAGGTTATACAAGGAAGACGAAACAAAAGACACTAAAAGAGAAAAGAGGATATTTAGGTCCCTTAATAATTTAGGCATAAGATTTTGACTAGTCTTTGGATATTGCAATTCCTGAAATTCCTGAATGCCTGTGTGAATTAACACAATAATAAGATGGCATTTTATAATAGAAAGATATTGAAAAATTATTAGTATAGTTGGTTAATTTCAATTTATTTTTATTTCCTTGCATAAAATTGGAAAAGAAATTAAAATCTCTTTTATAAGCTTATAATGCAGCTGTCTTTCATGCAGCCATTTTGGCACCAGTGTTATTTCCATTTCTCCTAAATTATAGCCTGCAGAAAACTAGTGAAAGAATCAAGAAAAAAAAAAAAAAAGAAACGATTTTCAAAAAGATTTTGGCAAGCGTTTCCTAGTCTTCATTATCAAAGACAGAAAGTATGAATACTGATGGCCTCAGTGGTGGCCAAAAATCACCATGTTTTATTTTGTCTACCAATGCAGTTTTTGGTTCATTTTGAACAAGCTGACAATTGCTACACCCAGAGGGTGGTCACCATAACACTCCAAAAAACCTTCTTTTGAAGCTCTGCCATATCTTTTAGGAAAACAGCATCTTAGAACCAAGTCAACAACAGGGTAAGCAAATAGAGTTTAATTCTCCAAAGAGAATGTTCACACCTCTGTGAAAGGAGATTAAAATTGCAAACTATAAAGTAGAACAGTTTTCAAATTATGGACTGGAGTCTGACTGGCAAGAATCTCGAGAATTGGCAATGGGTGGATATACTTTTGTAGAAATCTTTCTTATCTTTCATAGCAGTATAAGAGAAGACTGGCTACTAAGCACTAATTAATTGTTTTGAATGAATTATTCTGTGGTTTAGCCAAAACAAATAGTAGATATTTTATTACAGACATTTAGGAACAAATCACTCTGTATTTAAATCAAGGCTGTACTTACAATTTTTGTACTACAGTAAGCATTCTGAAGGCAAAGGAACAAGGTTGTAGCCTCTTTTTCCCCAGCCAGGTTCCCAACATTTATTCTTTTCTTGAGATTTAGTTTTATAAAAGCTTAATGTATCTTCTGGTAGAAAATACATTTTCCCCATTTAAACAACAGTAATTGCACCAGTTTCTAAGCTATGCCTGTGATTTTCTAACATTCAAATCAAGTATCTCATACATACAACAAGAAGTTTAGCATCCAGCAACAATACAGTTATGTAAATGATGCAATTATCACTTAATCCATGCAAGTTTAGTGTCATACTAGTTCTAAAATGTACTGATGATAAAGACAAAAAAGGCTTCAAAGTTGAGTGGGCTTCAAAGTTGACTTGTCTTCAAAGACACTTAAGAACTGATGAAACTTCACACAATGTGATGCTCATACTCTTAAAAGGTATTTTTAGTGATTCTTTTAGGAATATCAGTACTCTGCTTCTGGTGAGATGGCTTAGCTCTCTAATCCGACTGGAAGTTAACCAGGCAAGGAGATAAGCATATGAAGTATTTTAATTCATTTTCAGCTAAATTAGTGGCATGATCTTACATACTGGTCATGAAATCACCAGTACCAATGTCATGGAGAGGGTGTCAGAGCCTGTTGTGTTCAGGGTACAGAAATTTGTCAGACAACCCCACTGTGGCCCAGCTGGTCCTCAGTGATCAGTGGGCTGGGTGGGCCTTGGTGTAATTTCTGATCACAGACAACTCAGCACTGTAAGTTTGGTTGAGTTCAATGAGAAAAACTTGGACAAGCACGGATTTGCAAATAGCAGCATTTACCAATGTGGTACTATAGGTGTGACTGTGTTCAATATGGATTTGCACAATTCAGATTCATGAATAGTGTAGTTTATTGAAGCAACAAATAAGCATGTTCAGAATCACCAGTGGAACTCCAGCTACAGAGTGTTAATGTGTCTCGTGGCCGATAGCAACAGAGATCTATTAGTAATATATATATAAATGAATATTCCCATGTCTGCCTCAATGCAGTTGGAGGTGCAAAGTTCACCTAAAGGCATCCCTTCCGGAGAGGAGGAGAGACTCAGTCTGTCAACTGATCCTGAGCAGGCTGATGGGTTTTCCCGCTCTGTCCATTTTTGCCCCAAAGGCCCCCTTAGATACTGTAAATTTTGACTCTTCCCAACAGGATGAAACAATCACATCTTATGGTTGGGGTTTCGGTGGCTTTGGTTATACATGTGTTACATGTCATCTTTTCATTTGCATTCTTAGGGTTTGGAAGTTAATATGTAAATGAGCGAGTAATTGAGGGTCTCAAGTACTTTCTGTCAGAATTTGTAGCAACACAAACAGTAGGATAAACACTTTGGTCCTCCTCCACATACTGAAGTGGCAGTAAAGGCAGTCTGACCTTCACCAGAGATTCTTTGTGCACATCTTTATCTCCTTATTGGACCAGATTTACAACAAGGCTTTTTACACACAATGAAGGGGGAGTGAGGCCAGCGGCCGGTACAGAGGCACAAGTGCTCTTCTGGGCCTCACTGAAACATCAGGCTGTGAGACCCCAGCTTCATTCCAGACATCCTTCAGTCCTTAGCCCTTGCTCGAGCCCCATGCAAGATAAGTGAGGGGCTCAGATCAAGTTTTTCCCCAACCAGCCTCATCAATTCTTCTCTGACTTAAAGCAACACGGGACAACTCTGACTATCACACCAGGAAAGGCTGAATGTCCTTCTGCAGCTACTGTCACATGCAGCCCCCCCTCCCTGTCTCCATCCATCCATCCTCCTTGCACATTGATTTTGGGCAGTTTATTCAGAGCTGCCTAAATCATGGCAATGGGAAAGCCTATCTTCTATGCTGGGTAGTAGAAATGTGACAGCTCACCCAAAAAGCTTTTGAAACATCTCCAACAGCAGCCAGACTGCTCAGGTTTTGTGCATCCCACTGGGATTCAGGGTATGCCCACACCCTGATGGAGGAGGAAGAAAGGATGAGCACTCTCACCGTTGTGGAGAGATAAATGTTTTGCTCAATGGTGCATGAGCAACAAATCCTGAGCTGAGAGTTAGGAACTGAGGAACTTGTCAGTTAGAAAGCGGTGAATTAAGTGGTGAATTCATGTGCAAAAGGGATGAAGCCTTTGTTGGTTGCATTTGTTTTCTTTCCCACGGAGCTGAAGAGATAAAGTTTAACATATGGAGTATCTTGTGTTGCAAATTTGAGACGTCCAAGCAGACCATGACCTATGTGCCATAAATCTTTTCTGCAGAAGGATTTCATTTTGCTGGATGCCACAGGATCTGTTGGGGAGCAATCTGTACGTCACATCCATGAAAGCAGCCAAGTTAATGCAGTCTGATCAGTATCACTGCAATTACTGTGAAAGCACTTGGGTGTGCAGTGCCAGGCTGCACTCATGACAGCCAAAGAACCACGTGGAAAAATGCAAAGCCAGAGAACGTGACACCCAGCTGGCACGTGTTGCATGTGAAGATTCAGCACGCTTTGAAGGTAGACAGGCGCAGCCACGCAGCAAACCCAAGGGGCATGAGCTGGCTGGGCTAAGAGAGCCTCAGAGGCCGCAGGGAAACACTGAGTTCCATCATTTTTATCCCTGAAAATCAGCATGCCCTTGTTATTGCCCATACCCCTGCAAAAACCACTCACAAAGGCTTCTTCAAGAAATCCCTTCTCCACTGGAGAGGAGCGTTGCTTGAGCACGAGTGTCAGAATGCTTTGCCCTCAGAAGCCAGGCATACACTTGCTGTTAAGGGCCATACTTTGGTACTTCATCACTACTCCAAAAAAGGCAAAATACTGGTTTTTTCCAAGGTGTTACTAGTTTTGCTGCAAAAATATGTAGGATTTGGGCTACTTCATTTTATTACCGTGAGTAAAAATTTTACTCAGTTCCTATAGTAGCTGGCTCACAACCCTTATGAGCCCGTAGGTATTTACTGATGTCATTCTTGGGATTGCCAACGCAGTGAGACCTTCATGTGTTGCAAATACTGATGCACATGACTACAATACAAAAAAAAATCTGTGAAAATATGGAGGATTCAGGTGGACCTCAGCTATGCTGCTAAGTATGTTCCAGTTATTTTTGGTTATATACACACAATGCATTATTTAAAAACTTTTACTTAAATATATTTGAACTTATAAGTCATACTGGAAAACCATGGTTCGTCTTGACATTCTCCAGCCATTCCAGAGTGCCCTCAAATTAGATCTGCAATGTTTTAGGGTCAAAATTCTTTTAGAAACTTTACTTCATATCCCCTAATGAGATACATTACTTACTTTAGGACACTGTACATTTGTCAGCATGCGTTCATTTTGATTTTGTTTGCTTTATTTGGTTAGGAGCACATTATCCTTCAATCAATTTTGCAGTAATGTTATTTATCTTGACACAAATTTCCCACACAGAGAGAAATTACCCTACACAAATCTACAGAACATTGTCTCAATACAGCCATACGTAACAAAAAGAGGTGAAAGGTTGGAAGTTCATTTCAAAGCCACATAGACTGTTCCTGGTTGCAACTATTAATCAGATTCATGCAACTATTTAAGCCAGCAAACATAATTGGAACTGCTTCTCAAATTAATTGCAACCAGATTCATAGTAGCACTTAGAATTTTTTATTCTCATATTAAAGGTGAACATTTTTCCCCTGAAGCTGTCCTAGAATAACAGGATAGTACTCAAAGTCTTAGTTCTCAGGACCCATCCTTTGTACATATTTCATAAACCCAGAGCTTTTATAAACATAAAAATCTGCAGATATAAATTAGGACATATATCTCCATGGCTGGAAAATACTTTTTTTTTCCCCCAGCATTCCAATTTTCTGTATTCCTATAAATGCTCCATGTTAACTACAAGTAGCTTCAATAGAAGCTTTGCATGTAAATCTCCTGTGTGTAAGTGGGAAAACAGATGAGTTTCCTGCAAGGACTTAATTATTTGTTATATCTCTTGAGATTCCATTTTCTTAAGATGACACTTGAAGATGATTCACCAAACCAGACTTATTCATATTAATGTGCTTCAAGAAATCATATTTTATTCAAGTATTATAAGCATTTCAGATTAACAAATAAAGGCTTATTCACCATTTACATCTTTAGGGAAAGCCATATATGGTCAAATCAAGTATGGATGAGTTAGTCCTGAGCAGACTTTTATTTTCCTTTTCAGGTTTCTGACAATCTGGCAGTTCAGATAAAATAGCCCTACATTTCTTGAAGTTTTTTTTTTTCTTTTAGTTATGAAAAAACCTCATGATTAATGAGTAACAAGTTGAAAGCTCTAAACTGTGTACCTTGGGGACTCAAGAAAACTGATTTCAAGATACTGAAGTATCAAGTAATTTTACCTTTAAAATACCCACTTCGATGGATCATTTATCTCTTTGGTGAGTGGGTAGTAATATCTTATTATTTCAAGTAAGTTTCACTTTACTAATGTCATCTTGAACTTCCTGTGGCTTGAAGTGTCTCTCCATGATGCAGAGCCATACTATGGACACTGCTGAAAGAAGTCAATGAACTCATTTACTGTTGGCTTTACTGAGCACTGCTATGGAACAGTTTTCACCAAAAATTAATCTTCACCTGTCAGCTGTGGGTTTCCAATGCTGCAATGACCACCCTCCAGCCAGGATTTGGTATCTCATGAACCAAGGACGTAACACTAATATGTCTTGGTTGTCCTGTTCCACTTCATTGCAGCACCATAGTCTTCATTTATGCTTATACTTAAATCTTCACATGCATATACCAGGTTATCTACAACATAGGCAGAGATTCTAACAAATCATGTGTTTTTTAAGCAGATTTGCATTTTCTCCACATCTTTTTGCTGGCAATTGACAAGATCAAGTATTTTGGTTGACCATCAGCTGAATTTCTTTATTTCCTTATATTATTTGGTCAGTTGAGTCCCTAGTAAATTAGTTATAGTCTTTTAGTGTGTTACTAATCAGTTTTAATCCTTGTGCCAAAAGAAAAGGTAGATTTTAATGTTGTTTTTATTCAAGAAAAATGAAACGGTGTGTTCAGTCTTTTTCAGTTTTCCTTTCTTTTTAGCTCTTCCATCTTCCTATGCTCTAAAATTCAATTAAATGAGTGGGTCATGGTCATCCCTTCTGTTCTCCCCAACAATATTATACCCTGGACATTAACAGGAGGAGCTTGAAGGTGTAGTTGAAAGAAGATCTGTCCAGACCTGTAATAACTGATTCTTTGAAGAGATGTGAGATATTGCTGTTACAGGTACTAATTACTTCTGCATGTCTATTGCTAGTATAGCTGGTTCTGTACTAAAAAAAAAAAAAATTATCTATATAGCACTATTTGTGTATAGGCCCCCTTGAGGCATGATTCAAGCCTTTTTGGATCTAGCTGTTATGGGTAAGGTGTGTATTACTACTCAGTTAGAGCTTGCCACTTCCACAGTCATGCTAACTTTGCCTGTGAACTGCCCTAATCAATTCTAGTGCACAGTTAATTGTTGTAGTGTTTTGAACCACCTGCTCTGTACTAAACAGAGTGTGGAATCATAGAGTCATCCAATCAACCAGGTTGGAAAAGACCTCTGAGATCATCGAGTCCAAACCTGGATCCAACTCTGCTGGGGTTACTAGACCATGATACTGAGTTTCACATCCAGTCTCATCTTAAAAACCGGTGAATCCACCACTTCCCTGGGCAGCCCGTTCCAATGTCTGATTACTTCTTCTGTAAAAAATTTCTTATTAATATCTGACCTAAACCTCCCCTGGCAGAGCTTAATATTGTGCCCTCTTTTCCTACTGCCTGGGAGAAGAGACCAACCCCCACCTGGCTACAACCTCCTCTCAGGTAGTTGTACAGAGTGATGAGGTCTCCCCTGAGCCTTCTCTTCTCCAGGCTAAACAACCCCAGCTCCCTCAGCCTCTCCTCACAGGACTTGTGCTCAAGTCCCTTCACCAGCCTTGTTGCTCTTCTCTGCACCTGCTCCAGCACCTCAATGTCTTCCTTGTACTGAGGGGCCCAGAACTGAACACAATATTCAAGGTGTGGCCTCACCAGTGCTGAATACAGGGGAAGGATCACTTCCCTGCTCCTGCTGGCCACACTGTTCTTGAGGAAGATGCATTTGTATTCTGTATGGGTTTGTGTTTTTTCTTAAAGCAAAGGGCAGAGTTGCAAACCTTCATCTTCTTGATAGGGATTCAAAATTCCAGCTCAGACACAGAGTGATATGCACGGCAACCTAAGATGTTCACTATTACTGCAGTGCCTATCATTTAAGCACATTCCCATAGCGTTTTCCCATGAGGTAAATTTATTATCATATTACTAGCTAGAATACCTAGGTAGTAATAGCTACTTAGTTTGAAACCATCTGTCCATTTGCTGTCTTTGTTAACACTTGGCCTTCAAATGGATGTCTTTAAAAATACAGTCACTACAGTGGATTACTTAGACTTTGTAAACGTCCACCTGCATAAAACCAGCAGAAATCTCAGCCTGAGCACTGATAAATGTTCTGAGAAAGGGCCCACCACCCCTGTCACCTGATAACATTACAAGGCACATCTCTTCCAAAGTCCTTTGGGCCAAAACAGCACGTCTCTAAATCACATCTCACTTCAGTTTTATCCACTCTAACTACTATAGCAGTACTAAAGGGCATCCAGGGTCTGTCAGTCCTTTCCCCAAAACAGCCACGTGTTAGCAAACTATGGTATTAATCAAATTCAGAAGTAATCTTGCAAATAAAAACCTTCTCTGTTAATTATGCAGTAGAAAAGGCTTAGCCCTTTCTAGCTAAGCCTTTCAAAGAAAGGGTTTAGCGTAAAATCTTAAAAAAACTCCTACTGAACCAGTCATCAGAAAAAAAAAATAAAAAAACACACTAAAAAAATCCTACAGGATCAGTTGCCAGGAAAAATCAGAGAAAGCACCGTATTTCAGATCAGCTAATTCAGTAGCAAATGCGTGCATTTGGATAATAAAGAAACTTCATTACATATAGGTAAGAAACCTGACATAATTTTATGCTTTGATTGCTAAGGTAGCAAGGGGGACAGCTACAAAAGTTCAAGATGCTTTTGCAGTAGGATACAGTCAAAGTCTGAAAGATTTCTAAAGATTAATACTGTTCTAAGTGTCTCATATGAAATGGTCACAAAGGGGAGGAACAGATTATCTGCAGATGGTTACCTTGACTAATTCTTCTCTGAACAGTATTCAGTGATTTTTAAGCCAGCTAAGAGCCGGAGTCCCCAAAATTATTTTTTATCTAGGTAGAGAACCTCACCCTAGTTCCTAGTGGCCAGCAATGCATTTAGAACAAGTCAGCTTTTGAATCAAGTCTTGCTACTGTCACTAAAGCCAATATGGAATTCTTAATCCTTAAAACCCCAATCATATTTCTGCTGTTCCTGAAAGAAAAAAACCCCTCAAACCTGGTTTATACATGTCTTTCTGTACAGATCCTGTATTTAGAACAAATATCCCACAAAGGATTCTCAAAGGCGTAACAGCATCCCATTTTGTCTATTAGAGGAATTAAACCATTACAATATACGCCTCCCAACTCATCACATTTTTCCCTATCTTACGCATATAACACACATCCCTAAGTGGGACCCCAAGTACACCTAAAATTTAGAAGGCACTTAAAACTCCACAAAGTGGGGTGGAAAATAAGCAGAACCATCAAAATTTCACTTAACACCAGGCAAAGAAAATTCAGCAGCAATTCCCTAATGTTGATATGTTTGACTATGACAGAAGTTATATCAAATTTATAAGGGATAGCAAGAGTGGTTTTTCATCTCTTTATATATGATACTAACAATTAGAAGGACTTCCCCTCTCTGCAAGAAGGTTCTTCCCTCATCTTGTAAAAGTAAGTCTTCAGGTACAAATGCACTAAAACTGAGCCATCACAGAATGAAAAAAAAAAAAATCTTGGCCACTGCTGATGTTCAGACAGTTACAGAAGGCATAAATTCTCTGCCACACTACTTAGCCACTTGGATCTATTTATGGCTTCCTTTAGCCATGTTACCACTTGCTAAATTTATACACAACAGGAGTTAAATTAAATGTAAAAGAGGTCGTTCAACACCACAATAAAATCACCATCACATTCAAATTGGTAACAGTATTGGTAACCAGTAGTACGAGCTGCCAAATATTAACACTTATGATGCTTAGGCATTTTAATGTTTACTGCAAAGCACACAACTTGGAAAGAGAGAATTCAAGCATCTGTTATGTCAATTCACAGCCTACACACACACAATCTTCCAAAAGAACTAACTTAAATAATACAGGAACTGAAGGCTCTAAATAGGAATTGCTAAAATTCATAGTTATTTTTATACCTCAACTACAGTTTTAGAACATCTTTTCCTTTGTCTTCTCCATGTTAGGATGATTTTTCTAATTACCAGTAAAGTTACTTCAGTAACAGCACTGTATTAGTATTAAGAGAATTAGCACTTATAAACATAAAGGCAATCAAAAATTTTTAAGAGGATCCATCTGTTTAGAAAATTACTCCCTTATTACTAACACAGATTTATCACCTTCCTAAATCTGCCTGGTTGAACTGATTTGATTCATGTCAAATAAGGCATATCTCAAAGCATTTTTAAGGCAGTTATAAACAAATGCTGAAGAGAAGCAGCTGATCCTACATGATATGTAATTATATACTCCCATACTGTAACACAACCAGTACACCTATAATCACATGATATTCAATCCACAGTACTGTATAGAAAGTTAGGTTTCAGATCACAGATGACTTCTCAGACTACTTCAGAAAACACACTACTCCCCCCTTGCTCTTTTACGGCATGCTCTACTTTTCCATCAGGCTAGAGAAACTTTTTAAGAAAAAGCCTGAAGTCTAATCAAGAAAATTACTATCTCTAGGAACTGCAGAGTGAAGCAAATTTCCATTACCTTTTTTTTCTGGCAGCAGGCTCCAGTATCGTTGCCTGGACACATGGAATCTTTTTCAGGTGTCTGCATTGAGGCTATCTGAACTGCTTCACTTGTCATCTAAACAGAGGAGTACTTGGCAAGAAGCAGCCATCTGGCAACTTTCAAGCCTAAATACTCAAAGTTTTGTCCAATTCGTACTGCAACTTCAGTTCCACAATAAATCACTTGGATTCACTTTTAATCAATACAGTTTAAACTCTCAATTTGCAATATATATATTTCAGTGCTGAACTTTCAGCTATCTCTATTGAGTAAAAACTGTATTACTACGCAAGTATCACAATACATGTCGAACTACACCTGTAAAAATTCAAAGGGCAATTTTGTCAATAAGAATGTTAAAACCAACATGCAAGAAGACCATGCCAGTTTTCAAGAAATCACTATTAGAGAGGGTGCTTAAGGACATTACAGGCAGTCAATGCAGTAGTGATACGTCTACACAGACTTGACAGCAAAAAGGATTCCGGGAAAGCAAGCATGTTAATAATTCAACATTCACTTTATGCCACTCATTTCAGACATCAGCTGCAGGCAAATCTGGATAACGCAGATTAAGACACCATCTCCAGCTCCACCAAAGGTTACTATTGCTCCTGTACACTGCTGGCTGCAAGACATGCCCCTGCTGGACTGAATGGTGATGGGAACATCTTAGCACAAAGATCCATTAAAAAACCACATTAACTGTAGCAAGGGGGCAAACACTCTACTCTGTCATCCCATTTATTGAGACAACATGTCAAGACATCTTAAAATGATTTCTATATTCCAAAACTCACATCTCAGTCTTACCACTTTACTACACATAAAGCTTATCCTGCACATATTCTACACTAGTTTAACAAACTATCTGGATTAAACTAGGTATCCATTAAATAATCATGACACACAAAGGAATACTCTTAAGTATTCAGGCTTTTGGAGAGCAACAACTTAAAGAATCAGATGAATTTAGCAGTTTAAAAAGAAAAGTAAGATGTTTAGCTTGGGGATCACACACAGAGTTCAGTAAAACCTGCTACATAAAAAAACAAAACCACAGTCACAAAAAACCAGAAATAGGTACATGAATAGAAGATTGCTGATCCAAGCCTTCAAATAGGTGCTGAATGCAGCACAATGACTGCCAATTTCAGTAGGTTTCCACCCCCCCAAAACTGCTAGCATTAGGCAACCAGCTGCCTATATTAAGTGCTGCTTCTACATTAGTCCCTAAAATATCTCTTAAGTCCTCCTGAGTGACTACATGTGAATGCCTCCAACATCCCCTCTATGACCAGATACCATGGCCTTGTATTCCCTTTCTTACACAAGTACTATCTCTGTAAGGGACAGCTATGTGCCTCTCCATTCTTCATAGAATGGTTTGGGTTGGAAAGAACATTGAAGGCCCCCTAGTTCCAACCCACCTGCCATTGGCAGTGATAACTTTCAGTAGACCAGGTTGCTCAAAGCCCCATCCAACCCGGCCTGGAACACTGCCAAGGAGAGGGCAGCCACAGTTTCTCTTCCTCCTATCTAATCTAAACCCACGGTCTTGCAGTTTAAAGCAATTACCCCTTGTCCTATCATAACACACCCTGGTCAAAAGTCCCTCTCCAGTTTTCTTGCAGCCCACTTTAGGTACTGGAAGGCTGCTACAAGGTCTCCCTGGAGCCTTCTCTTCCACAGGTTGAACAACGCCAACTCTATCAGCCTGTCATCACAGGAGAGGTGCTCCAGCCCTCTGATCACCTTCATGGCCCCATATATATATATATCCTCCGCTCTTCCCTGGGAGTGCTGTGGGAATGACACAACAAACATAGATAGCATTTCGTCAAACTGTGCATGTAAGCCAAAGGCAATGACATCACTGCTGAATGATGTTAATGGCTCCTACCACTCGATCAGTGCTCTAACTTGCAGACAGGTACCACCTGTGCATGTGCTTGAAGCTACGGCTTTACTGAAAGAAATGCATCTACCATTCCCTCCAAAACGCAGCAAACCTGCCTTCTGACTCCCAATTACTTCCCAGTGCTTTGAAAGTGACCAAAATATCACTTGAGTGCATTCACTGCATTCATTCTCTGCATTCAGAGAATTACAGAAAGCTCAGCACAGGACCAAAAAGCAAACAATAAAGTTACTAAGACACTGCCAGTTTAGTAAGACATTCCATACCGTATCATGCAACTTACTATATCAGTTTTAGAATTAGAAACACCTATGCTACCCAAAAGGCAGCTCTGCATAGTAAACACTGGTTACAAGTAGCAACCTACTTAACCATTTTAGTTAAGGAACACAGCCACTGTCAGCTTGTATGCCTCTGATCATTAGTGCATTTCAACACAGTATTTAGTACTTAGTAAACAGTCATAACAGTCTGCAAGAATAGTATAATGTGCAAGAAGCCAAGAACTCAGAAACAGTCTCATTTGGCAAGTCTCACTACTCATGCTTTTTGTCATCTGATCACGGAAAATTTTGAAAGTCTTACCTTGAATGTAGTACAAAAGCAAAACTTCTTTCAGATCTTTGTCTTTCTGATAGAGATTCACTTTAGAGACTCTTCCATGTATATTAAGGGTGAATAAAGCAGAAGAGCCTGTGAGTCTGAAAGCAGTAAGATGGAAGAATTGACCAATTTCTCTCCTAGTTCAATACAATTTTCAATAATACCTGTAACTCAGTAGCAACTGCTAAACTGAAACTAATAAACTCCATGAACCACTGCAAGAGGCCAAATTAGTTAAGAAGTTCCTATTTGTCTATGGTAATGCAGCAAAACATCGTGTGAATGCATTTCACCTATTAGAGATGAAAGAATGAAGCAATTTAAGATATCAACAATACAGTGGCCACTACTCTCCAAAAAACTCCCACTGTCAATACATACCCCCTTCACATCACGTAACCAAATCCATTTCCAAACCACTAATACCTAAACCACGTGACAGAGAGAGCCTGCATACAATTATGTGTATGCATGCCTGTCTAAGTGCACAAATAATGGAAAAATGTGATATACTAATGCAATAGTTCACAAGAATATATCCAGACCCTGGATGCAAAGGAAAAGAAAGACTACAAGCCAAGATAGCAACTTATTCAAAAGCACAGAAACCATGACAAAGAAGCCTGTTACTGACCACTACAGATTTTTTTTAAAAGCACAAGCAGAAACACACAAGTATTCACTAAGCTCTCTTGGTTACAAAACTAATGAAGTTGCACTTTTCACAAAACCATGAGAAGGGCCACCACACTTCAACCCACCCAATACGTAATTTCTGCAGCAAGAATCTAACTAAAGCCTTGTCCGTTTTGGACATGTTTATATGTAGCATCTAAGATAACAGGTTTTTTTGCAGGCCTGGACAAAGAGGGAAGGGAACCAAGATTGGAGGAATAGAGATTTAGTTCCACTATCCAGCATCTTGCTTCCTCCTTCCTCCCCAACATATTCAAATGCTCTACAAATTGCTTTGTTTTACCACAATGTTCAGTATACCAAAGGCAAGACATATTGTTAACTATAATACAGTTATAACTATATTTTTGACACTGAAAAAGAGTATTTTTCCTTTCTTAGATTAAGTGAGTTTATTCAATAAACGTACCTTGCTTAATCCACGCTTACTCAGTAGGCAGATTCCAAATAACTAATGCTTAATATCAAAAACAGTCAACCTGAGTAAGTGATTACGGTAAAGCTATTTTACTCAGGAACACTACAAATAAACACTATTCACACAAGGAATGAAGTTTTCAGATAAAACACTAAGTATTGATTATTTTGCTACCTAAGTCCCATCCACGGGTGATTCTTCATAGGATGATTCAGAGTGGAGGGGACCTAGGAAGTCATCCAGCTCCATTTCCTCCTCAAAGTTCAGTCAACACTGACCTCAGTCCCAGGTGCTTAGGGCTTTATCTGCTCAGGTCTTGAAAACCTCTACAGAGGCTTACAGGTTATCACTTAAAATCTCTTAATCCTCTTTACAGTAAAAATTTTTCAACATATATCCCCCAATTTCAATTTATGGCTACTGTCTCTTGTTTTCCCACTGTGTACTTCAGTAAAGAGACTGTCTCCATTTTCCTGGTATCCACCCTTGCCTATACCAGGATGGTTGCTACTACATCCCTCCGAAGCATCTCTTCTTCAGGGTAAACAGCCACAAAAGGCTCTCAGGATCCCCTCACACGTCACATACTCTAGCTCCCTGGTCATATTGGTAGACTTGCTCTAATTTTATCAGTGTTTTTCTTCTTGAGGCTAGGGAGCACAGGAGCAAAACTGGCGACAGTACCGCAGATGCAGTCTGGGACCACGTGAAACAAGTACCAACTAAAAGGAAATAAAGCTGTTTTCATGACTAGCAGGGTGAACTGCTGACTTGTATTTCACCTGCTGTTCACCAGTACCAGGTCCTTCTCAGTAAAGCTACAACCCAACCATTCTGCAGCATCATCCTGGAAGCAGGCCTGGGCACAAGCCCTTGATGAACATTTTAAGACTTTGACGGGCCCCTCCCTCCAGCCTGAGTACTTCAGGACGGCCACCTGCCTTTGAGCCACCTACTTCTGTGTCTACCACAAACTGATGAAGGTGCATTCCACCTCTCTCTGGACCACCAATAAAGATGTTAAACAAAAAAAGTAAGAGTAGGTCACAGTAGACCCTTGAGGAGCTCTAGTTTAACTGCTGTCCAGGCAGAGTATGAACCATGGGCCACCCTCTAAAATGATCTTCAACTGGTTTTCACTTGTCCAGTTATCCTCCCATTCAAATTGTAAATAGGAGTATGCTGTGGGACACTAAAAGGTCTTCCTAAGGTTAAAGTAAACAAAAACATCCAAACTGCTCTACCCTCAGCTGAAGACTTAGTCATTTGATAGAAGGCAGTCAGGTTGGTCAAGCATAACTGACCCTTAGTAAAGCCAGGTAGACTGTTCCAGTCACCTTCTTTTTCAAGGGCTCAAAAATGTTGTGCTACAGGTTGATATAAACTACTTATTGATAGGGCTATCCAAATAGAGCAGTATTTAATGCTTTTATCAGGTGAAACAGAAGGTTTTGTTTATTATATAACATAGCAAGGATGCCTGAAACAGTGAACAGGAACCAGCTCTATGCTTCAACAATTTGCAGAATTCAAATGTTCCGAAGCCTAAATACAAGAACTTGGTGCATAAAAAAAAAGCAGGTCTCAACACGTGAAACACAGCCGTAAAGCAATTGAGTTTCTGGATAATTTTCAAGTTACCTGGGAAATACACCGTAACAGCAGAGATTACAAAAGGGAAAAATCGGTCTTTGTAACTCTACCTAAAACTTATTACAGAAACAGGTGTCCGAGAAAGGGAAAAGAAAGAAGTGAAAAATAACCGCAAATGACCAAGAAAACTCAAACGTTTCATTATGGACATTATACAGAATTTCTGGAATTCAGATTGCTTCCATCTTCTCCAATAGCCTGAATTTCTCCCCATGTTGCAAGAAAATGCATTTTACTGACACCTCTGAAACTGAGCAAATAGAGGAACTCCTGGACACAGAATCAGGCAGTGCCTGACAAACAACTGCAAACTCTATTCTTTACTAGTGATGACATTACTCATGTTTCACCCAAAATAGTTCAGTCCTTTTGCAGTTCATCAAAACTTAAGCTTGAAAAAGGCAGTGGATAAGATACTGTAGCTGTACACTTAAGCAGTGAACACCACCACCATGGATGAGCTTAGGCAGTCCTCTTATCCCCTAAGCAAATTTGCAAATATGACAAAGCACAGAAAAACAGGTTTACTTGCTCAGGAGCTTTCTGGCAAACTCCTTACCATGACCCTCACTATGCAAAGTTTTGGTTTCTGTTGTATTCTCGTGCCTACAGATATTCTTGTCAGCAACTGCTGGTATTTAATTAAACTGGAATGACTACTGTGAAGGGAGTCATATAAGCATCTGTGTCAGGCTACGCATTTGGGGAAAATCCAAAAGAGGGGATGGACCTTTTCAATTTAGTTATAATAGATATTTTGATGTCAACATTTAATTGCATGACCTTTTTTCTTTAGGATTGCTTCAGTATTTTCTCTAGGATCACTGTCCCGGTTATGTGACTTCTCTATGGTCTTCTCTTCATCAGCAGTAACAAGTAAACATAATACTTCCATTTACAAGACAGGTCACCAGGTATTCAAGAACCAACGTTAGTAACTACACAAGAACTTCGTTTGAAACATCTCAAGGTGCAATCTTACAATAAGTTAGGATAAGCTAAACTGATAACTGCTGTAAGCCCACCTCCTGCCGTGTGTATTTTCTACTCAACTTTTGCATCATCTCATATCCTGATACATCAAGGTGCTTCAAGAAGCTCAACCAAAAGAAAATTAATCTCAGCACGCAACATATGCACATGACCTAACTTTCACCATGAGATGAGACATAGCTGAGTATCAGCATGAGAAGGAAGAGGATCCTGCACATGGTCAGAAGCAGAAAATTGCACAAATACAGCAGCACTAAGATACTCAGGTAATCATATGAGAACCTCTTCCTTAATGAAAGTTGAGATTAAAAGTGAATTCCGGAGGCAAATGCTTGAGTGCAAGCAGAGGCCTAACAAAAACTCTCTTTTCGGTACTGTATCAGCATTGAAAAGTGGTGAAAAACCAAACTATTCTAAGGACCTTTAACTAAACAGAGGGATACCAGATGCTCACCAACTAGGCAGCTTGTAGCAGGAATCTGTTTGCGTAGAGAGAACAAACTCCTCATAATGAGAGACAAAACCAAAGCCATATTATGTACAGTGAGTCAGCTTCCAAGAAAATGCTATATCCATTGTTTTTAAACAGCTGCAAAGTAGTAATATCAGATATATTTAGTACCCAGCACTCTCACTGAGGTAACGTAAGAGTTAATGCCTAGAAACCAACACAGAAGAACTTCAGAATTAAAAAACTCATTTTCAACTGAATTACACGCTACCTACTTGAACTGTCCTTTCTCTGGGATTTTGACGGCACTACCTTTCTTTGCTGGTGGAACCAAATAAGTCTTATTGCTTTTTCCCTTTTTAATTTAAAAATCATTCTGGATCGCATCACCTCACTCTAACTTTGCTTTCCTTGTCTACATTGGTAGTTTAGTCCCAGTATGTACTTTCAGTCATCCAAATACCTTAGAAGAATCTTTGCTTCCTCAGCAACAGTGAGGCAAGTCTACTAATTCCATAACACATCTAAAATATTAACAGATGCACTAAGTTTTCCACTATCTGCAGGACTTCTTATACAATTTGGGACAAAAAAACCCAGCAACTTGCACAGTTCAGGAAAAAGCACTGTAGACTAAATCTTCTCTCCTTCCCCCCGGCCCTTATCAAGAGGGGATACAACATGCGAAAGTGCTCAAAGGAATCACACATAAACAAAAAGGACAGAAAATTAAGACTAACACCAAGAAGCTCCTTCCCATCTCACCCAGCAACATCAGTGGTCAACTTAGACTTGTTGGGTTTTACCCATGCTAGTATGAAAGATACCTCCGAAAGGCAAACAGCTCCAGGAGGTAGCGGCAGGCAGGAGCACTTGGTAATAATAAAGGGCTGCGTATCTGCTGATAGAAATCTTTCACATGACAGACAAATGAACAAAAAACAGAACCCCGTGATGACAATAAGAAAGAATATCCCGCGATGAATAGTGTGCTCTGCCTACTCAAGTATTAGATGAAGTTATTAATGAATTTATGACATAAGTTCTTTCGAAAGCATTGTAGTTTTCGTCCTTACTAAGAACACTACCTTTCATGTCCTCTCCTGCCTTATTTCAGTTTCTCTCTTGCAGCAACTGTAGCAGACTTTGACCCAAGGAAAGGACAGGATAAACACTAACTGGGAAGCGTTCTGAAATCAGAACAAAATGAACTGGAGAGAAGAAAGTTTGCTCACGGGTAGTCCTGGTTCACCACTTTAGCTTAAGATGACTACTAAAAAGAAGAGAAATAGCAGAAAAGGATGGTGAAATCATTCCAGTCCAGTGTTGTAGGACCATTACTTTACTTCAGAAAGGTTTCAAGCACAAATCTGACAATTCCTAACAAATCTAAGCTGCCATGCCTGCTTTGCATGCAAGAGCTTCTGTTTTAATCAGTGCTTCAATAAACAAACAAACGAGAACTATGGAGGAAGGGACAAAATGGAGACACATGTTAACGAGTTTTCCACATTAGCTTCATATTCCTTGTGAAACTGACAACATAACCAGGTTTCAAGTCTGGACCAACCTAAAGAAACCTTTCCAAAAAATTAGTCACTTCAGTTATGGCATTGCTACTCTAAGTTTTTGTTTATACAAAACACATCTGAATCTGCTAAGCCTGAAAAAAACAAAACAGTGAAAACAAATAATTTTCAGTAGTAACTGACTAGTACTTTTCCTACATGGGAGCCCTATATTTCTTCTGTACAGATTAAGAAATACATAACATTTCAGATTGAAAATAGTATGGTCATTAAATACAACTGAGAATATATGGTATTTTTCAAGGAATTTTTTTCCAAATATGAATTAATAAAGTACAATTGCAGAGTACCTTCCACAGTGACATTTTACTGACCATGTTAAATTCTGTTTCCTGCCATTGGCAACAGCAGTACACAAGCTAATTTCAAGAATCCTGAACTATGCTGAAATTTTATTTCTTCCCCTCTGACTCCACAAGTAAGGCACCATTTTCATGTCAAAAAATCAGAAATTATTTTGACTGTTTGTAACCTTATCCTCTTCCCTCCAAAAGTCAGATATGCTAAGTCGACAGCATTCCTTTTTTTCTTTAGGTTAAAATAACACTGCAACAATAGTCAAAACCACAAAATAAGCTGTTTTGGTTAACAACAGCTACTATTTTGAGTTCATTAAATATTTTAGAAAAATTCTTCTCTGGCACAGAATTTTGTTTGGTGCATTCTAGTTAACAAAGTGAGAAGTCATCCTATTGTATGTAATGTTACAAGGCAGATACTGACCTTCAACAGCTCTTAATCTCCATCACTTTCATGCTCAAATACCATAAGAAAACACATAGATGTATAGACATGGTTCGGCATAAGACAAACCAAAGGGAAAACAGCAAGAAAATAAATTTATTGTTTACCATGATACAAAAACAGGATAGAAAACATCATCATCATTATGACAGTCCTAAAAATCCTTTCCTTCTGCATCACATACAAACCTAATTATTATTTCCATTTTAAAACACAGGAAAAAGTTAAACTATCGCTTTTACCACTCATGAAAACAGAACTGAGCTCTCAAGGCCTGCCTGCAGAGGACACTGAATTTGACTCTAGCAAACACTAAGCAATATCTCTTTCCAATGTAACCATCCACAAAGCGGTACGCTCGTCTTTTCCTTGATCCCACAAATTACTTGTAAGAGACAGACACATCAAACTGCTTCCAGTTTCTTTACATTCCAAGAGATGCACAAAATCTAAAAGAGGCCTGGTTGGAAAACATCACAGAAAACAAACAATTGCTATTATTCATGCATTTTTAAAATCACTGAATGCTTATGAACTTGAGGTTATCTTTTGAACAGCAGTTTGAATTGTAGTGCACTTATGGAGCATTTACAGAACAGGTTTCACACTCCCCTCTTCCCCCCAGCTCTACCTATTGTTTTCACAACAGTGTTCTCATCCTGTTTATGTATAAAATCTCTATTATTTGAAGTCTTATGTACAACCTTCTACTAGCTTAGATAAAGTACTCCTCAGAGTAACATAATCAGACACAACCTAGACTTTGCATGATTCCATCCACAGGCCTAAGCAATCAGCAAAGAAAAGAGCAGGAAAGACATCATCTCAGAGAAAAGGAAAAGTGAAACAAAAAAATCTCTTACTGTAATATGTCTCCTGGAAAAGTGATAAAGGCACAGAAAACACGACAAGCTAGTAAATGGACAACCAACCCATCTGAGGAGTCCATTTGATACATCTATAGGCAGTAGTCCTACAATTACTGAATAACACTCACTGAGTGTAAATCCCGCCTGTAATTAGACATTGTCAATAACCTCTTTAGGGGTGCCACTTCTGTTCTTACTGACAACACCCAAAGTGAGACATCCATGAGTCTTAACAGACTGTACTGTGCACTGGGACTCTATGGAGCTAGATGGAGCTGCTTTACCTCCTAAGATGAGGGAGTGAACACTACCTGGGGGAGTCAGTGAACTACCTCTGTTAGGTCTGGATTCGAGTTTTAAAACAGCTGAAGTAAGAAAAAAATTTCATGCTTCTTTTGACTATGCACACTAAAAATAAGTAGCCTTTGCCTGAAAGGTCAGCTATAAACAATTTTTATCAAGTGTCCCGCAGAGAATCAAACTTAATTGCAGACAGCAGTGCCTGCAACTAGTACCATATCTGAAGTGAGGTCTTCTGCACAAGCTGGTATTTCGAGTACTTTTTGACCAGGATAAGATTTTCCTGTCAGGAACTAGAACAAATAGTACAGACACATACTTTATTACTATACTAGGAAAACAGAGAGCAGGAGCAGACAGGACACAGAAAAAAAACCTGACAATATCTGTGCTAGATTCACCTTTCATACCTTTAGAGAAGCTCTCTGAAGTCAGTGCTTTGAGTATAGGCACACTGCAAACAGAAGCAAAAGGAACAATTTCTTTAGCTTTATACACTGAAGACAGAACTCTCAGAACAGCCTGCAGTACCATATAGTTTCAGTACAGTACTTCTCATCTGAAAAGTTTCAAAGCACATTACAGTTTCAGCAGTTTTACAAGGTCACAAGGGCAATCACAAACACAAGTCCCCGCCCCCTTCAACTGCTAATCCACCACCCTCAAAATCCAGCCTAGCTGTACTCGAGACTTCAGCACAAACATTTTCAAAACCCTCATCCACTTCTCTCCCAGAATCATGGTCCCACACTACTATATGTAGTACTTTCCATACACCTGCAATATACAAAAGCAACTTTCAGACGTGTCTATATTTATTTGGAGGTGGTTTAATAAGCATGCTGGATACTCTTGAGAATTTTATCTATTCTGTGGAGAAGAGATTTTTAGCATCCCTTAAGAAGCTGCTGTAGGAATATCATTTCCTATTTCTAGATATGTTACCTGAAATGTTGGGGAGGATATACTTTTAAATGTTCTGAAAGGCATTTTGAATAGTGTTAATTACAAAAATACTCAAACAAACATAACAACAAAAACTACAACAGTGAAACAAGAGATAGCATTAGTGGAAAATAAAACAGCAGCAAGCCAAGCTATATGTGTTGCATTTCTCTACAATTTTACTGAAACTGGCCAGAACTCAGAAGTTAACACAAAGGTAAATATTTCGCAAATAATCAGGTCCTATGAGTTTTGTGGAAATAAACAGTCAGGTCAAGGAGAGACATTCAAAACCTTTCCCCTTGAGGACAAGTGCAGTAGAAGCTCAAGCTATGTTACCAAAACCAACTTCCCACAAAGGACAGTAGGACAGATAGTGCCCCACGCACGTGAAAATACTTTCAGAGCTCACAATACAGCATGCACAGAAAAATCCAACCACAAGACACAAAGTCACAGGAAGTCAGGCCTCATAACCTGCTGCTCACACAGCTAGTTATATTCTTGATTAACTGAAGTAAAACCATGAAAAAACTACTTTCCACGATTTATAGTAGCTTTAACGCCAGTCTTTTTCACACAGAAAAAACTAGAGACAATAATTTGGGAACAGACATTCAGTTACCAGTCAAGATATACAAGCAATCCTTAGTCAGAGAGCAGCAAGACAATTTCTGCAGTCCTGACAACAGCACTTAGGAGGCAGCAGAAGGCCAAACCCATTCCCCTGCACAGCTCAACACCCTCTGCAATGCTCTAAGACCTAGAGACCCAGTGGGTACATCTATGCTGTCACTTCAGTTTGAATCAGCAGCGTGTTTTTGAAGCAAACCTGTCACCGCACTTCTTGTATTTTGGTTCACATCTCATAGATGTTCCTGAACACAGTACCTGGACATGTCCAAGACTAACCTAAACCAAAAATCTGGGGAAGTACCTAATACCCACTAACGTCTGGAGCATACACAGTCCACAGAATCAGACTACAATAAAGAGCCATGAAATACACACAATGTGGACACTAAATCTGCCTAAATTAGGGCTTCACTCTACAACCTTCTTCAGTTGTAGCATGCTGCTTGCTAATGTAAATATAATCAATGCAGCAGGTACTGTCCATTCATTTATGACAGCTTCAAGACACACAGTAACTAAACCCACAGACTGAAGCTGTCAACACACACCTAAAAAGTCCTAAAAGGGAGGGTTGCACTGGGAATTTGAGTGTTCCTTTCCCTAAAATAAAAATAGCAGCAGTGTATCACTACTCTTTGCTTCCACATCCTTATAGGTTAGGAGTTTCAAAAGCTAATGGGATACTTCTAGAAAAGTTCTCTGAATAAAGTTTAAAAAAATCCCCAAATCCCAAGATCTACACGCTTCATGCATCACCTACATTTTAAATAACACTGGAAACCCAACCCAATAATTCACATCAATGGCTTCACTGGAGGTGGGGACCGGAAAGGAAGAGCAGCACGTGCTCAACAATGGTTTTTTACTTACCCATCAGCTTAACCAACAAAGATGCCATAAAAGAGCTTTTCTTTCTTTTTGAATAAGCTGACCAACATAATATTCATTGCTTCACTTGAATTAAAACATCAGTTCTTTACCAATAGTTTTGTCATTGAGATGTTCTCTCCGGTCACCAATTTTCCTTTTCCTATACCAAATTTTAAATACAAGATCATGAGTTTTGAACACGTAATACCTGGCTTTATCAAGACCAACAAGCTGGTGAGAACAGACCAAAGCAGTATTGTATTAATAAATTACAAAAAGGTGTTATCTCCTCTGCTCGACAAGTCACCATCTTACTTCATTACCTCCTTGATAAAAACAATTAATTCATATGCTTAACAATGCAGAGCCATGTTTGCTCTACATTCAGTAAAGGTCAACTTCCTACCCTCGGGTGCAGACACAGAAGTAGGATTATTGAAGAGGACATTTTCTGTTAACCCACTAATCCCATGAAAACTGCCAAGAACAAGTGATGTTTTCCTTTGTGATTTAACTAGAAGTTTGTGGTTATCGACTTGTCATTACTATACACACTGAAGAGCCACCTTAAGCTTTCCAGTAGCCTAGTCTGAAACGTGATGGTTTTCTGACCTGTTTCCTGTCAACTCTTGTAAAAACAGACTGAAGCACCTACTTGTACTATTTATTTGAAGGAAAACTCAATGAAAAAGTTATTTCTCATCAAAGTTGATGAGAACCTACGGCATGGGATAGTAGTGGCATAATAGTAACATTAAGGATGAACTAATGGTGCATGAGAAAAAGAGTTGTGGATGATATTTTTCCTAGCAGAACAATAATACCTGGCCCTGAATAATTTCCTTCAAAATTGTAAGGGCTGTTTTCTGATGAGATATGGAGTTCCCTTCTATAATTTTCTACATTGAAATATCTTTGTGCCTTCTCTCTCAACACAGGGTTTTCTAAGAGACAGAAGACTAATTTAACCCACACTCACTGGCAACCCCTATGTTTCAAGATGCCAATAATGTCTCAAGAAACTGAGATGCACTGAACTGCTCATCTCAGGAAACTGGAGATGAGCTATACCAGCTAAGTGAATTTCCTACCATCTCATGTGAAGAGTTTCAGACCAGTTTTCGTTTTTTTTTTTATTTGGAGTGACATTCATTAACTCTTCAGAATTTTATTTTACTTTAGCACATAATACAAATATGAATCTGCACAGGATTGGCACATTTTAAACAGTTTGACCAAAGCTTCCCATATTAGATATCTGCCCAAAGCTCAAAGACATCATCCAAATAGCTAGGGAGTTTGCAAAGTTGTCTGTTAAAGAAGAACAGTTTTGATAATCTTTTTTGAAAGTCCTTATTCTTACTTCAGGGACACATCTTTCAGTTTCTCTTTTCTGCGCTTCTATAGTCAGATGTCATGCTATTTGGGTGGCATCTTTTTTTTCTTATTAATAAGCTGCAGTACCTGGTCTAGATTTTGACATGAAATTCCCTGAATATTATATGTCTACCAGATATGCTGGAGACCAGGGCTAAACTAGACCCCTCCTGAAGTTTCATAAAACATTTATCCCGCATTCACACTGCTAACAGCCAGTGAGAAGGAAGTGATCATTCACACCCTGTACAGCTATAAGCCAGATCTTGAAGACCATCAAGCATAAACGGAAGCACAGAACGAAAAAAGTAATAAATAGGGAAGGACCCAAGATAGAAAAAAAATTTACTTCAACAGTTTTCTAAAGAAATTACCATTGCTCTCCTTCAATTTATTGATAAAACCAATATTCAGATCAAATCACTTGGATTTCTAAAAGGCACAAGATCTGAAGGATGTGTCTTCATTTTGACAGAGAAGTGAAGTAAAACACTAGTGTAGCACTGAATTGAGAGAGATCAGAAAACTTGCTGGACAAGGTGGCAATGACTGAAAAAAAACCAAAAGCCAAACAAAATAAAGCAGATTTGATTCAATTAAGGTGGTGGGTTAGAACGAACCAATACTAGAATAAAAAAAAACACTATGGGCACAAAGATAGGCATGATCTATCACAATCATCACTCTCCACAATCCACACGTGGAGTCCAGAGATTGGATTCTTTCACCAAGGCTTTCCCATTCACTTGGAAGAGACTGGCAAAAACCAAGTTAGCTAGTTATCTTCCAGTGCTGACTGGAAAAGAATAGCCATTTACCACTTCCTAAGCTCCAGCACTAGGCCTTCATGGCAGATTTAAGCATTCCTACTGGACTGATGATCCAGGACACTGCCAAATGATCAATTTTCATTTCTTTTTTTTGACAAGTAAAAACCAAGCAAAACAATAGAAACCACACTGACAAGAAAACCCCATCCCCGCCACCCAAACACTATGGCAGCATTCATCCAGGCGTGCTGCAGTTTGCTCCATTCCAAACGGACAGTACTGGCTGAACACTGTCCTACCCCATCCCTTGCTGCAGCCTAAATAAACCCTGCTCCAAAGAGTAATACAAATACTTCAAGAAACATAGATTTTTAAATTCACTACTAAGAGTGGACTTTTTGTGCCTTCCCCTTTTGTAACATGGAGGCAACACGTTCATGTAAGAGATACTCCCTACTCTCCATCAGCCCCCCCGAGAGCAGTTCTTGACACTGACAAACACACAGATTTCACAAGCTGTAATTTCAGTTGTGACAGGTTTATATTTCTTGGGACAGGGTCTCAAGTTTAGTAAGTCAGAAGCACACATTAGTTGATCATCACTGGAAAAGTATAAGTGAGCAATGACAAATGCACACCAGAGACAAGAGAACTGGATTGTCCAGGATAATTATGAGACTACTCTTCTCTTTCTCTAGTCACCCGCCTCACTAACTGATCACCTCAGGGCTATCACAATAAAACAAAAATGGGTTCTCTGCACCCTCTATGCAGCCCTCTCCATACCATATTAACTACATTTCCCTCATCTGATGTTATGTGCCATAATTCAATCGCTATTCTATGTAACAGCCTCCTCTAAATATCTGTGCAGAACAAGAGATGAGTGGCTACATAAACAAATAATACGTACTATCACAAACTTGCAGAACATGGGATACACACATGCAGTTATTCCACTCATCTCCACCTGAGCCAAGCAGCTTTCCATTCTAAATGGATTGTCTCTTCACAAATCTCCAAACCCCAAATGTTTATGTACTAACCCTCTCTCAAACACAAGCACATGCCCAATACAAAAGACTCCACACTTTCTGCAGACATGCACTCAGTTAAGTGTTCAGGTCTAGAAAATGCAAGTAATAAATATATATAACAGACACCCTGGAGCCCC
This sequence comes from Pseudotriccus pelzelni, assembly GCA_035584735.1. NCBI lineage: Eukaryota > Metazoa > Chordata > Aves > Passeriformes > Tyrannidae > Pseudotriccus > Pseudotriccus pelzelni. The sequence continues at coordinate 7,482,854 of JAWMRA010000113.1, read as the reverse complement.
TGAGCCCACACATACATGGCGGCTTGTCTATACCATATTAAGTGCTTTTAGTTAGCTGCTGACCTGTCAACACCATTATGAGTGCTAGTTTCAGCAAAAGTTTACCCTTAAAGTTAATGGAAAATTTACCCAGTGAAACAAACAGAACAAAATAAACAAAAAAGGCACACTTTACCAGAAACCCCCTGACTGTTTTGTAGCCTCCTTTAATTCAATAATATTTATAACAGTGACAAATTGCCTTATATTTATTCACTTTTTTTAGTTTCACTAGATGTCACAACTGTAAAATACTTCTCTCCATACTATGAGCAGCCTCCAACCCGCTCAGGACCCACCTAGGACCCTGGACCCAGTCCATCATCCCTCCCCCACACCATTTCAACTTTTCATAGCCTCAGCCAAAAACGCCTGCCTCCTCTCTCTATACACAGACTAACTAACTCAGCAATACGAAAACTCCAGTTTCCCTTTTGCACAAATACCATTCCCCTGATACACACATGTATACATAGCCTGACATAATCTTCACCCTGTATATGCATAATGCACGAATTCATCCTTCCCCCCTTTTTCAAACATACCCAAATACCCACTCAAGCCCCCTCACTTTCTTATAATCCTTGGAACCCATAAGAAGAGTGCACTGATGTCCTCACAGACAGAAATTTAGACTGCCTGGCACCTGTCACAAATACATATACCTACGGTTCTACAACTCACCAGGACATGCACAAACTTTTCTCTGAACAACACCATCATGACCTCAACACGTGGCAATTGCTACACATCTTCCCATTTGTATTCCATGGATCAAACCACAAATACTCAGCCCTTCCATTTCATCTCAGGTGAGACACGAACTCACAGACCCTCTCATGTTCCCAGGACACAAACCACGCTGGTTGCTGCATTACCCCATCTCCACACACTGACACAAAGATCACTGTGCTGGTAACAGCCGGGCATCTCCCTCAGCTCCCAGTCTGAGCAGCAGACAAACCAATACGCAGCAGTAGGAACACGCATGCCTTGCTGTCCACATACCAGCTCATATTACACACGAAGGTCTCACACATTAAGTCTAACCACACCGGCCACCAAACAAAACAAGTCCAGAACCTTGTAGCAACCTGTTACCACTGTGCCTGTAAGCTGTATATAGCCTTACCTACCACTCAAAGACTCCCTCCTCCACAGTCTTTAGAAGCCAGCCAACTTACCACCTTACTTCTCACAACACATATAAACCTGTTTACCTATCGCTCCTAAATTTATAGGCCTTCGTGTACCACTACTCCCAAATACATGTGGTTTCACCCACCACATGTACCCTTCACGGTATAAACACATCCCTCAACCTACCGCAGCACACAAAACAAGACAGGCACCGATTTTTCCAGCTGCCTCCAGCCCACCAAAACGACTCCCTCCTTTCGAAGAAGATATAATTGTAAATTATCGTAAAAGTATATCCACTGAGTTCGCAGACCCAGCAAGCTCCAAACTACGAGAAAGAACTGCCTTCAACTCCTTTCCCCCAAAGGCTCCCAGCCACTGCCCATCTGCCCATGACTTCATCCCGCCAGAAGCACCCAGATCTCACGGCAGCTTCTCCCCTCGATCCCGGGGCCGTGCCCGCCCCCCGCCCCCTCCCACTGCCCGCACTCTCGGCTGGTCACACCGGCCCGGGCCAACGCACGTGCGCGGGCCGGGCCCCCGGCCCTGCTCCCCCCGCGGCCGCCGGCACCCGCCGGACACCCCCGGCGCCTGGCCCGGCGCCACCCCCGCGGGGCCCGGCCCGCCGGCTCCCCCGCCACGCGGGGCCCGGCCCGTGTCAGCGCGGCCCTCTTCGCTCCGCCGCCGGGAAGGCCCGCCGACGCCCGCTCGCTGCCCGGAGGCGCGCCCGCCGGTGCCGCAGTCCCGGCCTCGGTCCCGGTCCGTCCGCTCAGCCCCTTCCCCCGCTCCGCCCCGGCCCCCCCTCTCT
>JAWMRA010000113.1:7402893-7480767 GCA_035584735.1 Pseudotriccus pelzelni | reverse complement strand
TCCCTGGGGAACACCACTGGTGACCGGCTGCCAGCTGGATGCAGCCCCGTTCACCAGCACTCTCTGGGCCCGGCCATACAGCCAGTTCCTGACCCAGCACAGAGTGCCCCTGTCCAAGCCGTGGGCTGCAGCTTTTCCAGGAGAATGCTGTGGGAGATGGTGGCAAAGGCTTTGCTTGAGTCCAGACAGACACATCCACAGCCTTCCCCTCATCCACCAGGCAGGTCATCTGATCATAAAAGGAGATCAGTTTGGTCAGACAGGACCTGCCCTTCCTAAACCTGTGTTGGCTGGCTCTGATCCCTTGTCCATCCTGTAGGTGTGGTGTGATTGCACTCAGGATGATCTGCTCCATAACCTTGCCAGGCACTGAGGTGATGTCTGAAAGTGTGTGGATTGTGGGAATATTAGCTCCTATTTGAGTGGTAAAAAATGGTGAGGAAAGGTCAGCAGACTGTTCTCCTGGGATGTGAATGGATGTCCCAGATCTAGTCAGAGTGGTTTGAAGCGGTTACTGCCTGCATTACTTGCAGCTGCCTCAACAGCTAATTCTCAGGGCACCTGCCTGCTGAAACTGTTTCAGACTGTTAAAAACACAGTTTATTAAGTAGTACTATAGGGAAGGAATGTGCCACTTCTCAAAACAGAATGCTCTCATGTTGTCACAAAAAGTAATGTTACCAAATGTTCAGAAATGGAGCAAACTTCCAGATTAGTACTAGACCAGGATCCAGCAAACCTCTTCAGCACATGGTGAAATTTAAAGTAAGATCATGCTTTACCATCTTGCGCTTCATCTTTAATCCAGTGAGCACCGGGACCTGCTGCCACTGTGTATATAGCTAGACCTAAAGAAGACTGGGTGCTTTCAGAAGAGATCCCAGTCCCTGGGATAAGACAAATTCTGTTTCCTTCCGTTTCCTAATTTTAAGTGGCCTCAGCCCTGATGCACAGGGCTAAATGTGGATCCTAGAGACATTGGATAAGAACACTGAGCTCCAGGGATCAGCTAAGTTTGCAGCCTCATAAAATTATGTTTGGCTAGTTTCCTTAACTCCCACAGCAATGAGCAAACCTGGCTCATGGACTTCGTATACTGAATTTCAAATCCCAGAAAAAACCTCACTATAGCCAATGACTAAGGCGCTTGCAAATTGAATGTGAAACAAAGCAAGATCTTTCTATTTTATCCATATCATACACGTTCTTTTTCCATACTATACAATAGCAACTAATACTTTAAGCAGCATTTATTCTTCTATGTACTCTGTTAAAATCATTGCAAATGTAATATGCAACACAATTTCAGTGTTCTTTCTCGAATTTAAGTATTTAGCCTAAATAGTTCATAAGATTTATAATTAAATACAAATAAAGCATCCTTTTTCTAGAGAGAAGCTATTGGGACATCAGCATCCTTTTTCTAGAGAGAAGCTATTGGGACATCAGTCATTTTTTTAGTGGGAAGTGAGAGCATTTGATTCTGAGACACAGGCTGTAAGCTAGTATGATGAAATGAAGATGATGAAGAAGTTGTGTATCCTGTCAGACTACTCTCTCCCATCGTATATCTGTCCACCACGAAGGCCAAACCAGAGGAAGGAGGGAGCTGCTTGTCCTTGATGCTTTTAAAGAGATGTCAGCAGAGAGCAGCATTTGCAAGTGGTGGATACACATCAGGTTGGGTTTATGCACTGAAGCAGCATATATTGAGCCGAATCCTACCCCCAGTTTCGCAGATGTGGATTTGCAGTAATCTCTTTTGATCTATTTTTTTTAATATATATATATTTTCAGTCCATAATGAAGTTTAGAACACTTGACAATTTTTTCCAGGTTATGTGTTATCATGGCTGGGCTTTGATGATGCTGTGATTTTGAAGCATGTTGAGGAAATGGAGAACAGAGACTTTACTGGGAAACTAAGCAAATCTGGTGACTGAGAGAGACTTGCAAGTCAGGATTGAAGGCTTCTGTTTTTTCCTGGTTTTCAATGCTTTTTTACTCTGTATTAATATCTTCCTAGTTAAAAAGTACATTGATTTCTTGGATTTCTTAGATTACTTGATTTCTTAGATTACTATTTTTGCCAGTGTATAGGATTTTTTAAAAATCCTCAAAATATATGTTCAGAGTCTTTCACAATTTTCATAGATAGCATATGGTATATGACATTTAAAATATTGAGAAATTATTTTTTCTTGTACACTTCCTTATAAAAGTGTGCATTCTTTTATCTAAATTGTGACTAATGCAGTAAATGCATTTGCCTTTAAAGTTCCACATTATTAATTTTTTCAAAGCAAACAAATGTTTAATTTGCCACTTTGTGTATAATTAACTGGTTTTAATTTGTCAATTGTTTTTAATTTGCAACACTGCAGAAGCAAGCATCCAAACACCACCTGATTTCTAATAAAGCATGCAGATCTTAAGCATGAAGTTCACGCTGAGGGCATAGTGGGGAGACAGTCATTGCTGCAGATTTAATTCAATAGTTATTTTCTTACTGTTACAATGAAGGATACCTACCCCAGATGGATGCTGAACAACAAAATGCTGGGAAAAAAAAAGAATGTCTCATCTCCAGTCTGTACCAGAGAGGTCAGAAGTACAGCTTGTGGTAAAAGGTGTGTGTGAATGGGCTGATTGCAGTGAAAAAGACAGCAGTGAACTGTGAGACTGGGCAAGGCTTTGAATTAGACTCTGTATTAATGTTTGAATTGCAGTTAACATCCTCCTAGCTGCAGTTCTACTGTACTAAAAGTCTGACTCAGAGTTTACTGTTACAAGTATATATTGCCTCAAAGTAAAGTTAAATATGAAAGTATGTGCCCTCCTGAATCCTTTCCAAATCTGAGTGCCCAAAAGTCCAAAATTAGCTGGTTAAAACTTGTGGCCAGAGCCTGATAATCCTGGAGGCTGGGTTAGCTTGTGCACTCATAAATTAAAGGAAGTGCTCGTGCATGTGCAGTTCTGGAGAGATCTCTGGGCCTGGGCAGCTATGGCTGTTGCAAATGTAGCAGCACTGAGCTGTTAGAAGTGTTGTAAGAGTGGTCCAAAATTAAAATAGAAACAACTTGTAGTAGAATATAGGAGCAGTTAGAGACTCTCTTCAAGTCTTAAAGTAATTTTTTCACAACTGTTTTTCATCTGTTCCTTTGTTTTATTTTTTCTCAGTGTGACATTGAGGGTATTGGGATGTTTTGTAAGACTGAAAAAATAGCCTTATATGTAGGAAGGCATCCTTTGGCTGGGTAACCTTGGCATACATTGGATAATCCTAGATTTAGAGTATTTTTATGTAGAGCATTTCAATTTTATCTTATTTTTTTGTAAGTCTGGCTTCTGACTGGGAAAATATTATATGAATACATGTTGATTATGTATTTAATGCCCGTGCAGTTGTGAAAATGAAAGCCTTCCTCCTAGGAACCTTGTAAGGAAAACTTCAGCAGCTGCCTTTTATTGTGAGGTCTTTTCCTGCAGGAAGTACTTGATCCTGAGTCACAATTAAAATATGGGAATTTGGAAGAAAAGAGGTTTTGCTTAAAATCCAACTACAGTTCTGCCATTGGTGGTGGAATCTCCCTTAAATTGTTATAACCCACTACTCTCTGTGCCTCCAAAGCAGAGTGCAATGGAGAACCTCACCTTACTGAATTGCTCTTACCAAACATGCTACACGAGTTAGACTTCATCATCTAAAGGATCTTCACATAGTAGTAAACTGTAACTCTCAAATATGAGATAAAGACATTATATTGTTTTACATTTTCTTAGCACTTTTTTATTCAGTGTAAACTGCTTATTCTCATAATTCATATAAAGTAACAGACTTCTATTTCACAATGCTAAATTGAATAACCTCTACATTTTATATAAGTGAATTCTTTACTCCCTCTGTGGATCCACATAAATGAATCTAATGTACATGATTAATTGAAATATTTTCATTTAGTTAGTGTTGGGCTCAAGTGTCCTGAACATCAGTGATTTGTTGTTCTAAATTTAGATTTCTATTTCCGAAGGTTTGTAACTATTTAGGGTTAGGCTGATGGAAACTGGTGAAAGAAGTTTTATACTCCATATGAAAATACTGAACATAAATTTTAGTGTTTTGAGCACTGTTATTTTAAAGTCATTTACCAAGAGGCATTTTATAAGTAAATTTTCATGCAAGTAAAATGCTGCATATCTTAATGCAGAAAAATTTTTAATGAGAGCTGAGTTAAGCCATCAGTTGGTTTGAAAATGTTTTCCATAGCTTTGGAAAACAGGGAGGGAGCCACCTCTGAATACATGACCACTCACCCAATAGTTATTGAAATCAATGTATTTATCTGCTTTCTGTTCCCAGTCATCCTCAATAGAGCAGTCTACAGAGCAAGCACAGAAAGGAAACACAAATCAACAATTAAACATGTGTTTTGAGAATGTATGAGAAATTGTATTTTTTATCATAACTTTGTTTTCTGCTACTTAAAATTTGAAACAGCAATGGATGTCTTCCACTGAATTACCTGACTGCTTCCCTGCAAATTCTGTCAAGCTTGGATTGACACTCCTGCATAAATTCTATAATTTTTGACTATTTCAACAGCATCTGATCTAGTTTATGTCACTGAAAATTTGGAAAAATGCCAGTGAAACCATTGCAGGCAGACTACAGTGTAATCAGTGGAGAATTATATACTATATGAACCTGTGCAAATGTATTCCTATGTCCTGTGTTGCTTTCACATGTATAAAGGAAGACAAGTATTATTATTTTTCAAGTTTAATGATAGAATACGATGACCGAGTTGATTTAATTGTTTAATGGTTGTTGTATTGAAGTGAAACTAAAGGAGTGTTCATATTGCTCTCAAATGCTGTATCAAAAACCTTTGAAGTGGCATGACAAGGTGAAGGATTGATCTTTACTTGCCGAGAATTGAAGGTTCAGAAAAATGGCTGTAGTGGGATTGGTGAAGTCCAGGATTCTGTCTCTAACATTAGCAGGAGTAGAAGCTATTCAGGAAGACCACACAAGCCTGTCTGCCTGCCTGCCTTCTGCTGCCCATTTCCCCTGTCTTACCCTCACATCCAGAATTATTGTATTATGAATGTTTGGGACTGTAGTGATGCCATGTATCTCTTTGTGAACTCATTGACCATGAACTTACCTTCTCCCTTTTTGTACCTCCTCAAACTGTCATCCTCCACAGATACCTGTGGCAGGAAGCTCTAGAAGTTTATAGTTCCCAGTCATCTGTCACAGTTCAGTTTTTTGATTCCTTCCTCTTTTTACAGGAAGGCAAACATTTTTCTGAGTATGAAGAGACAAGAAGGCAAACCTCCATTTCTGAGTTTTGTAGATTGGATCAAAACCACACTTGGAATATTTTAGTCTAAATTATTTTATTTTTTTAATGGGTATTTGTCTATTAGTTTCTTCTCAATGAATTTTGAACTAATTGACCTCTTTGCATCTAAACTTACATGACAGTTGTAGACATTTGGAGGATGCGAGCTTCTCAATTTGCAAAAAATGAGGTTTTTTGTAATGGAACCCAAATTTTCATCAGTTCTGAGCTGTGCAGAACGGTCTCCATCCCAGACACTGTAACATACTCAACTGCTAAGGATTCTGGCTTTTATCGCAATACTTGCTGCTAATAGTCTTGTTTAATTAGTAGGTGATTTGAGAGAAAGCAGAGAGGAGGAATCCAAGCATGGAAATTGAAGATAGAAGTATTTCTGGGGAGTGATTAGGGAGTATTAAAACTCCAATTAGGAAACTGCCAGTCTTCATTAGTTTCAGTGTTCATGGTACAACTTATTTTGTATTTGTGTATTTTGCTCTCACACCTCTTTTCAGAAGGGAAAGCTCTTTTTAGCACAGGAACGCTAGAATGCTATGCACTGGCTGTACCATCCACCTCTACATTCCAGTTCTGCACTCCTTTTTTTAGGTTTTTCTGACAAGTTTCTGTAAGAAATCTTCTCTGCTCTAACTCTGAGACTGTGAAGAAAGGATTTATAGAACAGTTAGCTGTTATTCCCAAAACCAAAGGATGTCCTTATATCTTTGAATTAAGGAAGATAAAGTCTCCCTTCAAAGACTCGAATACAAGATAATTGTTAAATACTATAATCCTTCTTTTCAGACAGGGAACTGGTTTGCAGATTTATCTTATATTTTGAAATAACTTTTCATATTTGATTGCATGTTATTACACAGAAAATGTAATTCATAATGAATGAGGGCTATTACTGAAGCAGATTCTACTGGTCTAAGCAGGATGACAGCAGACCAGCACAGTGCAGTACTATGTCCAAGCTAGTGAAGTGATTAGTAAAAAAAAAAAAAAAAAAAAGCAGCTGTGTAATCTTCACCTAGGACATGCAAACATCAAACTTTCTTATAATGTAAAGAATACAATTTATAGAGCTATGTTAGCATTTGGCCAATTTACACTTCTTCCATGGATACTGGTGTCTCAACATAACAGCCTCATGAAGGAGATGAGGACTTGTCTGTTCTGGGCTGTTGTCTCCTGCATCTGTGTACTGCTATGTGACAAATGGGTCTCAGATATGTGCAAGGGAGTGACTGTGGCCTCTGTCAGAAAATTAGTGAATTTATTGCTATCTAGATAATCATTTTACACTATTATGTAGGTAGTAGATAATCACTGCTCTGTTATCAGGTCCTTTCACCCATTTCACTGAAAAGTGGCTGCTGTTCCTGTTCTTTCTGGTAAGTCCCTGAACAAACACATGGAACATTCATGGACAGCTTTGAGGCTGAAGATCTCTAGAAGAGTCAGACTGAAAATGCTAAAGTAGCTGTTACGTCTGGCTAAGACTGTTGGCATGTCAGGCAAGGCTGCTTTTTTTGGTCAAAGACCGGAAATCATCCTTCAAAAGAACAGGCTGCTAAATGTGCAGGTACCAGGAGAAAGAACTTAAGGCAAATAAATGCCAGGAGAAGAAAGAAGATATGAAATAGAGTAACTTTTTTTATATGAACAGTGCTCACCCTGTCCTTCCTTTTAGCAGTTTGTGTAATGAACTTCTTTCGTGGAAGAGAAAGTTCAAGACTTGTGTTATAGATCTTTCCTGCTCTTGTGGGAAGTGTGTATGTAGTCTGTGTGTGCTGATAAAACAAAAAGAAGGTGACATCCAGGATCCCATGCCTACTCTGTGGCCAGGAGAGCAAATCCCCCTTCCATCAAGGTCACTGCCAAGGTCGTGAAGCAGAACTCTGACAAACACAGATGATCTCTTGCCTTCAGTCCCAGCAGCTGCTTTGTCCCAGGGCCTGGCAGCCTCTTCAAGGTGTCTGCCCTTTGGGAAGAGAGTGGTGTGATGCTGTGTACACAGCGTAGGGCTTTCTCTGGGGTCATGGTTTTCTACCTCTTACACTTCTGGTTCTTCCCTGCATCCCACTGTGGAGGAGTGACTGAGTGAGTGGCTGTGGGTGCTGAGCCAACTGAAACTGCAACAGCCTGTGAGCAAAATAGTTACCTACTCATGGTGAGAGTGCTCATCCTTCCTCTTTTGTCAGGGTGTGGGTGTCCCCTGTATCCCACTGGGATGCACAAAAGTGTCAGCAGTGCAGCTGCTGTTGAAACCACTTCAAAGGGTTTCTGATGTATTTATTCCTGCTAGTGAGAAAACGCATCACTTTCAGGAGAAGAACAAAGATGGTAAAGAACAGGATTATATGTTTAAACAATATGCTATAAACCAAAATTAATAGCAATGTGTTGCTGAAATGTAGAAATTACTGGACAAAACTCTAAGCGTACTGCATCAGAACTGACAAGACTTCAGACTCTTCCCTGATCAAAACCATTGTCCTTATGAAACCTTGGCAATACTGTTTTGCACTCTTTTTCATATTAATTAAATCCCTTATTCTTTAGCTAAAGCTTTAGTCAACTTTCTCTATGTCGGTGTGAAATTCTTTTACACTTTCTTTCTTGGTTTGCAGGTACCAACAACATAGAAAGTGCCTAGAGAATTTGCCCTGTCAACCTTGTGGTCAGCTCAGCTGGCAGACTATTTCCCGTGGGAAGTAGAAGGCAGCCTAAACATTATACAGAGGTCAGCCACAATTAGTACTTAATATGGTAACTCCTGGTAAAAAAAAAAAAAAAAGAAAGGAAAAAAAAAAGAAAAGACTGGACCCCTATGATTTACAAATAAACATCACTTAGAGATGTTTATAATTTATATTAAAAATTTTCACTTTATGAGAGCTGAGCTTTTGTCCTAAAAGGTGTAAACTCCCAGTTCTTTCAAAGTAAACTAACAAGGCTTTTCATGAGCTTGCGTTCTGCAGGATTTATTTTTTCTTCTGAGTTTCATTTAAGGTGTAACAACAAATGCTAATGTGCACCAGTTCTGCAGACTTGAGACTGAATTTCTAGCATTCTGTAGGGCTGAGCTAGTCTAAAACCTACAAAGGGAAGTCAAAGAATATTCTTCAAACAGTATTAATAAAAGACAGATGAGTTTCATTTTCTTTAAAAGCATGTCTTTCACAGTACTTTGCTATACAAGTTGCTGCTGTTGGACTCCACTAAAATGTTCTGTGTTCTAGTTTTTGAAAAAACCATAAGGGAGAAGCACATGCTGGCAACAAATATGCAGTCAGGTGCTTGGTCCAGCTCTCGTTCTTTTTTTTTTTTTTTTGGAAAATGACTGTGTTTCATGTAACACTCTGAAATTCTTCACAGGAAAGTAATTTGCCTACATGTTGGCAAAAGGTTGTGGTCCAAAGTTGACAGAGGCTTTCATTATCTTCTATTACCAAAAAATGTTAAAAGCAGCAATTTGGACATTTTGGACTAGCCTAAGAAGTAAAAAGCTTTCATTCCACAGAACTACAAGAAGTCGTGAAAGAATGAAATGAGGAATAGTATGTTAGTAAAGGACAAAAATTTAAAAAGTTGCTAGCCAAAGATTTTGAGGAGTCAGAATTTGAACTGCCCTATGGATGCTTATGTCGCTATTTGCCTCTATCTCTCAGCAACTCCAGTAAGTCAATAGCTGTCAGGAACTGCCCTTTGCCATCTGTCATTACAGGTTATTCATAAACTTGATGCAATGCTGAGGAAGAGTCTGGGCAATCAGATGACTAAATGTCTGGTGCCTTAAATAGAAATATTAAATAATAATTAAAACTGTCAGCCATTAATGCATGAATGCAAACAGGCACACAGAAATTTTTTTCTCATTTTCATTTCCAGATTGCTGAAAAAGTATTGAGCTGACAAAGATATAAACCACTGATTGATTATTCATGCCCATCAATGCACTCATTTCCCTGGACTGGAAGATTCAAGCTTCAAGCTGAAGGCAGTATCATGAATAATTTTTATATTCTTAGAGTAAACTGTGTATTTGCAATCCAATAAAATGTTGCTGCTGCTGGCATAGATCATCCATAGGAAAATGGAAGGATCTAAGGGAACATAAAATTGTTTGGTATTAATAATGATGATAATACAGAATTATAGTAGTCGTAATAATAAAGAAAGATCTTTTCTACTGTGCACCCAGTAAAAATAAAGATGATGAAGCTGCACCCACAATTCCAGTAGAGTGATTTTAGCTCTGTGTCAAAAGAAAGTTTTGAAACTTCCAGATTTCTTATGAAATATCATGTTAGTTTCTATAAGCTACTCCTCAAAATTAATTCAGGGTTTCTGAAATGAAACTGTCGCTGAACCTTACAGAAACCCACCTTGTAAGCAGGGTAGCTTGTTCTTAAAAAAAGAAAAATAAAGCCTAAGCACTGTGTTGTGTTTCCATTAACTGTAATCACATCAGGGCATCACTTGAATTCAGTCAGCAGCAGACAATGGAATCACATTCCTTTGAGCACAACTCCCATTTTGTCTAAAGGAGGGAAGCAGAGGTACATCAAGAAGTGCATTGTAGCAGCACAGCCACCATCAGCTCTGCATTTTGCCTGCCTTTCTGCTGAAGCTGAGGACCTGAGTCCTTTGTGGGCTGGAAACTGCAGCTGAGCTCATGTTAGATATGAAACGCCCAGTAAGAAACCTCTCTCTTGATGCAAACTGCAGTCCATCCTTAGACAGGTTCAAAACACCAAACAACAGAACATTATTCGAAAAACAGCTGAACATTTATATAACAATATTTACAGATAAACAGGAGAAAAGATACAGAAAAAGTAACATTTTTTATAAGAATCCTGAGATGATCTAATTGTGACCCAGAACAACCAAGGTTATTAACTTCTATTCTCCACATATTTTTTTCAGAGCTGGTTCCTCTCCCCCACCCTATCAATGTACCTATGTAGAGGAAAGTTCACCTCACAGTAACTAGGAGATACAAGAAACTTTTCTTGTGCTAGTAGTTGATAAATACACACATGTTACCTCAGGCAGAAACACTCATGCAAGCACAGATGGCACCAATGGCCTCATCCTGTTTCCACTCTGGACTATCAGGATGAAGATCCATTAGTGTAAAAGATACACTTAATGTGCATCATGGCCCTAGTACATGGCCCATGGATCCTTTTGACGCCAGCTGCCCCACGCCCAGAGACACAGACCTGCAAACTGGTCTCAGTCAGCCCCAGACGCCTTGGTCTCACTAGTAGCTGGCTTGGACCTCCTGATCCCTCCTTGTGACACTGATCTCTCCAGCATATGATCCAGACTCACAGTCACCTCAATAACTGGCTCCCAGACCTCTTCTCCTGCCTGCCACTGGTTCTGCTTGATAGGTTGCGAGTGATCATGCCCTGGCATATGCACCCAGGTGATGGGTACAGACCCCCAACCCTCCCATTGTGGACACAAGGACACATGGGACTGGACTGTGACCCACACTCCCCACCTCAGCTGCTTGCACTTAAATCTACACACACACACACACAGAGAATAGGGAGTTCCCTCACTCAGGACAGTAGTCAGAAATGCTGTTTAGTGAGAAAATGGAGCAGACTCATGAAGCACAGGGACAGTCATACTGACCAGCCCTGCTTACACAAGGCTGTCCTCTTTTATCCCCTTATCCTTCTATTTTCTCATACTTGTCCCTCCTCAAACCACCTTGATCCTTCCGTCCTTCCCTTTCCCCATCTTTGCTTCCTATTCTAGACATTCTATCATAGCTCTTGCACAATTCCCAAATGTTCTTCTCCTGTACCACGTCCCATATCCCCAGGTAGTAACCCATCACCCTGTGTGAGTTTACTGGGGCTTCCCACATCTGCCATGGTGCTTCAGTTCTTCCTTTTGCCATGAAGATGAGCCCTTTAATCACATAACATAACACAAACTGTTTAAAAAACCTTCAAAATTAATTATATGTATTGAGTAAATTCTTATCAGATAGTTAATGATTTATAGGTGCTTCCTGTAGAAGGTGTATACAAAGGTCACTGCCTGAGATACAGTTATTTCTACACAGAAATCTGGCATGTTCTCACTAATATTACAGATATATCGTTAAAGAATTTCACCATTTGAAACCATATAGAAGAGAAGGAAAGGGAGGTTTAATTGCAAGAAGTAATCCTTGAATTAGTATGACAGACCAGTTTTGCATAAAATCACACCGTGAGAGATGATCTGGGACTCACTTTTCCCATCTCATAGGAACACTGAATGTTTATTTAATTTCTTTTGCTGACAATTTTTTAGTTAAATCATGTCTGGGTCACCTCTTTTCCAGTCTTGATAATTACTATGGGCATTTCTAATATAAATTACATCCTGCATTGTTGAATGCAATTTCAAATTGTTGGTCTAATTAAGGAGTCTCAGACTCACAAAACATTAATTAATCATGAAGTATCCAGGCAGTGTGTGTGTGTGTATGCGTGCTCAAAATGAAACAGCTTGAAAATTTTTTCCTTGGGAGTTGTTGCTTCTTAGACAATCCATTATAAGGAATACTAGCTCGTAAGTCCAAATGTCATTGTTTTCCTGGCGAGTTTGCCCAGATAAAAAAAACACATCGAAATACTCTGCAGCATCACATTCCCAACAGCCAGCAGGAGAGCAGGAGAGCCGCTTCGTTATGTGGAATTGCTTTGTTCCTCACCCACTGCCTGTCTCCACCGCACGGCTTCACGCGCACATGATGCCAAACACAGCGGGGAGTGCTGTGCCTGCCCCTTTTCCTCTCATGCAGCTTGTTCTGACACGCTGTAAATTATTCTCATACTTTGCAAACCAACCGCAATGTGCTGTGCTCTGCGTCTCAGGACACAGGGACGCCCTCGCTGAGGTGCCGCAGCACTACCTGTTCCTGTGCAGCGGCTGCTTGTCTGGAAGTGCCACACCAATGGTCTGGTCCCACACACTTCATTCACACTGCATAACTGGACGGCAAAAAAAGAAACCCTCTGGTCAACTCAGAGCTAGTTGCATGCAAAGCTAGTCCTCATTTTGCCTCAACAGTGAAATTCCTTCCATTTTGATTTATTAAGAGCACCTGATTGGGGTAACTACTATATAGGTATTTTTCAACTGTTATGATCTGGGACCGATCATTCAGTAGAACATTCAGAACAATAAAACTCGTCTCCCTACAAGCCTGTGAATATGTGGATATATGCACCCTACAATAAAAATTTCTCTAGTGACTGAGGATTATCTCTTCAACCTCCAATAATGTACTCCAGGAAAAGCAAAACGTACAGGAAAGGTGATGAATTATAATGCTGGGAAAAAAAAGAAAAGATTGGGTCTGAAAAACTGTCTCTACACTAAGTTAAGCAGAAGAGGATAAGTGTCTTCCCGGCATCAGGAATAGAAGAGGGAGTTTTCTACACTAGACCAGGACGCATTTAACAAACCCACAATGCTCATGCACATGAGTACAGAAGATATGTCCAAGCTGTAAGTGAAGTTAAATAGATACAAAACTGAAGTGGTACCTAATTTTGTCATTAACTGTTGTTATTCATGGAAAATTATAGGTGTGCCATCCAAAATCTCATCATTTTAACTTGTTATTTAATACATATATTTAAATCACTTGTTTCACCTTTTTAAAGAAAGACCTTTTTGTGCATATAGAGGACGATATATTACTAAAACTACGCAATTAATCTTCATTAAAGAAGGTTAGAGTAGTTCAATATCATACTTTTCTTTACAACTGAAAGCAAGATATAACAAATGATTTGTTTTATGAACACTAGGTATGCAAATCACATTAATTAAAACACTGTGGACTTTTACACTCACATCTCACATATAAATTGGTTTTACTCAACTGAAATGATATCTCAGTGCAGTCCTGTGCCAATTAAAATATGAACATGAACATTTAGAGCATTGTCAGGAGTGTGTAATGCTCTTCAGAGCCTCTGTGCTGTCGTGTATTAATGAATGCTGAGACTAAAGGTCACTTTTGCTTAAAGGACCCTTTGTAGTTAAGAGAGAATGTATCATATGAAGCCCATAAAATATGCTAGACCACTGTGAAACCACTGTATTTCTCACAGACCATTATAAATTCTTATCAGCCTTTTTCTCATCAATCTGCTTTCGATAACAAACAGTACCAAAGGCAGAGTAAAGAGCTGCAGACCTGGACTTAGTGACAGGACAAGAGGGAAAGATTTAAAATTGAAAGAGGGTAGGTTTAGATTAGAGATCAGGGTAAAATTCTTTTCTGTGAGGGTGGCAAGACCCTGGAACAAGTTGCCCAGAGAAGCTGTGGATGCCCCATCCCTGGATGTGTTTAAGGCCAGGCTGAATGGTGCTCTGAGCAACCTGGTCTAGTAAACAGTGTCCCTACCCCTGGCAAGGGGCTGGAATCAGATGATCTTTAAGGTCCCTTCCAACAGAAACCATTCTATGTTTCTATGATTAATTTTAAGAGGGAAATAGTTTTTACAACAAATGAAGATTATGTAAAACTAAGTTCAGTAAGTTGATGTGTCAGAATATATTTTGCTGGTAAAAGAAAAAAAGTGAGTTTTACTAAGCCATATAAACAACACAGATCTACAGTTTGCATTTCGTCTCAGGGAAAAAAACATCAAAACTATAAGAAGAACAAAGTAATTCCAGGCTAGTCTGGGGAAATAGAAAGTAATATACATAAAAGTAAGTTAATTCTTTAGAAGAAAAAATGTTTGTCCAACACTACTTCTAAGGACATAATTCAAGATATTTAATGAAAAGGAAATCTAGGATGTTAAGGCTTCTACTCAAGAAGCTAAGAAATAGTAGCATCTAATAACCACAGTTGCATAGAATCACAAAACCATAGAGATGGTAATTTTCACTGCTCAGTCTCCTCAGTCCTCTAAGGAAAATTCAGGCTATGTTGAAGTTAGTGTTAAAAAAAAAAAAAAAAGGAGGGAAAAAAGCAAAAAACTCCACAGCCCCAAGTCTGTGCAGGGGCAGAGCTGAGCCTCATTCAGTTCTCTGAACTGTTCTTTTGCACAAAGTTTCCACCTACAGATCTTTCCCAAATAGGCAAAGAACTTGTGAGGTGCTTGTACATACACATGTTCTGTAAAGCCTCTGAGCTGTTAAACCTGAAATCAGAAATACCACCCCCAAAGACTGGAAATCCTGTGTGATAATTTTTGTGCTGTTGCAGGTATTCCGATGCTATGCACCAGCAGCCACATGACTGCCTCCATAAATAGCTAATCAGACCCATTACACCTAACAAAAACAAGTCAAAGTTTAAGTCACCGTGGAATACTCAGCCCTTGGCTTCAGTGCATGAATGAGTTTGAAAGGAGCAGGCAACTACAAAAAAAAACCCAACAGATTTAACTACTAGTTCGTATTTTTTTTTAAGGAAGAAAACATAACAGAGTAGTTTGGGCTTAGAAGATGGATTAAAAGGCAGAAAGAAGCCAAGAGAAGAGCATCTTTGGGTCTTATCTTTGCTGTCACGTAATGTGGAATTTACAAGCAAATTTAATTAAATAACAGATACAGAATGATCAGACTTCAGTCATGACAGCAACAAGCTCCTGAAGTGCTTATAATTATAATTTATTCTGTGCCATGAGACAGGTCTGATTAGAAATTGAAATGAGCAAGCTCCAGTTCAGGATTGTACTCGTCACGATTATTTCACTCCTGTGCTCTGAATAATTGCAAGCTTCCCAGTCTCCACACTTGGAATTGTGTTTTCTTGGACCTGAGATGAACAGTTAGAAACATCTATTGACAGACAGGACAAATGTATCATTTTAAATTCTCCTTGATACTTATCTCTCCTTCTCCCTTGTTAGGTGGATTTTTCCCTCTATTTCATTAATTAATTTTGCCTTATTACCTGCCTGCTTTTTCTCTTGCCATCTTTATTCTTTCCTCCTGATTCCAGAGCACAGATACTGAATTTATAACTTTATCACCAAGTTCTTCTAGTTAAGTGAGACAATATGAAAGCCCACCACATATTTATGAGTTGTGCTCAGATTTTGTGGTAATATGTAAGTACAGCAGCAGCTCTTGGAAGCAGCAACTGCTGACCCTTGCCAGGCAACTCTAAATTCCACTTCGGCAATTTTACATGCCAAGAAATAAGTCACAGTCTGTTGCACATGTTAGTTTGTGTACAGATTTTGCCATTCACACAAGTGTTCAATCTAGCCCCTTTTTATGCAACAGTTAACTCTCTGTGTACATCACATTCACAGAAATTGTACAGTTGCATTTAGACATACAGTTAATATAGACCATAAACTAAAATTATATTTGTTATGTGGTATTTCCTAATTAATAAAAAAAACCCCAACAAACTCCGATGTTTTATTAAACATGTTTCCCTTTGTTTGATTTACACTATAATAACCCTGTCAGTGTTAGTGCAGCACTTAAAAGGTCTTCTGATCCTTCCTGCTCCTGGAAGCCTCAGTCTGGAATATGAAGCACAGCACCTGCATCAGTATTCACTGTGTGCAAGGCAACATTGACCTTGTGCCTCAAGTGGTTTTAATATTTTAGAGACAGGAGGATTAAACTCCATGGGAACATAGAATGTAATAGTGGCACGGCAATAGGTGATGAATTAAAAGAGGTAAAAAAAGAGTCATGTCCTGTGTGATTACCTATCTTCATTAAAATAATTTTAGCGTTAAAACAGTTAATTATGCAATAAGTAGTTAGTCAAGTAGTGTCATTATTCTTTAAAAATTTCAGAGAATGTTTAATTACAGGAGAGCTGATAGTGATATAGTGACAGTGATAGCTTAGGGGATAGCTGATGACTTTTTTTTTAGTTCCTCCATCACCTGCTGTCTAATCCACAGTATGTCAGATGTCATCACTTCATGGGATGAAGGACCTGGATCTGAAGTACCCACAGTCCTCAAGCAGACAGCAAATATCTAATCAGTAAGATGGAATTCTTAAAAGTAGTTGTGCAAACCTATTTTCAAGATCAGACTTTTTATCCTTCAACTCTGTGTTCTTGAACCTTCAGCTTGAAACTGGGGTAAGAGCTGAGGCAATGTAGCTGCTGCAGTAAGGTACAGGGATACAGCTGTTTGCTGGGCCAATTCCTCCCGTGTGGCACAGCCCAGCACTACTCCTGTGTGTCACATCTTTGTTTTGACACTAACAGAAGTTGGAAGTCTCCTAGATTCTATGAAGTCATGTATAGTGCATGAGCAAAATGTTGTTTATGCTATAGAAATAATTGTTCTGTGCCATAAAAATAATAAAGTGGCTGCAGTATAGAGAAATGGGCATATTACTCAAGAAATACAGTCTTCTAGAGTGTTGGATGATTCAGATGCTTCAGATGAGGGACAGAATTGTCTCTTTCAAACTGAATTCTTGCATCTTTAGCTGTCGTGGTTTTCTCTCGGATAGAGTTTCTTTTCTGCTTAGTAGCTGGTTACAGTGCTGCGTTTCGGGTTCAGTATGAGAACAGTGTTGACAACAGACTGGTATTTTGGTTGTTGCTCGGTAGTGCTTACTCTAAAGCAAGGACTTTTCCCTTTCCCATGCTCTGCCAGAGAGGAACTGCACAAGAAGCCATGAGGGAGCACAACCAGGACAGCTGACCTGAGCTGTCCAAAGGGATATTCCATACTCATGCCCAGTATATAAACTGGAGGAAGCTGGTCAGGAGCCGCCGATTGCTGCTGGGGGAACAGGCTTGGCATCGGTCAGAGGGTGGTGAGCAACTGTGTTGTGCATCACTTGTTTCTCCTTGGGTTTATTCCTCTTTTTGTTATCTCCCTTTTTGTTACTTTTATTATTACTATTAGTAGTACTAGTAGAAATAATAGTAGTATATTTTACTTTATTTAAATTATTAAACTGTTCTTGTCTCAACCCACAGATTTTACCTCTTTTCACTGGGGAAGGCAAGGGAATGAGTGAGCAGCTGCACGGTCCCTGAGTTATCTGCTTGGGTTAAAAACTACATCAGCTGATTTACATTTGTAGCATTTTTTAGTTTTTAGCAATTTTGCAGTTTTACCATTTGGTGTGGTTTTTTTCAAGCTTTAGCATTTCTGTGTTTCTTATGGTTTTTTGCTTGTTTGGTGGGTTTTGTGTGTGCTCATCACATTTTATGTGATTTAGCATGTTCCTGCATGTTATACTATTTTCTGCATTTTTTGCATACATGCGGGTTTTTTGGTTTTATTATGGGGTTTTGGGGTTTGTGTTTTGCATGCTTGGAGCAGCTCGGTGTGTTCTGATGTTTTAAGCAACTTCTGACATTTTAGTGTGTTTTAACATGTTTTATCAGAGCATCTATAGCTTTTTTTTGGGGTGGTTGGGTTTTTTGTATGTGTGTTTTTTACTTTTTTTCACATTTTTTAGTGGTTTTAGCAGTAGAACATATTCTTTTTGCCTTTTTCCAAGCTTCTTCGCAGCAATAAAAACAGCAGGGAAGTGAATCTGTCCCCGGGCTATATCAGGCTAATCATCAATTAACTCATATGTGAAGATAAGCCAGTATATTTTCCCCAAGATACTACCAAAGCAATGGAGAAAAGTATGGAAAACATTTTCAAGACCAGCATATTTTTAAAATTTATAAATGGAAATTAATATTTTTTTCTTATTTTTCACCTCCTGCCTCTAGAGAGTATTTACAAATCTTTCCCACTTGGAAATGAGGAAGCCACATTAGGGCCTAGGCAGAATATTCTCAAATTACAAATAACCCAGTGAAAAGTTTGGTCTCATTGTGAAACTAAAATTGTTTTCTGAGAACACAGATATAAAATTGAGTTCTTTGGTATCTATCATAGCTTGAGCTCAGACAGTAAATTTAATGCCTAAAATTAACAGCAATTCTAGTCTTATGATAGTGTCAGAGCACAAGTTGTAGTACAAGTTTATAGAAGTTGCTTTTAATATCTTTTCTGGTATGGAGATAGGAAGGGACTTGCTATTCCTACAATAAATGAAGTGCTTTTACAACCAGATACAAACCAAGTCAACTCTAAATCAACTATGTTCTTTACCTCAGTATTTTAAAGACCCCTGGAAATTCTGGCTTTTGCACATCACTGGTGTGAATGACCCAGTCCCACCATGGGAGCCACAGTTCAAAATTTGGAGCATAACAAAACATCTCCTTAAGGACTTGCCAAGATTTCAGCCAAACTTCCTCATAGCATAATAAATATCTAGCATGTCATGGGGGTTTTAAGTGTCTCTTTTTTTTTTTTTTTTTTTTAGCTAGAAATATAATGGAATTGCTGTATCACTGTGCAAGCCCAATGTGTCTAATAAATTAAATACTCCAAATGAAAATGAATGCATTTTTGCTCCACTATTAGAAATTGTTTCTGTAAGTCAGAACTCAAATTGCTGGGCGGCTGAGAGCAAAAATTGCACTTTGGTAATTGAAATGAGCTATCACGTGTCAGGCGCCAATATTAGTTACATGAGTTTTCATTCTCAAACAGATTCTCTAGGGAATTAACTTCCCCAATCTAGCCAGGGGATTACAGGAGCATTATTTTAGAGACTGCCTCAACAATTATCTCCCCGTTCACTTGACTGATGTGAATAAAACTAGGCAATTCTAGTAACAGTCAGCCTACTAGTAGAATCGTGGGAGCTATCATGCAGTCAGACCTGGAAACTATGCCACATGTCACAACCCACAGGTCTATGGACAGCTCAGAGTGCTAAAAAAATGCATCAGGTTTCTTGCAAACACAATCTGAACTGATGAACTTGTTGGGCTATTATGAAAACAAGGACTTACAATTTCTTAAAAACAATGCCATCCATTTAACTGCGGCCTTTCTAAGGCTTCTGCTGCCAAGGAAGCTTTCATAAGAAGAAACGTGATTTTTTAACCGTTTAAAATCCTTTAATTTCAAGGGACAGAGCATTTATCCTCTCTGATATTTTCCATCTGGAAATTTCTTTATTCATTACAAAATAGGATATTTCAACAATTCACCCAATTTTGGAGAGAGGGGAAAACCAATGTTCTTAAAAATGAAGTGACACCTCATTGACAATAAGTCATCAGGATAATCAGGAATAAACCCAGGCTTCCCTGTCAAGTATTTAAAGTATTAAAATACGCTGCCTCTCTTCATTACAAAAGAATTTCTTTTGTAAAAGAAATGTGTCACACTCAACATATTCAAACTCCTTTACAAGCTACAGATAAACCTGACAATGCAGTCTCAAGACACAAATACCTTAGTTTCTATTGTAAGGATGAAATAACAGCAATGTAGAAATGTTAGGCCATCTGACCATGATTACATCCTGAACCTGTGTCAGACTACAACAGTTCATCTGCTTCTCCAGTTTTCAGCAGTGACACAGAAAATCCACCTCAAAAAAGGTGGATTTAGATCTGTTCAGATGACCACTTACCCATAAGAGTGATCATCAAAACAAACCAGCCTCCTCAGATTGGAGAAGAAGAACTGATTGTTTAGGGAGAACAGAGTTTTTGCTTTTTTCTGAGTTTTCCCTTCCAGACCCAGAAATAGGAGAATTGATAAGATGATCCAAATTCTTTGACTCCAAAAAGATTCAGTCCAGATTTTAAGGCCAGGGCAGTTTTGGTTCTATCTGAATGCCTTTGATCGTTTCCACCTAGTACATGATGCCCTGAATGCCAGAAAAACAACGAATTACTTTCCATGAAGGGTGCTTAATGACTCCAGTGGGAGTTTCAGCAGCTGAACCTGCTCCTGCAGCTTAACTGCCATGGATTCAGAAGTTTCTGTTTGTGGTTGCCCAGCCTGCATCAAGCCAGAAGTAGCAGAGGTAGCAGATGTGTGCAGGTCCCCAGACAACATGAGTTCAAACGTAAGCTAATTTTTTCCACTGATGTGGATTAGGGAACACACATACAAATCCACCTTGTCAGCAGACAGGCAGGGGCAGTATCTTCAAGAAGAGAAATGTTGCTAAGCAGCTTGGTAAGTGGCTTGGGGAATTACTGACAAGCCTCTGCAGCGAGACCTGGAAAAGCAACTCCAGTCACGGGCAGAGACCTTTGCTTGGGTAAATTGATGGGCCACTAAATACTCCAGTTTCTCTGTTATGGGTATGAGATGGATTCAGGACTTATACTTTTTTCAATGCTTCACCCTAAAGGTAATTTTCTTCATCCACTTTTGTGTTCCTTCTCTCCTCTCCACCTTACAAAGCCGCACCTCTTGGCTTGAGAAATGGGGAAGAGCAACACTTCTGTTTGGGGGTGCATGTTTCTCAGGTGGCCTGTCAGAAACAATGCTTCTGCTGCAGAGCAAAGATGGGGCCCCACAGCCCTGTTTGGCCAACAGACTGTGTGTTGCAAGGGTTAACACACAGCTTTCCTTCAGTTTCAAAAGCAGCTGTTTTGGATTCCAAATCCAAATGAGGAATTGGTCCAACTGGACATCGCCATTCAATCTGCCCAACTGGCTATGTGCCCAACTGGCTATCACAGTTGGAGAGGTCAGAGAAGACTTCTGTCATGACAGCTGTAATTTAAACATTAAAAAAAAATAAAAATTCACAGTTGCATGTGAGGCAGAATGATGAATAACACAGAGGATTAAAAAAATGGTGTTCAAATCACCTGAACTAAAAATACATGAAATTATGTTATCAAAGAAAGGGAGAAAGGCTGAGATGAGGCTACAAAAATAGGTGAGGAAACCCTTAGAATTCTGGTATTGCTCACTAAAAAAAAGCAGATGATGTAGTTCATCACAGAATTTGATAATGAATACTGTAAAGGCGATACATCAGGAACTTCTGTCTTGTCATTCTCATAAACAAAGGGAATCAGGACTTTCAATAAAACTAGAATTATATTGCAAAGCAGTAAAAGAATTTTTTGTCCCCAAGCAACATCTAATAAAATTCTACAGCCCATAGCAACATAAACAAAAAAAATCTAATTAGAATAAAAGGGTTTGGATATTTGCTTATATTAAAAATATAGTTTTAATTAATGTTTCAGGGATGTGCACTCCAGGCTGTGGGAGCCTGTACCTGTTTCCAGCTATAAGAGGTCAGAATGAAACTTAAGATGAAGGACAGATCGTACCACATCTGTTAATGCACTGCTGGATGTTCCTCTAAGACTCTGGCCACTGTAGGAAGCAGGTTACTGGTCCAGACAGTCAGAATGAACAATTAGGTATGAACAGCCATGATACAGCCACTTCACAGGGCTCAGGGTTACCAAAGATTGGCATCTATCACAGGATGAGACCAGTCTACTTTGCCTGCACTGAAGGCACGGAACATAACCCATCTCATCCATACTCTGGTTTTCTGGGATTCTGCTGTCTAAGCCATGCATGGACATCTCATGTAAATACTCAAACTTCCAATTTTTTTGGGAAAAGTTGTAGCTCCAGACATCACATGAGAAATTGAAAAGACAGGAAGCTTTCCACGAAGAAACAAGGAGAAAGAGGCAGAAGTTCAGCCAGCATGACTGATCCTAAGTCAATCAGGAATCTAACCAGTAACTTGAATCTTCAAGTGAAGAGTCACAGACAAATGAATCACAAAGACTGACACTATGAGAGTTTCCTGAACATTCTGGCGAAACTACAGAATCAAAAGTCAGGCTTAAAAGAGTACATATCACTTTGAATATCATTCGGTCTCCTCTTTCACCCACTACTGATGAAACAGTTTTCCTGACAAATTCAGCTCTGCACATACAGTCTGTTAAGTCATCAGTGACTGAAACTGAAATACGCACAGTTGGGTAGAATTGATAAACATCTCTCTGTCCTGAGAGGATTAAACAACTTGTATATTTTTGTTGCACCTCCCCAGTGTTACTCTCTCACTTGGATATACTGCTGAACTGAAACACTGGAGAAACAAAGCTAGAACTGGCAGAGTAGCCCATCACTTAACATAATAAGAAAGCTGATCTCAGCCTGGTCCAGCTACTTGCAGCTCCCCTTGGGAACCACTCCAGCAGTCAGAATCAGCAAGGCAGGATGGAGTCCTCCCAAGAGCCCATCGCCCCCAGGCATTGGCAAGGACATGGCAAAGCAGTCCTGCTCTGTTCTCCCTTTGTAGAGTGCCAAGAATCTTTTGTAAATCAGTTGCTTTGTCTTCGTGAGAGACTTGAAACACGGCAGCCATGCAGATATGCCCCAATCCAGGCAAAAAACTATATCCAGGCTTTCTGCAAGTCATAAAGTTACAGGGCAAACTTTTAAAAGGACAAGCTATTTTTGTAGCCAACAATGCCGGTGACTGCAAAGGTTGTGTTAACAGTAAACAAATTTCCAGGTCCTTGAGTTCTCAGTAGTTCTGACTCTAGCCTCTAGCAGAACGAGGCACAAAAACAAAATGACAAAACAGGAAACGACAAAAGTAATGTCCTCATTTGAGAACACATTATTTATCTCTGATAAAATCTGTACCATGCTCTGGGAACAAGATACGGGCTGGAGATAGAAGTGTGTTTCATGGATGTCAGAATATGCTGCAGAGAGAAAAAGAGCCCTACAATCCAATGAAAAAAGCACCATCAATTCATAATTACTCTCAGTACTCCGGGATAAGAGACTGTCTCTAGACACTGTCAGTGGATTCATTACACTTACAGCAACAAGATCAATATCTGTATCATCCATATATATAGATACACACAAAAATTTTTAAAAGGATCTCTGCAGTCTGGCAGCTTTTATTGGGATTTCTCTAGAAAATATACTTGTAATATCTGGTACATAGTTTTTCATTTACACCAGAAACACAGGGACAAGACTTTCTAATCCGGTAATGTATAAGTGCTCAGCACTGGGCTAAGCGCTCATAGGGCAAAAAAAGTAGATACAGTCATAGCAAATTGCCTCTGAACTTCTTTGAAGATTATAAAACTGCTATTACAATCCAAAGAAAGCTTGACAAGGTTCATCAAAGATTCATCGCTTGTTGTTGTAGACTTCAAATGATGAATGAGAGAGGTTACATTAAAATTCTGTTGCTGCCACTACCACTTCAGGAAGCTTTTGGAGGATAAATACTGCTTCTACTTAAAGGCAATAGGTTTTGAAAGAATGAGTCACATTTTCCAATACAACCTAACAATCTTATTTAATAATTAACTTAAAGGGACACTGCCTGCTCTCGTAAGGCAAAACCATCATAGAAAATACAACAGATTCCTTCACAGATATTCAAAGCCAAAGTACTGGCTGCTGCTGGAAATATGACAGTTCTCTGGATGACAGGCAGGACTGATCAGCTTTAGTTTTCTCCTGCAGACCTTGCTAACTGCATTTAGGTTTCTGAGGCCAAAGAGCCAAAGAATGAACACATTCAGGGAGTGTCTGCAACATCCCTTGAAAAAAGGCTCTCAAATGACCTGAGGTGGTGTGGCTTACAATGACCCCACAGCAGCTCCTCTGAACCTGCCAGCAGCGCTTGTCAAAAATGTGTTTTAAATTAATGTCTTAGGAAAGCCTATGTGGTCCAGAAATACAGCTTTCTCTTCTTGCTCAGTATAACCCCATAAGTAGTATTACTGTCTGGATATGCTGTAAGTGGCAGATACACAAAGATAACACAAGAACACTTCCCTTTATTATATTAACAGGGAAGAATTTATTTTGCTTCTAGATAGCTGCTCTGTGTGTGTGTGTGTGTGTGTGTGTGTGTATCAAGGGGCATGTAGTTAAATAATGAAGTATTTAAAGGCCTATAAATGGATAATAAAAGGGACAGCAAAAAACCTTTAGATCCCTTTAGAGTTCATATCATGCAATCTCTTAGACAATATATATATAAGTATAGGAAAAAAAGTCTGCTTTAGGGTTGAACTTGAGGATCTAGAACCAAAATACCAGGTGGCCAAATTCAAGGGTCGTATAAACTGTGGTGGAATAAACAAGGGTTAAAACATGTATCTGCTTTGCAGAAGTTTGGCACTTTTTAATATGCTGACTTCCCAGGTGGTTCTGCTTCCCTTGTGATTATAAACACGGTTCCCACAGTGGGGTTAACATGTGAACACTTCTCAGAGGCTGCACTGCAAACTCAAGTGCATTGGCTGGAAGGCCAAATGCCCCCCAGTGACCTGCATGACTCCACACCGTTAGAGGTGACACCAATGCTTGCAACTGGGACACGTTCCTGCCTGTGAACACAGCTCTGCTGTTCTGCAGCTAGGTTATATCTATAAAAATATATTATCCTTTGCCAAAGCAACTTCTGTGCTGTTCATCTGGCCTAATAATGAATTTGTGCTAATGCTCATTTAAACATCAAACTCCCGTACAAATGTGGCTTTATTCATATACCAGGATGAAAAGGATTTCTACCAAAATATCTGATTTCCATTTGTATCTGGTTAAAACCAAAACAGGATAACTTTATTCTCCAATAAATGTACACACAGATGAATAATTTGGATTAAAATCAGAGTCACTGTTTCAGTCTGAGCTTCCATGGGGTTTGTTTTCAATGCAACACCAAAAGATGCCAGGATGCCACTGTATCATGAGAGGATAGGAGGGTAAAGCAAAAAGGAATTAGAAGGGTGCAAAATACTGAAATGGGGAGCTGTTTGGATCATTTTATTCTTTACATTTTAGTGCTTTTTGGCAGCATCAAATTACAGCATTACATGCACTCAGAGGCTAAAGCACACTTCAGTTTGTCAGTAGGCCCAAGGGCACAGCAACAGAGCAGGTCAGGTACCAATCTTGGCGACAGTGGAAAAAATACATTTTGACTAATTCCATTGAATTATGTTGTTTCCTCCCATGATTTCCTCCAAGTATTAATTATTTAAGATTATAATACCATCTAGACATGTAATTCCCAATTTCAGCTACGCAGTGCCAGGCATTAGTCAGAGAAAGAAATGGCTCCATCTCACAAGAGCTCATAACCTAAACTGACAAGACAGATAAAATGAGGGAGAAGGAAGCACTATCACCTCCAGTTAGGAGATTGTGAGCTGAGAGATTAAGTGCCTGCCCAATGTGACAAAGGAAGGGTGTGTAACAGGCAAGAGCTGAATTCTCATTTTCTCAGTTCTCAAAACTTAATGACGAGAACTTCATTTCTTAAAAAAGGATTATCTGGCTTTGCCTTATTTTCATATCCTTTCTGTTTAGCTGGTTAAAGCATGTACCCTGCAGTTAACAGAAGTGAGCAGACTGTAGTTAAATAGCACTTTAAAGTGCCTAAAGAATTCAGGAGTCTAAGGGTTCATCTGTTGGGAATGTGAATCTAAAAGAGAACAAAGGACCAAAGAATGCATTAGCTATTCTGCATCAACTTCCTCTGTGGGCACTTCCAGCACAAACTACCTGTGAAAGTGCAGACTTTGCTTTACAAGGTTGTAGAGCATAGAGAGCAAACACAAGGACCTGGTGAGGAATAGCTACTACCATGGGTGAAATTCTTACTGCTCTCTCCCGAGTACTGAACTCTTGGTATTATGTAGGCAAGTCTTTCATCTCACTTTCATGACGTTTTTAGGATTCCAAATAAATAAGTATTAGTGAAAATTACACTTACACTCCAATGTCACTTAGATTTTGAAATTTTTATCAGTGTAGAGAAGTTAATAATTTGAACCACAGTTTTCAATTCTGTAGATGTTCTATGGTCATTTAAGAACAGAATCTAAGTCCTTGAATGAACACAGCAATGGTCCATCTGGCTTCAGCTGCTGTCACTGACACCAGCCACCTCTAGACATTTCAGAACAAAGTGGAAAATACTTTGTACTAGATAAGCAGGTCATAGGGTAAATAATCTGCTGAACTCAAACAGTTGGCAATTGGATGGCTCCTGAAAGCTGTGGGTTTCTAACTCTTCTATAGTTTTATTCTTTCAGATGTAGCTATGGAAGTGTTTGTTATCTATATAAGGGTATAGGACAAATGGAACAATACTGAATATTGGGTGTCCTGATACTTGTATCAGTTGTGACAATGTGTTCATTGATGAACATTTTTATCTTTCTTCTCATATTTCACATCTGTGCCTCACATTTTCTTTCAGTGCTCCCATTGTTTTTATGTTATACGAAAGGATAGGTAAGAGAGCTCCTCCCTGAGTTATTTTATACAACTTTATAATTCATTTATATAGCTCTTTATGGCTGGGCAACTACTCAGCACTGGAAGAGCAGGAATACTGAAAATCAGACCTGAGGAGAAACATATTTCAAAGACATGGATTTAGTGTGCTTTCATAGGTACTGAAATGCACCAAACAAAAGGGAGCTTGAAGTTTCCAAACCAATGTAGAGAACTCTTCCTTTCAGACACAAAATAAAAAATCCCCAAAACACAACAAAACAATACTCCAAAATAGTAAAAGTTGAAGCTCAAGAACAGGTCAGTGAAAACTGCTCTTGCTTGATGGTATTTTACACCCTGGAGATCAGTATATGCCTGTAAGGGCAAGGTAGGTCAACAACATTGGCTGCAAATGGCTAAGAACAGTTTTGCACTGTGATGTTCTTACCTTCTAAAAGGGCAAGGGATTCAAAGTGACAAAGTGGATGTCATCTGCTCTGCAGGAAAGGTGGCTACACGATGAGATGTTTCTGGGCAGCTGGGAAGATATAACTGAGTGTGCATCTCCTCACTGAACTCTCGCTGTTGACAATGGCAGCATTCAGGTGGGCTTTGACAGTCCAGAGACCCACAGTAAGTGACATCAAACCTAGAAATTTCCTTTGAATAAGAAGGTTGTCCAGAAATTTGCTAAATAATCTGCCATGTTTGCTGTATTTCGTATTTGCATTTTATTTGGATTTTTTGTAATACATTTAAACTTTCTATATACTGAGAATCACATAAGGTCTGAAAATGTGTTAAATATGTTCTAGAGAGGAACATGGATTCTTATTCCAAAAGAAGCAAATGTATGTATTGCTAAAGCTACTATTAACACCAGAATTTGCACCTCCAGTTACTGCAAGCTGTCAATAACTGTCAGAAACAGTAATTATTTGAAATGTTTAGAAATAACTATGCTCAAACTTTGCATTCCTGTTAACTGCAGCAGCCTCATTATCTTTGGTCTTGTAAATTATATTGCTTTTGACAACAACCAAAATACTGTATTACCAAAAAAAAAGCATATTACAGATAGAACACAGACAGAAATACAGACAGAAAGCTTGCTTTGCTTGTACTATTTGACTTGTGCTATGTATTACTTATATTATTTGATTGTTACTTTATATTACTATGTAGACGTGAGAGCTATTCCATAAGACTGGATTACTTACGTGTTGTTTAAGATATTTGCATAAATCTTGGGGTGGTCTATAGGAGCTACTCTTTTCAGTCAGTGTTTCATGCTAATGATCAGTGATGGAAAATCTGTTTTAAAAGATTGAAACCATCAAAACAGTGGGACAGGCAGATTTCTTCACATCTGTCAAGAGATCAGTGATACCAGGAATAACTCATGGGAGAAAAGGAGGAACACCTCTTCAAAATTTAGACTAAGTAAGATATTTTGGCTTTTTAATGCTTCACTCCACTTCCATAACATATTACACAAATATGGGATGTTATTCTTGGGAAAAAAAAAAAAATAAAAAGCACGTCATGTTCCTCCAAGTTTTACCAAGAGTTTGACTACAAAGAAAGTAATGGAATCAGGCCACAGAAATATATCTTCTCTTACATGAGAAGTTGGCCAGCAATCAGAGGCAATAAAATAATTACTTGAACTGTGTGAGCACCTAAAAATATTTCTAGAACTGTGGTTTGTTAAATTGCATCATAATATCATCTGCAGCAAACAGCTTCATTCCTCGGTTGAGGTCCACCTTTGAAACACATCATCAGAATTTTGTTACAGCATGTTCACAGGTTATCTGGGAGGAAAGAAGGGGAATATTGTATTTCAGAGGAGAATTTTCCCTCCTTCCCACCTACAACTGCATTACTGAGCAGAACAAAAATAAATCAGAACAATGTGTTCACTAGCCGTGAATGATCAAAAAACTCACCAGAGCAGGAATATGGACTGAGATCACCAATGTAAAGTTCAGTGCAGCATGGATGGCAGTCTCATATTTGTTGTTTCCCAAACAGTAAAAAAACACCTCTCACCTTGACTTTTTCATCTCCTCTTCTATTTGAAGCATCCCAAGCTTTATCTAACATCCAGTAACATTTTTGAATAACTAAACTTACTGTGTTTGGGGTTTTTCCTTTTTTTTTAAATTTTCATTGACCTCTTGGTAGAAATTGTACAACAGTAAGTGGGGCTGACATGAAAAAAAGAAGTATGATTTCCACAAACTTCCATGAAGCCAGATTTTTACCAAGTTGATATAACTTTCTGTGACAGTTTGGCATAAGCATTGAAAGGTTACCCTTATCCCTCAAAAATGGAGGTTTCTCTGCCATTAACATGATTCAGTTAAATGGATGTGATATCAAGATTTAAAGGATGGGATTTCTACTAGCTAAACTCTACAGACTTTCCAGTGTGACCCTGTTTCCCATGTAGCTCTAGAGTAATGGACATTAAATGAAGTCTCTTGGAAACAAAAGATAATACTCATTGCATTCAAGGATTTTGGATCATGCCCTGTACATTTTTTAATTATTTTTTTTTTTAGCAAAAATATCTGTGTGGAAATGGAGAAAGGAATGGAGAAAGGAAAAGCAACAGATTGCTAATACCTCTATTAATAACGTATGAGTAATCATGACCCCAGCAGCAGTGCCAGATCGTAACAACCTCAGAACAGTTTCTGTAAGAAGGTGTAGGTTGAAGGACTTTTTCTTCCACTTTCAGTGGCTCAGTGCAAAAGGAAGAGTATGGCTCAAGGAAGCAGATGGAAAAACATTTCTGACAGCTTAAGTATAGTTAATTATTTGTAGGCGAAGCATTCTGCTATCAGCACTGATTTGCTGTATTTGAAACTGAAACAGTCATAGCAGCAACAATTTTATTCAGCATCACTGCAATTACCTGACTATAAATAGGACGGGCAGAACCTCAGAGCAACACCTTGCCAACAGGGCTGCCTTTTCATCCCTTCCAGGAGCAGGCAGCTACAGGCCAGCACATTGTGCAGCTACCCCTTGGGTAAGCAGTTCATTCTGGTCTCATTCTCTCCTACTTTTTTTTTTTCCATGTCCTACCTTTTTCCTTTAAGCAGATTCAACAGTCACGGCAGAAAAAAAAGAAAAGACTACTACAAATATGGAAAGATTTCACAAGCTAGGTTCACCTTTCTCACTCACAGATGGTACAAGTGAGGAAAATGAATACTTACTTAAGTATGTGCTCCCTGCACACTTGCTTGAAGGAGCAAAGGGAGATGACGTGTTTTCTTATGTCTTTTCTAGGATCTGCCTGTATCACCAGAGCATGTAAGAGAGGAGAAATGGACTGCTGGGCCTAAGTAATGGCATTCACTCTTTCAGGAAAAGAGACAGGAAGGAAGCAGGCTCGAGGAGGAAATCTGTAGCCTTCACCAACCAAAATGGAACTGGAGACAAAAAGGGGTAGCATGCATTACTTCTCCCTTAAAAGTGTGATAAGGGGAAGAGACCTCCTTGTGACCAAAGATCATGTAATTTTTTTCTATTCTTCAGCAACAACTATGCTGTTTACTTCCCTTGCTTTGGTTAAAGTAGAATCATAGAATATCCTGAGTCGGAAGGAACTCACGAGGATCATCGAAGTCCAGCTCCTGGCCCTGCACAGGACAGCCTCAACAATCATACTGTGTGCCTGAGAGGGTTGTCCAAGTGCTTCTTGAGCACTGTCAGGCTCAGGTCTGTGACCACTCCCCTGGGGAGCCTGTTCTAGTGCCCAAACACCCTCTGAGCGAAGTAGGCTTAGCTTGTAATCAGTCACATACACGGTGAGGGATTAAGAGAGCAACAGTCATCTTTTATCCTTCATTCTGCCTTCCTCTATTTGTGTTTCTTCTCTTTTAACATGGCTGACAAGTCTAACAGAGAAAATGACAAATCTGGTCTTAAGAACATTCACTATATATGAGTTCCCAGCAAGATACTGCAACCCCTGGGTAACAACACAGAGCAAGGAACATGCTGAGTTTATGTCTTACCCTGCTGTCTGTGAGGTCCAGAGCACTAGCAGCTTCTAGATACTGGCAGACACCTTAGAAGGTCTTGACTTGGCAATACCTGTGTTCCATTAAAACTTCCTTCAATTAATGCTTTGGCCAGTTTCATAAGTTATTTCTGCTCAGGAGAAGTTTCACTAAATACAACAAAAGGGACAATATTCTAATATTAAACAATTTTTCCATCTATTGACTTTAAACTAAGATTTATCTTGAAGAGAAACAAGATGCTATTGAGAGCAATGTGATTACTTTTTTGAATAAGGATTATTAGAAAGAACTGGGAAAATTAGTGTTCATTGTCCATTCATAGTAAGGATTAGTCAAAGTAAGATATTCTCCAGAATACTCAGCACAGCTGTGATCATCCACTCTTAAGAAAGATCAATTTGACTGGAAAGACAACAGAGAAATCCTTTAGAGAAGACATGGGGAATGGAGAGCTTTTCTACAGGAGGACGTGAGACAGCTCACTCTTAAAAGAATGGAGGCTGAAAAGGACTCCTTTCTCCATGTATTGAAGTCTTAAGCAGCATGAGAGAAGGTGTATTTAGGCTAATGTTGGCTCAAAAGCAAGTGGAATAAATTATCTAAGAATAAATTTACCCTGGAAATGCAGAAAAACTTTCTAGTACCAGAACAGTGAGATCCTGGAAACACTTGCTCAAAGCAATAGTAGGATCATACAAAGTGGTCTGTTTGAAATGACCTAGCAAGTCCATTCAAGCATTATGTCCTTGAAGTCACCTGAAGGTACATTCAGAAGATGCACATATGGAACTGCTTCTTGTGCAAAGTCAAGAATTACATGACAATGCCAGTTACAACACTCACAGAGCTTCTATCCAGTCCTGTAGGCAAAAAACTGACCTGCTAGCAGACCAGCTCATGCTAAATCTCAGGATTTGAAAATTGTGTGTTTTCAGGCAACATGTGATCACCCTTTCACCTATCCAACACACAAAAAAATTCCAAGCCTTTTAATGAAACTGACTTTAAAGTATGTATCTGGAATATAGGAAATGTGAATTAACTTTTTTCCATCTCCTATACATCCTAGAAGACGTATGAAAAGATTCAGTCATCTGCTAAGAGTTGAGTTTTATGAGGTAGCAAGATATCTAGAAATTATTCACTGTGATTTGTTCTTGTGAATCTAGTTCCTATACTTCTGTAGAACTAGATGCATTAGTTCGGTTGTAGAGAAGAATTCAGTTACAATCATCAACATTTCATGAGTTGTGCATTAATTATACCACAGCAGCTGAGCTTTACGAGTTAGCTCTGTAATGATCCAGTGAAGTGTCTTAGCTCAGGCTCACTCCAAGCAAACACATCTGTATTGCTTGCAGGGTCAGTGTGATTTCAAGAGCAGTTTAGCCACCTCTGTGTAAGAGCCCAAAATAGCTTTCCAAGTAATCTGATTTGTCAGCCTTGTTGTACGCTTCCAGAACTGAGAACGTACTTGTATGAAGCTAAAATACATCCAGAAAGACCTACTGGCTATGTCTGTACTCGGGAATTAAAGAATGTCAGCCCTTGGGACAACTTCATCACCTAAATATTGTTAGAATGAACCCGGTATAATGTTGGCTCAGGCCAGCTAGCACTCTTCCAAGCAATGTCCAGGTATGAATCCAGAGCTGGCGTGGCCCAGGAGCGGACAGTTTGCATGCAGACACTGTGCTTTGCAGGCTAACAGGATTTCATTTTGTTAACGTAGCCAGATCAAAGCAGAAAGACTCCTGGCACTGCACACATACAGTAACTCCAGCTCAGTCTGGAACCTGCCAGACATGGGATGACTCACTCAGCCATAGCTTCTACACCGTGCTCTGAAACAGGGCATGTTAGCACAGAGGCAGTGCTGAACGTGAGACTGCATCTCTCCTGCTGAAGTCCTGTGCCCAGACAAAAAAGATCTCAGAGTCTGGATACAGGAACAGTCCCTCAGTAGCCAGACAAAATTTGGCCGGGTCAACAGCAAACTAATGCTAACAAGATCAGCTGTAAACAAGCTGGGGTACAGGTGGGCCTCTCTGCACTGTTCTCTTGCCACATCTCTGTTAGCAACATACCCAACTGTTAGCTTGTTCACAGTGCAAGATCCAAGCACTGCCTGTGCAAGCACTGGTGTCAGTCTTGAACTTAGAGCCTTGCCTTACTACGCAGAGCACCAGGGACTTTGAGGGAACGAGGCCAGGTTCACTAGGCTTAGTGCTGAAATACATTTAGCAGTAGTTCTGGACACTTGATGCCTTTGATCTTGACAGATTAACCTAAAATGTAAATAGATTGTGAGTATTTGTGTAGATGTGTATTTGTATATACATATAAAGACATACAGCTCATACATATGAATTTAAATGAGACTTATATGATAAAATTTTAAAACTTTTAAATTATTAAAAAAATTAACTTTCAATACGAATGTCATACAAGACAAAAACATTTGTGTATTTGTTACGGCTTAAATTTTACAGCAGAAATAAAGCTGCAAAACAGAATTACAGACCACAATTAGCTGGTCCAGTATTTGTTATCCAGCACTGTGATGAATACAATACCTACGTTACAACCCTCTGTAACATATGCAGCTTTTACCTTGGATTTTCTTTGCAGTCAGAGGAACACTATTCTGAGAAGTGCTTGGCATGACTAGGTCAAACCCAATGTATTTACACATATCACTGTATGTTACTGGCATATCACAAATGAAGTACAGACACATACTGGGTATTCACCTGCAGGAACAGCATATAATCAGAAAACAGAATATTGCAACTGCAAATTCTTCTGTCATTCTTGTTTTGGTGGAAAAAAACCCAAACAAAGCCACCGAAACAGTTCCATGAGATTTGACATCCCTGTTTGCTTAATATCATGTGAATATCCCTTCAGGACAGTCATATATCTTATCTGAAGTCCACTCAGTGCTCATTTGCAGAATGTGTTGTATAGGTCTTCTTTCTGTGTCTTTCTTTTCTTGTCCTCTGCTTCCTCAGTCCAGAATAGTCCTTAAGAAAAGAAACTTTGCTCCCCGGAAGACAGTAGGGACTCTAGTTTATAATGAATCCATTAAACCAAGCAGCATTATCCCTGGACAGGTGAATATCTGTGTAACTTGGCCCTTGTTGGTTTTTGGTTTTGTTTTTTTTTTGCTTGGGTTTTGAACGTCATTTACTGCACTACATTGAGAAACAGGAGATAAAAACAACTAACTCAGCCATTCTCCCACGGTCGTCTGCTTCTTCTCGCTGGGTCTCTCTTTCACATACTCTATTTACTGCTTGGGTTCAAAGTTTTCCTCGTTGCTTTTTTAATCATGCATCTCTTGGTTCACTTGTCCTTGCACTTCCAGACTTTGTTGTTTTCAGTCTTTAACGATGATCTTCCAGTTAAGAGCTCACCAGAGTGTAAATTATGCTGAATGTAAAAGAAAGACACGCTATGAAAGCATCCTTTTGAAGCACACAGAGCACTTTGATTTTTACAACCCTTTGCTGTCTGTTCCTCAGTTCTGACTGTAATGGCCTGTGCTTTCCTTTGCATTCTTTCTATCTTTCTAAAGCATCTTAATTATGGTGCATTCAAGATGGGTATCAAAAGGCACTCAAGAAATAACAAATTCATTATCGACATTCTACTGCACCACAAGCTGTGTTTGAGCTTTTTAAAGATCAGTCTGATGTCTCAATTTGAACAGTGAAGAAACAAAACCATTTTGCTTTAGCATGTTTGATCTTTAAAACTTCAGCCAGCAACTCTCCGCAGGGCAGGCAAGGTTTTCCATGAAACTGCATTGTTTTGATTCTTTTGGAAAAAACCTCTGTGCAGTAGAAGAAACATAAAATGCACCAGCTGGAGTGAATCCATACATATTAAATACAAGTCTGAGAAGCGAAGAAAACACAGTATATTGCCACAGCTCCATTTTACTGCAACTCTAGTTCTGCCAATACCCAGGAAAGCACTGTAAAACTGTACGTAATTTATACTACTCTATTTAGCACCAGGCAGTGGGTTTTGGATTATGGCCACATTTTAGAATGAAGGAAGCACGGCTCACAGGAAGCTGCAGAATACTGAAGTCCCAGCAGAAGTGCCAGACCACACTATACAGCTGACTTTGATCCCAGCACAAAAATGTAGAGTTAAAAATGCTTTTCTCTTAAGCCATTCCTTGCCATCTCTCCTTACACTACCAACAGAGCTTGTCTAGCATAACTGCCATGCTTTTCACTCTCAGCCCTGTGAAGAAGACAGGCAAAGGTGCTCAGCTTAAACTCAAAAAGCTACTGGATGCTAAACTCCTACTCAGATTGTCATGACATATCCATCTTCATGTGAGTTAGGCCCCTGCCAGCTTCTTGCTCTCATGTGCAGACAGGCACATACAGACACAGAGGTGAACAGAAAACTTTGTTTTCAATAGTATTTAAAAGGAATATCAAGAAACAATAACCTGCAGCAATGACTCCTGAAGATATGGGGAACAGATAAAAGACCAGTAGTCAGAAGAAATAACACTTCTTCCACCAGCACACAAACCTGCATTGCAGAGGGATGCCTACATGCAAGACTGGCAGAGGCAAGTCTGTGCAAATACATTATAGAAGAAGAAGAAAGGCATCATAGAACATCACCTCAATTTAAAGTGTCTTAAAAATTTGTTGTCAAGTAGTTTTTATGGTGTGATTATGGGAGTGACTAAAAGCACAGGGGTTCTGCCAAGGTCTTACCTTAAATATGATCCTCGTGTATTTTTACGTTGGGCATTTGTGACCGTGCACTGGTATCTGACAGCTGAAAGGCGCAGGAGGGGCAATACACAACTAGGGTGCATATCGTCATGAATGTACTTTAATTCGGGGTTTGGGCCATACCTAGGCTTACCCTGTCATGGAAGGGACCCTGCAGGAATGACTACAGGCATGGTGTATCCTGTGTTCCCACCCATTTATTTACCATCTTGAGTATCACTACACCAGCAGGCGCAGTATTTTTCTTATGACTCTCTTGAATCATAAGGACATTATAACTTTATTCGATATAATATCATT
Source organism: Pseudotriccus pelzelni (assembly GCA_035584735.1). NCBI lineage: Eukaryota > Metazoa > Chordata > Aves > Passeriformes > Tyrannidae > Pseudotriccus > Pseudotriccus pelzelni. The sequence continues at coordinate 7,445,179 of JAWMRA010000113.1, read as the reverse complement.
AATATAACATTTGCTAATTCATCCATCCTAAGAGACTATACAGAGGAGCAAAAGTTATTTCCTTGGGTTGGCCCTGAGGCCTGGCTCAGGCCTTAGATAAACATTTAATGTTCTGTACTGAGGTGTCAGCAATAGGTGGGTGTGCTTCCCTGAATCAACATCAGAAGCAAGTTTTATGAGACTAAGGAAACTGGCCAATTGGTTCCAGTTATTCCTAAATACAGTTTCACAAGTGAAATGAAATGCAGCTATTATTTTCTTAGTGAAATGACCAGACTTACCAGTAGAGATAGTAGAAGAAAGAAAGGAGATAGAAAGCCAGCTTACACCAGGCCTCTTTTTGGCAGTAACTCAAGGTATCTGCATTCATGACTGCAGGAGGATCATAGGCTAGCTCTGAACTATCTGCTGGGCAACGAAAATACCTGAAAGAGCAGGAGAAGACATCTGGAATGCCTCTATAATATTCTGTATTAAGTATGTGCAGATACACACCCTCCTGATCACCAGCTCAGAAGACTACCATCTTCCACGATATAGGAAGTATTTTCCCTTTTTTTCAAGCCTCTATTTCCAGACATTCTTAAAATCAGGATGCCAGTCTAAGTACTCCTTTCTTATAGAACCAAGCACTTAATGAATGTGGACTTTCTGTGTTCTATTAATTCTTTAGATTGAAACACTCCCACTTCCTATATAGTCAGTTCTGGCTTTCTAATACTGTGAGTGACAATATCTGTTGGCTTGTGATCATAGCATGCAGGAAGGATTACTGGGCTTTAAGTGCAGCTACACAACTTTTTTCAGCTAGGATGAAAGGTGAGAGTCTCAACCAGATGGCAGCTAACCAAAGTTCCTCCAACTCTGAAAAGGAAAAACAAAACAATATGGAGTAATATAAGATCCAGCTGACTAAGGTTTTGTACATGTGGCACTGCTCAAAAATTTATCATCCAAATAATGTTATTTGGAAAAGGTTTTCCTTCTTACCTAAGAGAAATTTCTAATTATTTTCAGCAATGACTGAATGTTTAAGAAAGTCATGACAAAACAACATCATTGGCAAAGCAGCTTTTGTCTCAGTTACTTTGCAGCAGAAATTATGGAGTACTTATAGCAAAGCATATGGAGAATCACAGAAAAAAGAGAGAATCAAAAGTTCTCTCCAAGGGTTGATGTCATTATTTAGAGTCCGACCATTTTCCTTTTGGACATACTTGTTTCTAGAAACTTTAAAATTAATATTATTGTCACACTTTGGTTGTTAACCCTTAGTAAAACAGCACCATAAAACATTGTTATTTTTATTGCTGCCAAACAATAGGGAGAAAAGCACTTGTAGCTTCACTTCATTTAGCTTCCTGAGAACTATACTAGCGCTCTAACTTCTGAATTTATCACATGACTCTGCATTACTACCAAGGTTTTGCAGAAAAAAAAGTGTAAAAAACCTACCACTTTTTAGTTTCTGTTTGAGATGATGGTTTTGACTTCTTTACAGAATTATTCTTCTGCTACCATATGTACCTTTGTAACACACAGAGACTCCGACAGACAAAAATCATCTGTGCTTTTACAAACATTGTGAAAATTCAAAACTAGGGAAGACTCCAGACTGACAACCACAGAAACTGATGTCTCTGGATTATTTTCAGAGGCAACAGAAGGCTGATCCTCCACTAAAACGCAGAAGGAAGATGCAGCAGCAGCAGCTCTACTGCCCATCTGAAAAACAGCAGCAGGTCTTTAATGATCAATTCTGAAAGCCCCTTGGTGAATATAAACACATATCAGAGATTCAGAGTGGAAACACTCCCCATTTCTTCACATGTGCAGTGTGAACACAATAGTTCTTCACCTACTGCAATCCCTACTCCAAGAGTCTCTAAGAGAGAATTCTCTTGCAGAACGTCAATTCCCTATTGAACAGAAAGAAACAACTTATTTTATACTGAAAAAAAAATCATAAAGCTGCCAAAGAAGATGAGATGCAAAAATCTGTCAATCTGCCCAGTCTTTATTTCACAATTCCAATGGAAAGGTTTCCTCGCGAGGGCTGAATGAATAGGTCCAAGCTTTTTCGAATATCAACTGTCTTACAACTCCCCATCTGTGAAGTATTTAGAGTTCCACACTCATATTCCAGCCTATTTAAATTCCATGTTTTCATTCAGTTGCAGTGTGTGCATCCTGACAGTCTTTGGAATATTTACCTAAGTTAGTAACTGAAAGCAATATATATATATATATATATATATATATATATATATAAAAAGAGAGAGAGAGGGGGCAGATAATATATAAATATAAATAAATATATATATATATAAAGAGAGATAGGGGAGATATATAAAAATATAAATATAAATATATATATATCCACTAAATTTTCCTGAAAAAATTTCCTATTCTGCTGGAAATGTAAGTTTCAGCTGCTTATAGGCATAAGCCTCTGGGCAACAGATATTTATCCATACTCCTATTACTGTCCTTCATTGTTCATACAGTCTGCATGTGTGCTGAATTGGCAAGCAAGGCTAACAAGCAGTCTGCATATAAAAGAAGGGCTTACCTCCAGAAGTGATAAAAAAGCAAAGGAACATTTAACCCCAGCGTGAGCCACTCCTGAGCGCATAAAAACATTATGCAGAAAAGACTATGGATAGAGTACTCCGGCAAGACCAGCTAAAAAGAAAGGAAGAGAAATTACTGACGTCAGTAAAACACGTCTTTGATTTTAGTCACCTACGTAGTTTTTCAGAAAACAAATCAGCTCTGCATGTCTGGCAAGACTCCTGTGTGTCTGCCCCTGGACACACCTCAGTTGACAGACGGCTTGGCTACGAGCAATGAGCACAAGACTCAGTGCCAGGTTTGTCCAGGTTCTACCCGTGTCTGTACTCCAAGGCCTTGCTGAGAGGCGTGGGACAAACCACCCACTGTCTTATCTGGTGTTCCAGATTCATATCTACAAAACATATGTTACATTAATGCCTCCCTCGCAGAAGCACTGTGAGACTAAATGAATGTCAGTAAAACAGTTTTTAAAGAACTAAATTTTTTTATTGTTCCGTTCAGAAAGAAAGTAATAAAGCTATTTCTGAAGCTTCACTTCTGTATTGCAGGAGTGTCCTTGGAAAAATAAAACACTGCTTCTACCATTTTGATATGTTATACATACCCTAAAGAGATCAAATCCATTACCAAGTCAGTCCTGCAAGCTAAAGCTCACTAAGACAGGAAACTCACTTCCTTAGAAAATGCACGGCTCCCTACACTACTTGCTTCAGAACCATGATGACTCCTTCTATTAAAAGAGAAAGTGAGTGGGCAGCTGGCAGAAGCAGAAATTTATGTGATGTTGATTCAGAGCAGTTATTTCACAAGACATTTTGCTTTTTTCACTGCTTTCCCATTTCTTTGCTGTCTTTATTCTCTTGTTTTCTTCCCATGCCTTTTTTCAGCAATCTGTTTCTTTTCTTCAAGTCATAGAAGAGATTAATTTCCAGCAGTACATATTTCTTAAAGCTAGACAAACCCATACACAGCTCATCTGCACCCATGGCTAATCTTGGAGACACATCAACTAGAGTTCAACCACAAAAGGCATTTGAAGGCTTCTTTTGATGTAAATTAATTTTCATCTGTCAAATAATTACAGTGAGCCCTATTTTTTAAAACAATGCAAAACCGACTACACAGCTTCTCCCAATGCCTACCCACTCTCATACAGTCATGCTGCAAGGAATTCCATTGTCCTGGTTCTAGGAGTCTTTCCACCTCACATAGAACATACTGTTTAAATTCATTTAATTTTAGTACTTGAAGTAGTTAACACATTTGGTATCTCTGCCTTTAACTTAAATATTCTCAAAAGCTTATCTTATGTGGATGACAAATCATAATACAATTGCATACTTCAGATTCCAGATGGTAGTTACTTATCACTGCTGGATCTATTTTTTTTTTTTATTTCTCACTTTTAGAATGAGATTTACAACATGACTATAACCTTTCCCCAAAGAATGATTCATCTTCATCACAGATTGCAGACGAGAAAGGTCTTCATAGTGTACATCTACCCACTAAACATCACAACACTCAGAAGCATATTACACTCATTATCACATATTTGACTTCTGATTCCAACACAATACACAAACTTAGCAAGACTGAAATCCTGGTGCCTGATCAGTGGGCTGGCTGGTAATAACAGGGAAGGAAACCCATGGTGAAAATTTATGCAGAGCTTAAAAAATTAAACAAAAATCTGAAGTGAAGCTAGAAAGGAAACAAAAGAAGCAGAGTGCTCTCAGAAATAGGCTCACTTTCCAGTCACAGTTTCTGGTGTAAATTAAATCTACCTGTGCTTTTGATAGAACAGCAAGTGGGTCATTTACGTTTCTTCACTCTCTTCTTGGAGTGATATTTTCCAGTAAACATAAAGAAAGAAAGAATCAGTGCTGAACACTGTTTCTGTAGAGAATTCATGCCAGGAAGCAAACAAAGTCTAGCTTGCAAAGCCAATTACCATTTACATTCAGGTAATGTACCTAAGAGACCAAATCTAAAAGGAGGTTAATGAATTGAAAGCATAACGTAGAGAAAGGCACTTACAGCAAGGCTTGTGAAGTAAACCAAATAACTAAAAAATAACACTGCCTCAGTACTTGGGCTGAGGCATGTCCTGGAATTTGACATGATATCCTCTGAAAACAATGGAAACTTTAAATCAACTTTAGCAAACATGTGATGCAGCTCCTGGAGAGAAGAAAGCTGGCTGAGAAACAAGCAGCAGTCAAAAAATTCTTCGTGTATCTGCTGAGGTACTCAAAAGCAATAGTAACTTCTGTGATACAGGTAACTTAACTGCGCAATAGGAATTAAACCAACATCTTTAAATCATTCCTGGGAGAGCATAGGAAGCTGTCAGATGGTAAACTTGTTAGGATATAAATAGTATACTTCTATTTTGAACTAGGAACACCCTGATTCAGATAATGACCTCTGCTTTCTGACACAGCTGAAGCTGAAGTTTGAGATGGTTACGAAACATAGAGATGAAGAAGGTCGCAAAGCAGCACAGTTCTGAAGGACTGCAACTTGGTCCCTTCGAGTCCCAAGCTCAAATGGCATCACAAATTTATCACCAGAAATTCAGCTGGCTGGTATCTACCTAAGGAAAACCACAGGAAAGCCTGAAAAGGAAGTCAGCCTCTAGGCAAAAAAATACTGCTAATCAGAAGTACCTTTGCTGTAACATAAGCAAGAGAAAAAGAGGCTACCATACCTTTCTAAGTTTTCCTCCGATATGCATAGTTAAGTAAATATCCACAACATAAATATGAAAACCCTCATTCACAATCTATCATTCACATTTATAATGTAAAATCTTAGGGAGGATCATCATCACATCATTACTATCTCACTGTAAGAATTCATACTCATACAAAGTAGTTCACACACATAATGCAATTGCAGAAGGGCATCCCTCGGGAAGCTCAGTCCTAAATAATTTTATTCCATTTCCTATTTCCTAAATACATTCTGCTGTTCTTTATACAAAAGATTAACCTGTCTTTTTCTATCAGTATCTTTTCCCCTTATTCTATTACATGTGGATACCTTCTTCTCAAATGTAATTTTGCTTTTACAGGACGTTGCATCATTTTTACACGGAATGACTCTTACAGATTGTCTCACTGGGGAACAGGGCACATAAAATGCCTCACAGAAACCCAAAGTGGGAAGATATTACAGAAGGAATAGTAATCTCCCTTCATCAGTGTAGACTCTGAGTCTACATCAGTCTCCATCTGTGCATGCCAACCTCCTATACTGCAACCATGGATTTTATACTCTACCCAGAAATCTCCAGCCATCAGACACTAGCAGGGTTTCTGAGAGCCTTCAGTACGCTGTTGGAGGCTGAGACAACTTCCCTTCTTTATGCCTGCCTTCTCCCACTGATGGGAGGAAGAAGCCTGAAGAGAACTCGTGGTTGAATGTCCCTCACGTAATGTAAGAGCTCTGGTGATTACCCAAGCGGAAACAAGTTGTTCACCTTAAAAACACACAAACTCTTCTCCATCCACCTAAAAGCAACAAGAAACTGAAAACACCATGCATGTGTGGAACCTCTCCAAGGCCCCAATTTAGGACAGATCTAAGTGCATGCTGCTTTATTTCAGGTTATTGCTGCTGCACCTACTTCTACTGACTGCAGCTTGTCCTTATGGTGCTCACTTTGCTGTTTTTTTACACCATATCCCTTAAAAAAGCTGATACGTAGAACTGGTCCTCATCAGTAGCAGGGATAGAGTGGAGGGAGATGTACCCAAGTTTTTCAGAACACAAGAGTTATTCAATTACACTTTAAACCTTATCCAACAGAGCCTGCCGGAGCTAAGCTGGGTTACTGGTGAGTGTCAGCTGCACTAAAGACATCGTGAGATCAAAGGGAGACTATTTAATGACTCTGAGAATCTCGTAATTGAACAACATGGACCACAAAAATCAGAAGGCTGGTGCAAGCAAGTGAAAAAAAAGAAAGCAGAAACACACAGAAAAATAGCAGTAGCATGTGCATTAGCCCAGACTGTGAGTGTATGTGGAATGTACATACACTGAAACAAATCATCTGTTTCCTCCTGCTGTTGCACAAACCAAAGTAGTAGGGTCAACTGTGTGTAACTTAAACACACAGACCACACATCGTAATAACTGCAGCAGCTTTAAACATACTGCCTGCACCGATCAAACACATTAAACATACTGTTGAAATACAGGAAGGCTTTCTGCTCTCATTTTGTGGTGTATCTTTCTAATCTACTTTAAATTATTTACTTGACTTCCAAAACCTTCTCTGAAGGGCTGCCCTAGAGCCCAATACAATGCTGTCACAGTAAATATACTACGCTTTTCAGTCCATATTTTCAGGTTCAATTTATTTCAATTCTCCTGCTAAAATCCACACTTGTTTGTGTCTCTACAAACTGTTGACCAGTAGTTTAGAGCAATCATTTAGAAATTCAGTAGAATAGTTAAAATGGTTATAACAGAAACCTGTAATGAAAGCATTTTAAGTAATTCAAAACCATGTTGTGCAAACCTCCACAAGTATTTAGCAGTTTGCCAGGCAGATGTATGCAAATACCTGAAAAGAAAATACTTGGAAAATGGATTCCAGATCATCAAAAGAACAAGGTGCAGTTGAACCTGTTAAGTTTATATATTCAGTTTTACATTTTACCTGGGGGAGAGCAACGGTGCACACATGCAAGACTCAGTGTTACAGACCAAATCCAGAGCACAAGTTAAAAAAAAAAACATACAACATCTGTGTTTTCACCCCTTCACTTACTGTTCCGGATCGCAAGGAAACAAAGCAGCAAAAAGCCAATGCCTTGTAAAGGCAATTTCATTATTCTGAAGCAATACTGGAACTTCTTTAAACATTTCTTTTAACTGGATGTGAACGTAAGTCACTCCACAGGACAAGTACCAGACAATGAAATGAGTAACACAAAGAACCTAATTACTATTCTCACTCCATATCCGTCAGTAACACGGTACCAGATCTAATATTAAAATACAGGATTTCTGGATGCTTTTTCCATCTCAGCTACTAAACATATCTATATTTAGGCCTATCATTTCACTTCCCATTGTCTCATTTTTGTCTTCTGCAACATGGGGATAATTATATTCAAAATCTACAGATTCCACTCAAGCTAGTTTATGACTAGAATATTTAAGCTTTTTCTTAAGAGCAATAATAACTTTAACAAGAGTGACAGATGAAGATCAGGTCTTTATGGGACATTCATCAGGAATATCTATAAATATTTCGGTGTTGCAGATCCTATGGGAGGTCATAACAGCCAACAGGTAAAAAGGTTATGAAATGGATTTAAAAAAAGACTTCTCCACTGTAAGGTCTGCAGGGCACCAGCACAACTCGAGAAGTGCCCCATCCTTGGAAGGCACGTCATTAAGGTAGATGTGCTGTGATCTTACAAGTGTATCTCCTCTGCAAACTGTTCTTTTCCACTCAGCAGGAATCAGGAGACATCTTTATGACCTTTCTTTTTTTAATGTTAATTCAGAACCAGTAGCAGAAGCTGGGTTAGCAACCCTGGAGTGCGAACTTCTCTAATTTCCACAACGCTGGCAGAAAATAGGGTAATAAACGCCTTCTTGCCGTACCTCGCTTTTGTATTTCAGACACAACCAGCCAGGACACCCCGCAGGTGGGGTTATTCCAAGAGCCCATGCCGTCTTTGTCTGCTAACCCAAAACTGGTGAGAATGGCCATTAGTACTGTAGCTGTTCGTTAGGATCTATAAAACCAGCCCCTCAGCTCACAGGCAGGTCCGTGAATGAAGAAATCTCGGTGATGATTAAAATGAAGTTCAGCCATCAGCATGGCTCAGGAAGGGCCCTCAGGCCTTCTCCTGGGGGACTTCCTAAGACTGACACTTCCATAAATGCTGAAAACTAGGTGTTCACTAAAGGGCTGTTTCCGTATCAGGTGTGTAAACAGTGCCAGTCTGAGGAAGCAGATTTGGTGCAGCAGTGCAGACACGGCAAAGACAATTCCTGCCCTGGCATTTTAACTGCTTCGTAGAAAACATCAGCAACTAGATGCAAGGTAGGACATTTAACTCACAGAAGAAAAATACTATATCCATATAACATACATATTTGTGTATATTTTGTAACATATATAATTTTACTCTACATTTAGGTATTATATTGCTTTTTGCAATTGCATAGCACTTTTACAGAGTTTAATCCTGACTTAAACCCACACTGAACATTCTGCTAAACATAACAGTGACATTCCATTTAACCCTAACTTCTTTAGTTTTATTAAAACACAAATATTTACTTTACTGCATACCAAATCAGAGCAAATATGGTCCATTAGCAAGTCAAATTTTGCCAATATCTTCAACACAGGTCTGAGGAACAGATGCATAAATTGCACTATCCCAAGTGGCTGAGAAGTACACTGCTTTCAGGAACATAGTACAGGCAACAGTTACTCCTCTACATTTTTGCTGCATCTTCAGCCTTATTCTGCTGCTACTTGTGGTGTTCTGATACTGTAAGGACATATGTTTACATATCCTCCAGAACAGTACTGGAAGAAGCTGAATTGTAAGAGGTCTATTACAGGGTGATACTTTTGTTTGCCAATTATTGAATAAACACTTAAAGACGAGATTAACAGCAAAATAAGAGTTGGCTAACCTGAAATAGTTTTACAAGTAAATATTTTCATGAGTAATAATATTACGAATAACCATATGTGTCTTCCTTCAAAGGATATGTCAGTTTTCATCAGCCATCACTCTGGAGAATCTTACTTCTCCCTGGAGTAAAAGAGGGATAAGGACCAAACTGTACCTGAGCCACAAGTTTGAGCTCTTCACTCTCTCAACAGTTTTTGTAACTTTTCCCCTTACGAGCTACAAACACCTGGCAGACACAGCAGGATATATCTTCTCATTATCCCTAGGTAAGCACCAGACATCCTTAGGCAATGACTGCTAAAAATAGCAACTGTTACATTCTAACTTTTCAGAAGTGCTGAATTCAGGAACTTGTAAAATTGACTAAAAATAGTGTTGGCACAGTGCACTTAATACATGAGTGTCAGTAGCGAATGAATTGCCTGCCAGAAATACTACATTTCCTCTAAGTTCTTTAGTCCTATTTTGAGGACTTTCTTTCCAGATATGATCCTGCATCCAAAAAAAGAACAAAAGGGATTATGTTCAGTATTTTATTGCAATAGCAATACTTTTCTAGTAAATATGAATGCAATTTATTTAAAATGAAACAAAAAATGTGAAGAAGAGATATGGTATATCTAATCAAGCAACATTTATGGGATTATTTGTGCACAAAGTACAAATATTGCCAGCTCTTTGATCCCAATTCTACTGTCAGTTCTGCAAAATAGCAAGTACGCCAAGTTACACTCTTTCTGATGAAATTAAAACTGTGTGGGTGCCCAAAAGGCTAACTGAATAGGGCACACACCCATTGTATCCCCTTCCACATTTCACAGATAGCAAATGTAACAAAAAAGTAGGCAGAAAAGACCTAAGAGAGGGAAGAAGAGAAGCTTTTAAATGATCAGTACTGAATTTACCCTCAAAGTGCAAAAGAGGAAAACGCAGCTGAGTAACAGGTACTGAAGGTACCTAAGTTTTGTCTATGCTGGAAATCTATTGCAAGATTCAGGGAAAATTATTATGCCTTTCACTTTTCTGGATGCAAACAAAATCTCTACGAAATGTGAATCATTATGAATATATTAACTCCATCCTCCTTTAGGCAAGCTGCAGAAAACAATTAAACCCACACAGAGCTAGTGAAAGTGTGTAATACTTCAGTCAAAAATATTTTAGTTGGTTTTCCTGTATCTCCATTTCCCCTGTCCAGTTACATTCTTCTTTCTTTCCCTTGTACAACCTAGGGACAGCCCCACTATTTCCATGAACAGAAGATTTAGAATTGTCTCTTGCCTCTTTTGACTAACAACAGATGCTGTAAGAAAACCGTTTAAAAAGAACTCAACCATAAGTCGTGATTGCCATAAACTAAAAACTGTGCATTTTAAGCTAACTTCAAATTTTATCCCTAAAGTGTAATGTTACTCATTCCCAGTGTGGAAACACTGTGTCAGAGCCACTGTGTGGCTTTATCACATAACAGAAGTTTAGCAGTACCTTTCAAATAAGTATGGAGGACTGAAATATGCACCAGTTCCGGGTGTGTCACAGGCGCTCAGAGCATTCTAGAGCACGAGCACTTCAAACAAAGCAGAATTTAAATGAATTTAGTTTCATGAAAGATGTTGTAATCACAGTCCAAGTCCTAACTGACAGAATGCACACAGCATGGCAAGCTCACATCCTACAAAATCTGCAGATCTGCCTTAAAAACAGCAATATCCTTTATACCACTGCCCGCATGCAAACTTTGGAATTTCTTCTAAGGCAGGCTGGCAGCTAATTATGTGTACATATGTAGAGCAGAGGGGTGTAGCTCATACTCATTGTGATGCTACAGAGATCTATCTCATCATATTCCTATGTTTATTAGTATGTCTGTAGAGCAAGAACCACAAGTCTCCAAGCATACCACACCAGATAATTTCACTCCCAACAGTCATCAATTGGGCCACAGTACTTTGATTCCAGACTGGGCTGGATTTGAACAGCTGCTGTAGAGATTCAAGACTACATGCAATTATCAACTCAATAAAACATCAGACCTCTCAAAAACAGCAAAAAAAAATTTTAGCTTCAATTACAAATAAAAGATTCAAGCTATGCTGCCTAATAAGAAAACTAAGCAGGACTCCAAAAACAAGATTCCAATCATCAGATCAGCTGTGCAACCTTTCCTTTCCTGTTGTGTACATGTCTTGTGAGTGTAAACAAATGCTCTTTGTATTTATTACCATGTGGTTTTTGTAGCACCTGGCACAAAAGGCTTTATTCCTTGCATGAGGCAGAAAGCAGTGATGTAACAACAAACACTAATGCAAACATTGTAGAAAAGGAGAGCCAAGTCTTGCTGAAAGTAATCTCTGGTTGAAGCACAACATGACCTTTAAAAGACCAACGTATCCAACTAAGAGAACAAAAAAAGAATGTTAAATTCAAAAAGCAGCAAAACATAAGACAACACAACATCCACCTAAAGACAACAAAAGCAAAGTTGCTCCTGTATTACATTTTCTCCCAGGAAAGAAGACAAATGGAACAGCCTGAAACCACCCTTTTGACTTTACTTAAGGCACTTCTAAAATGAGAAATTTTCACCTGATAATATTAATTCAGAATATCACTGTAGTCCAAATAACAGATCATAGGTTTAAGCCTCTAAAAAAAGGCTTACTGAACATCTGTTTCAGATGCATATTGTTTATCAGGCCAGTTAATAGAAAGAAACTATCTCATGTGATCCAATCAAAAGGCACTTTTGGAAACAAAAGACTTTTTGGAAATGTATCCCAGACACCTTCCTTCATGACATCTCCTGGTAAGGTCTAAAACCAAAGGGAAGAAAACTGATTTTCCAATGAGTAAACTATTACTGACTCAAGTGGAGTGCTATGAAAACACGTGCTGAGCTGTCTAATCAAAATCCTTGTATTTCTTCCCTCATTCTACTCAGAGTTTGACCTTTGTTCTTTCTTCTGTGCTTTTCACTGAGAATTTCTACACAAATTCAGTCAGACTTGGTCTTAGCCACTAACAGTGCACTAGTTTTTACCTAATGGTGTCTAAATTATAAGAACTTCAAAATCCAGGCCTATTTCATATGGGTTTATTCTTGAATATCAACACATTTCTCATCTCAGAGCAATAAACAAAGATTGCTTCAAGCTGTCAGTGTCAAGGAGAGACAGAGCGCTCACAGTGGGCTATCACAGCCACATTTGTTGTTGTTTGATGTTAGGGATGAATGCTAAGCATGAACGTCACCCTGGAATTTGAACCCTTCCTAGATCCAGGACATTCAGAAAGCTTTTCGATATAAAACAACTCTATTTCGGACCACTAAATTGCAGGGGGGGAAAAAGGCATTTGAGATGATAAGAATAATTTTTAAAATAGTATTTATTTTAGTCCTTTCATACACAGCAGTGCCTGCTTGGGTACAACTTTCTGTATTGCACTGAATCACAGGGAGACACTGAATAACTACGTGGGTACCTGCAGTATGTTTTCTATACACGTATTTTTATATTCACTCTTCACAAGTAATCCACACTGTCTCTTGATTAGGGCTTATGCTCCCAGACACTCTGCAGGAAGGGTCCCCTGACAGTTTTCCTGCTGCCCAGAAGCTTAGTCAAAATTCAGCAGTTTCATCACATTGATGAGGTATGAAAAGATACAGAGCATTAGATACATCAAGAAATACGATGTGTACTGAGAAACCAGTAACAGTGATGAACTCTTTGGTCTCTAATGAGAGTGGACAAAGTTCATGTGCTCCATCATTGTAACAATCACTATTAACAGGAAAAATGTCACACAGTGCCATTTTTTTGTTCCCTTTGTGATCTTTGTTACAGCAGCAGTTTATCAGAACTCTGGAAGCATCAGCCTCTTTCTCCTGCTAGGCAGAATACCACTGCTATTTCCACAGTTCAAAAATACCTTATGACTACACTGAAAATTCTGTTTTCCTCTTAGGTGCTGTTTCCCACAAGCACCTACGCTTCAAAGACTAAATGTTCACTCTTGGTTAAGAGGAAACATGGGATGTATTAACCTTGCAGACTTGTCCCTCTAAGTGTGGCTATGCTGCAACATTTTCTTCTTCTCTTAAGAGCAACTAAATGAGGAATTAAACCATCTTTACTGCGGATGCAAAAACAAAAAAAAAGAACAGCACTACAAAGGTAAAACTGTTGCTGCTATTCCCAGTTTCACAACAAACAAAATGTCTTATTGCTGTAGTTTTCACCTACAGGATTTCTTAGTCCCAGGGAGAAAGCATGATTCCTTCTTACAATATGGATGGATGTACACCACTTTAAAAATTCCTTGTGATTATGCATCACATTTGCTAAATTTGCTTATATAACCTCACATTAAGTGTTTTAATTAACCGTGCTGTAGGCTTACAGAAGTACTCTGCTAATGACTATCAGCCTGCAGATTGGGTAAAAGAACGTCACACATTCATAAACCCCTAAATGCATGACGGAGCAATCAACAGACACATCCAAAAACAGACACTTAAAATCCATCACATTCTCTCAGGCTTGCCAGTGACTATGAGGCAGAACAACAAAAACAGTGATCATCGTAATAACATGCAATTTTATCAAGATGAAAAGAATACAACCAGTCAGTTGAAATCAGCTGCTGTGACACCTGACACTCCTCAAAGGAGGATGTCCACTGTACCTCCTGCATGCAGAGAATGGTCGGGGCTACTGGCAGGCGAAGGTCTGGAACCTCTCAAGGTCCAAGTAAAAAACATTATGGCAATTGGTACACATTGGTCAGTCTCCTTCATTCAAAATATGCATGACAAAAAAAAGTCAGCTAAGAATAAGCAAGGAGAGATAGGGCTACATTTTAACAGTGCTGTTTTTACACAAGATTTAGCTACACGTAAAGAAAAAGAGACTCCATACTCAGATAACACTCTTTTCTTCTGCTATTAAGGAAAAAGACTAAAAGCCAATTTGTTCCCTGTTAGCTGATCCAATGAGCTCAGTAGTGTTTCACTGAACATATTGTGCGGTTTTTTCCAAGCTTTGAGTGAGTGCATTCTATGCTAACAAACATGCATGATACAGACACAGGATCAAGCCTAATCTTCATCTTTGGAATGCTCTGTCTACAGCTGAACCTGTGGTGTTAACCCATAACTCTTCAAGCTTCTGATTACTTGTGTCTCTGAATTGCTGTTACTTGCACACATACAAGCAGTTTTCACTTTTCCTTTACAGAATATTTTCATATTGAAACATACCAAAACAAAACTGTACAGACACTCAGCTGTCTGGGATTATATAAAATGCTCACTTGGTTTTAAATTTTATTTACATTATCTCAGTCTGAATGGAATGTCTTCTATAATTGCTCTTTCAGGTAACATTGGCTTTGGTAAATAACCAAAAATTACTGTAAATACAGTAAAACATAACTGTCACATGTATTAGGGTATACACAATGGAATATAAATTTAAAATAAACATTCCTTTTATTTTTTCAGAGTAGTAAAAAACAGAATTGAATATGGTAAACACCAGAACTGATGGGTAAAAAATAAATTTCCACCATTACTGCTACAGATCCAGCTCCACTGAAAATCACTGTGACAAAAGTACTAGACCAGACCAAGCACTGGCACCCCTCAGCTTCCTAACTATAACATTAAAACTTGCTTCAAAAAAGATTAGGTGAAGAGTTGTTCAGGTTTGGCTTATTTTGTTTTGTTTTGTTATCAGGAGCACCCCAGCTCCTGATTCAGTATCTACTATGCTACTCCTACTACTAGAATGCTGAACTGGCCAAGTTTGGTTACTCAAACATTGCCCCTGCAGGGTTTTTTGTCTATGTATTTGTTCGTATTTTTCAAGACAGTTCAAGTTCATCTGGAACATATTTGAGATTAATGTCACCTTGCCTGTGGCTACATTTCTTGCTGAATCTGCTCTCTTCCAGTCATCCCTTCAAGACTTAAAAAAAAAAAAAAAGCCAAAATCCTCAAATAAAATCAAGAGAAAGAACTGAGCTCAAGTACAGTATTTTCTTACACTTACAGTTTTAGGAATTTTGGGCATAACTTAACTAAAATGCTCCACTACAGTAGGAAGATAAGTAAAGTCTGTCTTTTATTTACGTCAACTACCTCCCAGTTAAGTTCTAGTTCCAGTTCTGATGCTCAAAAATCACTCTTACTTTACCTTCATGGAGTTCAAAAACAAATATTTGCTGATAATTGAAGAAGGATCACTTATACTGTTCAGCAGTGGTTGGCATGAGCAAACTGAAATCTCAAATGTCTTTGCTGAGCAAGAAGCAAGTTCAATTAATTGCTCTCCTTAGTAAGGATTTATCAAATTAATTAAAAAATTATGATGCATAACATAATCAAAATTTAATTTAAATTTCCTCAAAGGTAAAGTAATAATATTACAGTGGTTGATTGATGAAATATATGGTGCTTTAATCTTGGAAATTCCTAATTGTCTTTAGTGCTAAAATAAGTATCTCCATCAGGAATCAATCTTGTAGATAGATTTCTTGAAATACAACTGTAATTACAATTATATAATATTGCTGTCATCATTAACTGAATATATTTCAGCAGCACCACCAAAATATTTAATCCTGGAAATCATGATAGACTTCATAGGCACACCAAACCTATCACAGTCCTCAGCAAAGCTGATGAGCCCAACAAGCCTATGCCACTGTTACGCTGCACTGCTTGTTTGTGTACCTCTGTACAGCACTGTAATCACATCCTGAGAGAAACAAAGGCAATTTAGGAAAAAAAAGAATAGCACAGAGGCTGCACAGCATTTGCTAATACCAATGTGTGTCCTGTGTGAACCATCTAACACTTGTAAGACAACCAATACGCACATAATGAAATATTCAACAGTTTACACAAATCTATGCTGTTAAGTCCCCAACACACACCACTGAAGAAAATGATATACCTGTATCCTGAGAGAACTTCACTATGTGCTGGCTTCAGAAAATAAGCCTTCTCATTTTTTCAGAATAGAAGAGATTTGACCATGGCTATACAAAGTTCATAGTTTCTTCATACATAATCATTCTCCAGTAACCAGAAGACTTAGGCTAATCTAATTCTACAG
Source organism: Pseudotriccus pelzelni (assembly GCA_035584735.1). Classification (NCBI taxonomy): domain Eukaryota; kingdom Metazoa; phylum Chordata; class Aves; order Passeriformes; family Tyrannidae; genus Pseudotriccus; species Pseudotriccus pelzelni. The sequence continues at coordinate 7,428,795 of JAWMRA010000113.1, read as the reverse complement.
CACCATAAAAACAAGGACCCCTGTGTGCATGCATGTATACACACAGCAGCATCATATATATCTGCTTCACACAATCCCTATTTGTTTTAATGTTACAGAAACATTTTCCCCAAACCAAACATCAGAAAATGCCTGGCTGTAGAACAGTTACATCCTCTTTTCTATTTTGAAAAGCAGAAATAAGTTATATAATATCTGGTGAAATATCACATACCTGGCCACAGTTTGTCAATAAACTTTTTCAAGTTATTTTGGAGATAAAACCAAAAATCCATCCTCAAGAAAGTCTTCACCCACTGGGACCAGATTTATATGACATACTGTATGTCCATTTAATAATTTCCAAGAACCCCTTGTAAAGACAGCACATAATGAAATCGAAGATACATTTTTAAGTCTACCTATAACCTTTTAAAGAACAAATTCACATCAGATTTTAAGAATTAAGTTCTAATATCAAAGCCCTTTAAAAGAACTACCTGTCTTCAAGACATAGGAAAAGAGGTATGCTGTTGTTTCATAGAAAGAAAAACAGACCCTGAAGCCACATACTGTTATATTGAGGGATATATTTAGTGCTTGCTGGAAGCACCCTAACTGCTATTGTCATGTATCAATATAGCTGGCACTCAATTCTTTATTGTTTTTCCAGAGTTTTCCTCAACAATCAGTCCTTTATATGACATAAACTACAGCTATTTTTAGTGATTGTCAGATTTGAAGACTACAAATCTCTGTAGTTACTGCACCTTCCTCTTCTTGTGTATAATCTCTCAATTAAAACAAATCTGTCCCCAAAGAACTTTGAAGAAGAGGCTGAATTAACAAACTGTTTAAGTGAACCAGAAGCAAGGCAATCCCTTATGAATACAGAGTCTGCAATTAGCCAAAATGCTCCATTTTGCTCTCCACAACGAGGCTGAGGCTCAATAAAAATTAAACACTGATGCAGGCAAGGCATTCCCATGGGGCTCACATATATTAATACATTACCACTCAACAGTTGCTTTATGTCCAAGAAACTGGGGCACAGCTTGAAATTGGCTGGCTGCCTGTTTGATAAAATGGAAAGCTATTGGTGATAAGTATTTTCTCTTATTTTCTTATCCCAAGGGTCATAAACAGGCTCAGTAAGTATTTAAATGTGGCTCCTAGCAGTCACAAACTTATAATGGTGCCAAACAGATATGACTCAGGTTCTGACTGATCAGAGAATGACAGCTCATAGATTCTGCTTGGAGTCACAGCTGTGCCTTTGGATCACCCCAATCCCTACCAAAACGTCTAAGTACCTTAAAACCAATTTAGTTCTTAGCTTGATTAGGATGCAGGCAGCAGTCTACACTTCAGTGATGACCTTTTTAAGCAAAAATGCGGAATAATTTAGGTTGCTCCATTACTACTCTGCAGAACAGAATGTATAGAAACTTGAATTTACAGAAAAAAAATAGTTTAGAATTATGATTATTTTTACTTTAATAGGACAGAGTCAGGAGAACAAAGATTGTTAATTAAAATGTTTTTGAAGCCCCGGATAAGTAATCCACAAATTATCAGCTCCTTGAAATCCCTCAGAAACTGAGGCACTCAGCACCTCACTTGTGTCAAGTTCAAATACATACTACATCAACTTTCCCATCAACTGGAAACCTTAAACATTAAACATGTAACTAATAAAAATGTTTAGCTTATCAAATAGTAAGCCACTGTTCCAAAAAAGGGTATTTTTAGAGCCTGCAGTACAACAGTATCAGCAGCTTTATAGGACTATAAAAAGAACCTCAAGCTGCAACTGCAAAACTATTCACCACCTTCAAAAAGCTTGTTCTGGAATGAATGGGCTGATGTTCTGAAGTTCAGTTCTTATCCAGACATCCCCTATTATGACAACCTTTTATAATTTGTCTTACTTGGTCCTTACAAAGTCATCATGACTTTCACTTCTCAGTAGAATCCAGCCTTTCATGAACCGAGTGTGAGGATCAAAGAGAAAATAAATGCACGTCACCACTGGATGGACTTAGCTCTCACAAACTTCACAAGTCCTCCGTTAGTTTATGCTCACCTTTCGCAGGAGGAAGCAAATCCGCTCAATATTTCTCAGCCGCTCTCTCTGTCAAGGAAAAGGGGGGAGAAAGGCAAGAGATTAGCTGGTGTTATAAATTAAGACAATGTATTACAATTACAAGGGTCAGTGTTTTAATTAATGGCCGCAGTGAAGTAATATATTTTGTTAATCTGAAATGACAGTGTTCACTTCTTACCTACTGCTAGCAAGCCAAGTGATTTACCCATTTCAAAGTCCCAGGAAGTTATTTTTTCATCTGTTACTGGGTGTAACAATATCAACTGGGGATTCAAGTCTGTTAGCCTTGAGCCAGAGGCTGCAAATGTTTTTCACGTCAACCTTTGTGGCTTTACACTATTTTGCCAGTCTATACCACAGAGACTTGGTCTTGCATTTTAAGATACCTCCCATCTGGCTTCAATATAATTCTGAATGGGAAAAACAACTATGAAGTTTGTATGGCAGCTCTTCCTCTAACACCAAGACTGCACCTCAAATGTGATATTAGAATTTAACCCACTAGTGAAAAATATTTGAACTGTCCTAGAAATGCCACTTTAAACGACAGATACATTCATACTCAAAATCACTGCAATTAAGCACTGTGACTCAAAAGATGCTTGAAGCTCAACTCACAGAAAGAAAACAAATCAAAGACAGGAGTTTTTGTAAATGGCTCATAATGCTTAACTCACCAGTACAATCAAATTTCACTGCATAACCCCATAACTCCACCACTGGAGTTATTGTGGAACGTTCTACTGTTGGTTACACTGCAGAACGCAGAGTGGTTTTGTCATCCTCAGAAGACTATCTGATATTTTCACTTAGACATGGGACAAATATTCCAAACAATTAACTTTTCTGTACTATACCAACGCGAGAACCCAACTCTCCCAAAGCTTTTTGCTTTTCAAACGCTTTAAATTTGCCACAAGTTTGATTTTTATTTCTACTCTCCAAAGAAATGTCGCTTTTGCTTACCTGTCCCCAGGTTTAAGACATTTTTTTAAAAAGTGCAATTTTGGAAAGACAGTGAGGCAGTGGCAGCTTGATAAGTACCAGAAAAATACCGTGCCTCTTTTTGGTGTCTCTGAGCTAAAACAGATTCAGAAATGTTAGACTCACAGTTGCAAACACGAGAATGGATGTGTGTGGACGTTGCCTGTGAAGCTGCAAAAAGCTCTCTTGCCTTTTGAAGGAGGTAAGTGGAGGGGGAAAGACAGACCTCTCAGTTCCCTTTAAATAGATTCCTAACTACAGCTGGCCTTGGAGAAGCAGGAAGTCTGTCTCTGAACTATAGGTAATAGAGGGCAAACCAGGAATTTGAATTAAATTCTCAGTACTGCCCTTGTTTTTGTCTCTGATTTCTCTTTAATTCAGCCCCATCCTGTCAAAAAGACTTCACCCTCCGTCATGAAAACATTGTGGAAGATACATGGGTAAACACCAGACACTCTTATAGTGCAATAAAGAAAACTACCACACTAAATAAATGGGATATGGGCACATGCAACTATACAGAAGGAAAAAAGGAAAATATATATAACCTGAACAAATATATAAGAAATACCTGGTACAAATAAATAGACATTTTTTGTGTGCAGTTCCCAAGATGGGAAGTAAAAACAGATAAAGTGAATTCAAAATCAGATTACTTCCAGTAAATTCCAAACCAGATTATACCCACTGAAGTCCTCTATAGGATTTCTTCATGTAATTTCTTTCTTCTATTCTCATGTTTTGATTACGTGTTAGTGAACTGTAAAAAAAGCCTTCTTATTCTAAGCTTCACATAAAGTTTATGCTTAAAATCATCAGTGGTCTAAGCAGTACCAGAAATCCTCTGCTGAGTTATGAAACAGGGTAAAATGGCAAAGTACTGAATCTGATTATCATTTGCAGGCAACTCAATAATTTGATACTCTGTAGAGATCAAATACAGCACCTGTCACAATCATTGTAATTCCCAATGAGACGATGGGGAGCCAAATTCTGCTCTCAGTTCTCTGACACATGTTTAGCTGTAGTCAGCTAACTCACCCTAGATTACAGCTTTAATTAACAGAGGAATTCTGAAGTACTTAAATCTAGGCTGCATTATTGGTTCATTAGTTAAAAGTGAGTTTACAGTCCCAGGGTGATACTTAAACTTTTCTATAGCAGAAGCAGCATAATATGATGTTTACTCTGAAAGCATGGGAGCATTTAGAGCCCTGCCATTGGAGAGAGAGGTCCATGAACGTGCCTCTTACCAAATCCACTCACGCTATTGGCTCATTGATACAGACAGTATGGGAAAATGTGGTCATCCCATGCTTGAACACAGAGAAAGCAAATTATTTCAAAAGGGAAAACTTGTGCCACAGCATGAAAGGGTAAAAAAGAAAGCATTAGCATCTCATTATATATCCCTCAGCTTTTGAATTTCCAAATTATTTTCCTGCCTCCTTCAGCAAAAAAGAAGGCTATTAGCACAAAAAATCACCATCTGGCTTCCCAAGACTGGCCCAGTAAATCAATTTTCCAAAGCACACTTGACTTCACGAGAGACTCCACATTAATTTCACTCATCCTTCACTGACAGCTCAGTGCATCCCCCTTTCTTGACAGGCACTGCTTAGCAAACCACTGGTTGTACTCACTGCGTGGGCTGGGTTGCACTGATCGATTGGGCTCTTGAAGTCTGTCCGAAGTTCGTCAAAGGCAATTATCTGAAAAACATTTTTTTTTTTTTCAAATGCCGTAATGAACGCTCATTCAAACACTTATTTTCCTTCAGAGACTAGGTAGATGCATTGTCTCCCTTCCTCTCTTTCCAGAAAAAATAGCTTCTCCAACACACTCCCTTCAGAACTAAGTAGTTAAAACAAGACATGGGATACTCCTACATATGAAACCTAGACCTCATTAAACTGTCACTCTGTAGAATCATATCTATAGCCTTTTCAGCGTTGTTACTTTCCATATTTCTTCCCTCATATCAGCTAGAATTCTTTTCTCAAATTTACACATGGCATAAAACTATTTCACAAACAGATACATCTCCAGATTTGAAGGAGGAAGTCATTAGTTACCCAAAAGACAGAGGTGGATCAGCTATGCTCCTCCAGGTTTAATACATAAACAGCCCATTTTTATTAGCTATTAAACCTACTTCAGGTATTAATTCTGAATTAGTATCAGCTTTACTGTTATGAAGCTGCTATACATTAACAGCCAAACCCCTCAAATGGGGTCCTTCCTAAATTCCGGCAGGTTACTTCATTCTGAACCTTACTTCAGACCTCATTAATGGAGAGACGTTTTTTGCTCAAGTCCTTCAGTTTCCTCCATTTACAGATGGATTGAGACATACTTGCAATTACTGGTCCTTTTAAAGCAGGGCAGATAAAAGTGCCTATAAAAATAATAATGTTTGAAAGTGTTTTCTTGGAAAGAAAACAGTTGTAGTAATCCTCATCATATTTCCCTGAAAGATCTCAAAGCACATTCTTAACTTCATGTTTGTGTTCTAGTGATACCTTTTCTTCTGCTTCTTTCTTGCTTCAACCAAGGAAGGAAAGCTCACTATGACAGGCACCACATAAACAGATGCTAAAACAACAATTCCTTTTTAGATAAGTTGCAACCCCAAGTCTCTGTTCTCAATAAAAGGATGATGTAAGTACAAGGCAGCACTTGGGTAATTAGTGTATGAGTGCAACAGCCATTCTATGACACGCTATAGCAGCCTGCTGCCTAGCAGTTCAAAAGAGAACCAACTACGTGTCAACACAGACCTGCTGCATAGGTAAAACACATTCATTTTCCAGATAAGGAATTCAGGAGCAGAAATCCTGAAAATGGCCTATCCATGAATTATATAATAATCTGGCTAGAGGCTTGAGAATAAAGCCTAGAGTTACAATCCACAAATTTAAGCACTACTCCACATCCCACTCTAATGCTGCATTCATCACACTGAAGCACATTTTAAAATCAAAAGTGTGGTATTTTACAAGAGCACTCTACAGAATTCAATTTATTCAACTATGACAAGTCAAAGTGGCAGAACAAACCACAAAGGGAACTATAAAATATGATTATAAGTGAAGCATTTCTCCCCATGGATGCAGTAGCTCTGCAAGTTAGGAATTAGATCTGCAATGGAAAAACAGCAAATAACAAGCTGTTAGAGGCTTGGAATGCATTTGTGAAGGATAAGGCTCACGACACCTCTATATTTAATACTTCTTGAACAGGTCTTCATAGTCTTAAGCTGGACCAACTGCTAAGAGGGTTAGAACCATGCAAATCGGACACACATGTAATTGGGTACCTCTCTGTAACTGGATATCAACATCAGCACTGACAGCACTGACAGAAAGGGGGAAGGATGGCCCTGTAACAGCTGTCTCTTATAGCTATGCCACTGATTTACTTTAGGATTCCCTTAAATTCTCTTTACCTCACTGCACTGGTACTTACAGATGTAACTTTAAGAAAGAAAACTGTTATGAGCTTTGAGTGACAGCTATTTTTATTAATGTACAGTGGTTAAAGCTTTTTTGCCATTGTAAATGTAGAGATGAATCTTCCTTCTGGTAGTCAGTAAGAGCAGCCAGGAGTTTGAGATTATCATGAAATGTCAGCCAGTGCAAGATCCCACTCATGCTGTGAGGAAAGACTGTCTGAGACAACAACATGGGGAACATGTATACTGAAATCATAAGATAGACCCCTTCCAAGAAGTTCAGGAATGCCTCACTTGGCTGCTCTGATAGACAAAGCTGTAAAGGCAGAGCTCTGTTGAGCTAGCTTTAACTAATGCATGTAAGTCTAGAAGAAATCCTAAATGACAGTTTGGAAAAGACGTCAGCCTCAAATATACTACACATTTAGATTTCCTATTTTTTTCTTTCTCTATTTATTTATTTATTTATTTGACCAACACTCCTAACTCTCTGGCCCAAACCCTACTCTTTATTTGCTGGCATACAATTTATGTTAGGCTTGCATTATATCTAAGTGCCTTGACACAGATCTGACAGGTATTAAGCACATCGTTTTCATGAAACCAGTAAGTGCAAATACAATAGTCCCATAACCTTTTGAGAGGTCTGAAAATTATGACAGTGTTAAGAGACATTCCTGCTACACCCAAGAGAGGCTGAGGTCTGGTATCAAGCACATATGATTTGAAGAAAGTTTCTTTAATAAAACTTTGGTGGCTCTCTGGAAAGAAGCTGACAAAAATAGATTCTCCTTCATTCTTACAATTTTATTTTAAAGAAGTTCCATAATCGGTCTTATTTTGTTAAATCTCCAGAAACAGAAATTTAGTGATGACATTAATTTAAATTACAAACAAACACATTCTTACGTCCTATTTCTTATTTCTCAGTTAGAGCAAAAAGCTTGAAAGCACAACATTAGGCAGGCTCACTATTAGAGGGAATATAAGCTCCCAAACTGTTTTGGGGGCATGTTTTTTCCTGTTTTTTTTTGGTTGGTTGGGTGGATTTTTGGTTTTGTGTTGTTTTGGTTTAAATCTCACGATGTTGTGTGTCCTAATTCTAAAACCACAACTGAGAAACAACAGAAACAAAGCTGTAGCTTCTTACGATTTTCTGTTGCTCACAACACACCTTGTGCAACAAATTATATTGTTTTACTGAAAATATGGCTGGGCTGGGCTGTACTGCTGTGGGGTTTACATAATTAATTAGGAAACATCTTCCTCTTTCAATTATAACTCACCTTCTGTAGCAGTTCAATGCCCTAGGACGTTGTGTGGCTGGAGTTGCCATTTTTCCATCCAAAAATAACAAACTACTTGCCTCCCTTAAGTGTTTCACAATGCTTTCATGGGAGGTGCACTGTTCTGACCACAGACTAGAGAAATGAGCGGCTGCCTGTTTCCATTTTAGCTGGATGGAGTACAGGTACTGCTTCCCACGCAGTACAGCTACTGCTTTCTGTACATCAACCACCCAGAGCTGCTGAATGCTCTGGGACAGCACCTGGATACTCTCAGGATCTGGTTCCCCTCAGAAACCGCCACACTTACCAGTATTTTGACAGAGTATTTCATTTCCAGGCAAATGGTGTAATAGGTCCCAATCAGGGCACTTCACCACATGAATTCTCATGATTTCACGTTTGTAAACGAACGTATTTTATAAAATGTTCAGTATCTTTCAGTTATCCAATCTAATTTGATCCAGGGTGACAATTAAGACTACAAAACATACATACACATGGACATCAGCATCCCCATCTCTTGAAAGGCCACACACTGTAAGCAGACTGTACCAAAGAAAAATGACCAACCTCTAGTCATAAAGCTGAACAAAGAACTAAGCACTCAGCATTTTTGGAAACATGTGCCAGGGATTGATCTCACACAGAGGAGAAATTTATTTCTATTAGTAAACATTAATGTTGTACATTGGCTTCATAGACAGAGAACAAGGACCATCTGATATTTATTTAGAAACTCAAAAACCTAAACCACCAAGTTACCTGTTTACTTGCAAAGCTATATAAGAAAAAAAAAAAGGGTGCATCATGTTTAGCAATAATTTTTAAAATTATTGACTGGACAATGGATATTGCACCACCTTCTGCCTTGAGGAATGTTCCCTGTGAATCCACATTGCAAATCATTGCAGGAAGTTTGTTCTGCCACTGCCCTAGCTATGCTTTTTCCTGTTGATAGAAGTGTACTAGAAGCGTACTTGTGGGTGTTTTCCACCTAATAAAACTAAAGGTCTATAAAAATACTGGTTGCAGTCTCTGATTCACACCATCTGCAAACCTCAAAACTCCAAGTGTAAGTCAGCAAGGAGTTTGCCCCATTTTAAACACGTACTGAATCAAAGAGATTGTGATGACAATATGTTTCAACTGCAATGATATTTATAAAATTTGTTTTCATTACCTGCACACTCTGTGCTTATCTCTCCAGACCACAACAGCTTTGAATAATGAAGTATTCATGTAAAACTGAACCTGAATTTTGTTTTCTTCCTATGCTTATGTACCAATCAAATTGAAAACTTCACTTAATGCTAAAAAAAAGCTATTACATCTCACTTTTAGGGAAGATACTTTTTTTTTAATCACTGAGCTCTTACAGAAACATATTTTAATTGAGACTGTGGTGTTTTAGGGTGGCAGTGAAGTTGGTGTGGGTGTGAATCCAGTGACAGCAAAGAAGTTGGATATTATTGCTTACCGGCATCTCAGAAAAGTTAAGATAAAACAGAACTTGATGACAACCACACTAACCACAGACCAGAACAGTAACACTTAACATATGCTTCCTTGCCACCACCCTGTCAATGCACCACAATCCCATCTTGAAGGAACTGTCTTTAATGGTTCATTTAAACAAATTGTCTGCCCCTGCACTCTCAGATGCAGCTTTCACAGCGCCCATACTGGCAGTTCATAGGCTGTCTGCAAGTCAGCACATGGACAGAAGGTTTAGGAGCAGACTGTCCTCCTAAACTTCATGCCAGCCTATCAGCTGCTGCATAGACATATTTGCTGTGTTTGGGAATTCATCTCTGAGCCATGAGTTGAACCATGTTGATGCAATCTGAGTGAGTTACTTTGCTGGATTTTGTTGAGCAGAAACAACAACTGACAAAAAATGTGAGAAATTCAGTCAGGTGAGAATGAAAAAGGGCCTGAAATGGAACATAAGTCACTGCCTTGACATGATGGAATAAGGAGAGCCCACAGAGAGATTCAGAGAACAGTGGCATTAACAAAGTGACAGACTTAGAGAACATTTTTGCTACCAAATTCTTATCATGATATAAAATGAATCTGAACAGAAAATTTAGCTATGTGGTTGGTGAACATTTATTCAAGATGGTTGTTCCTCTTTCCTCTTTCTCTTCTGATTGGACTGATCTGGTTCATGCTACCAAGCATGAAAGATCATTCAAAACTGTACAAATGGATATGCAACCTGCCCCAAAAGACAGAAAATTTTATTCTTTTTGTCATATTTTATTCCTTATCCATACCCTCATGTTAAACACCTCCTCCTAAAAAAAGGAAAAAAGTCTCAAATCTTGACTTCAATCATACCTCACCATATAAAACAGTAGCTTCCCAGACCAGTGTATCTGAAATGCTGGTTTTTGAGAACCTTAACACTACAGCAAATAAAAACCAAAGAAGAAAATGAGATTAATGGTGTTTCTTTATTCTCCTATCTCTTACCAATGTATTTAATGTTCTGAATATTAGACTTATTAATTCACTGCATATTAATAAAAATAAACAGTTATAACTAACAATGCTTTGCAGTTACAAATCTCCCTTCAAGGCAATGAAGGTCTTAACAAATGCAAGGAAAATATAATTTCCATTTTTTTATATGAGGGAAAAAATGAAGCTCAAAGAAATTCAATTATTTACAGAATCAGTGGCAGAAGAACCAAAGCCTCTGGATTGCTGCACCATATAAAATGTAAAGGGGAACAAAGAATACTATCAGTACACTGATCATTGTACTGTTGTCCACCTCTAGAGCTTTAAGAAGAGCCTTTTTAGATTAAGACTGCAAATGGTTTTAAGGCACTCAAGGGTAGAAAATTTTTCTATTTGTCAGATCTCACACTAACAATTGTATGGCATTTTCTTGCTCTACCTAGCTTGAATTTCACATGCTGCCACCATCAAACAACCCTCCACACAGAAATATTGCTAATGCAAACAAAGTTCCTGTGGCTCCAACCAGGACTGCACAAAGAGACACCTGAGCACCCAGTCTTCATCTTTTTACTGAAGTTCTTTTGACTGTAAGAGGATGTTACATTTAGGCCTACAAGACTTAAACTTTTAAGGCTCTAACTGGAAGCTTAAGCTAACTTAATCAGGGAAATGTTACTGTTAAGTATTTAAGCCAGATGTGAAGACTTTTCCAACAGAAACTCCAACATGCAAATTCAAAAATGCATAATCTCCATTCTGCAAACACGATTCAAAAGGATTTCCTATCTACCTGTAGCAATGCAAACGTATAATTATACTATTCTAATTAAATATTGATGAAAATCCATTTAGGAAGGCTCTCTTGCTGAGAGCATGGGTGCACAAACATACCAGCCTGCATTGGTATAGTTACAACACTGTATTCCTCTGCAAAAATAAAAACTATACAAGTGAAAATTAAACAAAACAAACAGAAAACCCCCATCCTATACAGATGGACAAAAGCACTATTGCTGCATCAGCTACCCCAAATCATATTTCCAACCCTGCAGAGATGGGCAAGAGAAATCACTAAGAATAACTATTTGGCAGTCACCTACAACAGTCCACCTTTTAGTACAGGAATTAAAAACTCCATCCACACCATCAAAGAGCCAGAAACTGATCTTCAGGAATACAACCATATTGAACAGAGCTCTGAGTGCTTTGAATGGAAAGTTGCTATTTCTATGAGTTACCAGTTATTGTTATTGCAACACTGCAGACTACAATTTGAAAAAGCAACATGATTTCTAAACGTAAAGAATCAACGTTATTAATTTTGACAAAACCGCTAAAAAACCTCAGCAGCTGCAAAATTCCGTTGTGAACACAATGTTTCCAGAAGGATGATTTGACAAACATCTATTGACAGATTTCTACAACTGCTATGAAACAGGCTTTTAAAAATAATTTCATCCAACTGCAAGGTGAAACAGTTTTACTGGCTAACAACAGGATTCTGGTCACAGATTTCACCTGCTCACCACACACATTGAAATATGTTCCCCCAGTCATCTTGAAACTGAGATATCAACCCTCTCCTTCAATACAGAGATGTCAACCCTCTCCTTCAGGAGAGAGACAAATGTCCCACTGATTTCCCAAATAGAGTTCAAAGATTACCTGTGCTTGTATCACAACTTTATACCCACTCACTGCCTTCTAGTCCAGACCAGCTGAAATCCAGCCAGACAAAAATCATCTGTAGACATATAAACTGCACTTTGTTACAAGAAGGAAGACAAGCAGCAAGCTGTGCAGGAGGAATGATGCTAATATAGCTGTACAGAGTCTGTTTCTAAATAGGCTAATAGTTTTGCTCCCTGCAGCTAAAACACATTTCAAAACAGACCTCAGGTGGAGGAGGAATTTTTAAGGTAAGTCCAGACTTCCTTCCCTCCCCAAAGGATTTCATCATTTTGTTGTCATGATTCTTTTTCCTTTTTTTTTTTTTAAACCTTACATTACTGCATCCAGTACAGGGGAACAGTTCAGGAAGTAGTGGTATTCTGTCAATCAAACATGCCCCACAAGTCACCCCTCTGCGGGACACAAAGAGTTGCTACCAACACTAAGAAAAACCACCACATTTTCCATTAGCACCAAAAATGGTGAATACATCACGTTGTTCTGAACAGAAGAAAGCTTGCATGTACATAGAGATGCATTACTTAAGTTTAATTACATTGAGTGTGGCAGAAACAATTCTTCTACTTCAACTGACTTTAAAAAATCATGTCTTCTCTCAGGAGAGAATCTGCACCATCCGGTTACTAAGTTTTTTGAAACATGGATAACAGTGCCAGTTCCGTGGCTGGTACCATGCTACTGTGCATAAATATACATTTCACTGACGGTATTTCAGAGGCAAGAGACCAACTCTAATTTTTCTGTATTAAAACTTCATACAATGCGAGATCATCTCACTTAGTAGGATATCTGTGTCTGGATATTCTGTGGGTCAATGATGAACCTAATGTCAGGGTCTGAATCAAAGGCAGCAGGTATGAAGTTGGCACTCCCAAGTGCTTGTATGGATGCACTTCTTCTACCAATAAAATCCTACAGAGGATTTGACAGTGTTTCTCACCAGCTCCAAAGGCACAAAATCTATGTGCCTTTGTAGGCTGAGGAAAATACAGGTTGCATCTCTGCCTCAGTAGGGAACTGACTAAATCTCCCACACTCCCTGTACTTTTGATACAAGCTTTCCGCCAATATTCTCTTCCTGCATATGGCCTCCCCCTCCTACATGCAATTGAGTATTTTATGTGGATTCTTTATAAAACAAACAGCTTTTTCCATTTAGATAACAAGACCAAAACTTTTGAAACATTTCAGTATCTAGCCACTTCTGGTTTTTTCAGTTCAGCACCAAAACCCCAAGACCAGATACTCCCAGAGCAGCAAGGACAACAAATTGACATGCCATTATCAAGAACGCTGTCACTTGTTAGTTAGGTACTAACTTGATCTGACAGTCAGGACTTGGAAAGCAAACAATCTGCTGCAGTGAGGATTCCCTGTCACAGCCACACATTCAGCAAGCTAAGAAGGGCATCACAGAACCACAGAATGGGTCAGGTTGGAAGGCACCACAGTGGGTCATCCAGTCCAACCTCCCTGCTCAAGCAGGGCCATCCCAGAGCACACAGCACAGAATTGTTCCAGATGGTTCTTGAATATCACCAGTGAGGGAGACTCCACAGCCTCTTTGGTCAATCTGTTCCAGTGCTCAGTCACACACAGAGCAAAGAAGTTCGACCTCATAATCAGATGGAACTTCCTATGCATCAGTTTCTGCCCACTGCCTCTTGTCCTACTGTTTGGCAGCACCAAGTAGAGCCTTTAGAAACCCACAGATGTTGGTAAGACCCCCTCTCAGTCATCTCTTTTTGAGGCTGAACAGGCCCAGCCTTTCCTGATAAGAAAGATGCTCCAGTCTCTTGATCAAAGCAAAGGTTAAGCAAAGATCATCCTAGTAAAGATCATGCAGACTCTTGCACCAGCTTTTTCTTCTGGAAAGGATGCAAACAAAGACCACATCTGCAGATAAATTGAACAAGCATTTCAAGATAATGAGCAAGTTAGGCCAGAACTTCACCCCTAGTCTTAGTCTCTTCAATGGGCCAAAAGGAAATTATGGGAGTTTGGATCCAAACTTTAAAGCTGAGGTGTTGAACTCAGATTTGTGGCTCTGATTCAGGGAGTGTCTAGTGCAAATGAACTGGTTTGCAGATCTCTCAACGAAGCAGGGGGAGATAAAAGCAGCACTACCTTCTATCCGTGACCAGGAGAGGCTGGAGAACTCTGCTTCCAGCATAAGAGAGAGCACTGCTGTGCCCTTGCTTCTCTTTATACTAAACTCCACATCAACTAAGAAAACACAACAAGAAATGAAACAACCACTACCTCTATATCACAGATGCATTGTTACAGATTTGTACATCTCCTACTTGCATAGGCCAAGTACTTCACTACCCAGCATTTTCCACACCAAATCAGGGACAGGCTAGACATGAGTTGCTGAAAGAGGCGGGCAAGGTGCAGAAGGCAGGAGGAAGGGTGGTAGTCTGGTCACATTGGATCAATAGCAGGTTAATTCTGGATGGAAGCAAATTAACTGCTTACCTATAGATGTGAGAGGGTTTATTTTTCTGTCCTTGTTTTTCCTCAAAACTGCAAATTATTTCTAATTTATCCCAATATAAATCAGTGTTTCTACTTGTCTTTTTATTCTCATCAAAATTACAGTTTGGGGGATATGCAAGGAGAAAGACACAGATGCATTAAAGCCACAAAGCTCCATCTTCATAAATTATTCTCAAAACGAAGTGAAGCACTTTTTCTATTACTTAACAGCACCAAGCTGATAATGCCAAAGCTTGGAATAAACAGCATGTTCCTGCAGAATAAATTCAGGGAAAGGGTAGTAAACAAAGGGGAAAATGTATGAGAATAGGTACAACTAGAAAAAAATACTTGCTCCAAAGAAGAAGGTAAGAGAACGAGACCAAAAGAGAAGATTTTTTCAGTATCAGTAAGATAAAAGTCATGGATGAGAGCCTGGCCAGCTGGCTAGTGCTGCCTGTAAGCAAGTATCCAATCTTAGCACTACCCCACAATTTGTTATTTTCTTGATCTTTCAAAGATTCTTGCATATTGATACAAGTTATTATTTTGACATTTTAAATTTCTGCTATGCTGATACGTGCTTGGGAGAAGCATTACATTCCTTTTCCACACGCACTCCTTACATTTCCCCACAGGTTTCACATTGCTGCTACTTATGTTCGCCATTCCTACCAGCAGTGATTTATGAGCATTCACCAAAATCCAGGAAACACATACGGGAATCTAGGTTCTGTCACTAAAAATCTGTTCAAGCTTGTCACATATTACACCATACCCACACAGAAGACTCACTACTCAGGCTGTCCAAAAATGTCCATCACCTGAATTAACCATATCTCCTGGATTCAGGCAGCCTTTTCTGTTCAAATAATTGCCTCCCAAATGAGAATGCTGTGTTCTCAATCTTTTCTCTTGTTCGTCCCCTACTTGTACATAGATTTTCTTCCTCTTATTTCCTCTTTCCTTCACATCTTTCTCCCTGAAGCCCTCCCTCCCACAGCCCCATTTTCCCGCTTCCCACACCATTTTTATTCCCCATTACCCACTCAACAGCAGAGTCCTACCAATGCTGTCTCAGAAAGAGGCGCACAGCAGACAGAAATTCTGCTGAATCTGTGCTTCCTGCCTCCCAGTGGCACAGCAGAAGCCCAGCGAGACCAGCAAGAGGCAGGACAAGGGAACAGGGGCTCTTCTAATACAGGAGGCGTCAGGCAGGGATGACCAGATTCAGTATCTTCCCAAGTTTTCTTTTCCTAAAAAGACACCAGGCAGAACTTGCAGGAAATAACTGACACACACATACATGAAAACAGCTGTGTTTGCAGGGCTAAGGCAAGGTGAAGCAATACAGCAGCAATGCAGCTGTGGCTGCAGAACAAGGGCAAGGGGAAGGGACATAGGATCCCGCAAAAATAACAAAAAAATTGAGACTAAAATAACAGCAGCCCAAAAAACATCCTCATCTGCTGAGCTACGTTCTTATGAAACCCCTTAGTTTAATTACAGGAGCATGATTAACGCTAAGGATACATTTCAGCATAGCTCCAAACAGGCCTGCCATTTAGATGATCAGCAAATCAATTTTCTAAAGGATCTGCTAATAGTGTTTATATAACACTGAGGGAAGAACAACTCTGAAGCACATTCTATCAAATTGATTTCAGTGGAGCCTTCATTATGTTTGCTTATAAATGCCCATTCTATGAATGTATAAAGCAGTTTCCACTTAGACAGTGATACAGTGTGAACTATTTAGCCCAAACTCATAATGCTAAAAAATAATAAGGCAACAGAAGATTGACTAAACAATTAAACACTTGAAATCATGACTCACACACAGCATGAAGATGGTTGGCATTTAAATACACTAAAAAATCAAATGTCATTCTATTAAAAAAATAGTGCTTGCATCAACAATGCCTGGCGCTTGCACGCTGCCTGTTATGAGATAATTGCAAGGATTATAAGTTATTCTCACCATTTTACTGTAGGTCTCCTAAATATTTTAAGCTTCAATTCCTCCAGCAAAGTAGCTAGACTTCCAGATGTATCTAAAAAAACCCCAACCTACCTTTGACAGCTAAAATACGACATGACCCCGTAAAAGCATAAAAATACAAAAGGACCAAAAACCAATCCATATATTTTTCATGACCTATTGCATTGATGAGAGAGTTGCAAGCAGTGGAACAACTCAATGACGGCATTATTTCTTCATCTCCCTTATGTTCTGCTTCATGTGTTCGTATTATCAAATCTGGAGCTGCAAGTTCAGCACTCCTGCAGTATCTTGCTGAGAAAACCTACTTCCATTGTAAATGTTTTGTGATTTTAACGTAACTTTTCACAATGACATTCCTAAAATAAATCCCCGCTTTATAGTATTACCTTTCAATGGGAAGTGGAGAAAAATGTTTTGTCCTGCTTTCACAAAGTGCATTGATGTTCCTCTGAATTTAAAAGTACCCTCTGTCAGTTTAAAGCCATTGCCCCTTGTCCTGTCACTACATGCCCTTGCAAAAAGTCCCTCTCCATCTTTCTTGTGGGCTGCCTTCAGGTACTGGAAGGTGCTACTGCACCTTCCACAGGCAGAACAAACCCAATTCTCTCCTGACCCCTGAGCATCTTCGTGGAACTCCTCTGGATCCTTTCCAAGAGGTTCATGTTCTTCTTATGTCAGGGATACCAGGGCTGAATGCAGCTCTCCACGTGGGGTCTCATCGGAGCAGAGTAGAGGGGTAGAATCACCACCCTTGACCTGCTGATCACAGTTCTTTTGACGCAGCCCAGGATACATTTGGGTTTCTGGGCTGCAAGTGCACATTGCTGGGTTATGCTGAGCTTCTCATCAACCAACATCCCGAAGTCCTTCTCCTCAGACCTGCCCTCAATCCATTCTCTGCCCAACCTGTGTCTGTGCTTGGGATTACCCCGACCCAGGTGCAGGACCTTGCACTTGGCCTTGCTGAACTTCATGAGGTTCACACAGGACCACCTCTCAAGCTGTCAAAATCCCTCTGGATTGCATCCCTTCTCTCCAGTGTGTCCACCACACCACACCACACAGCTTGATGTCATTAAACCTGCTGAGGATCACTCGATCCCACTGTCCCTGTCACCGACAGAGATACTAAACAGCGTCAGTCCCAATACCAACCCCTGAGGAACACCACTTGTCCCTGGTCTCCACCTGGACATCAAGCTGTTGACCACAACTCTTGGAGTGAAACCATCCAGCCAATTCCTTACCCACTGAATGGTCCATCCATCAAATCCACGTATCTCCAGTTTAGAGAAAAGGATATGCTGTGGGACAGATCTCTCAGGCCTTAGTAAAGCCATGTTGCCTGTCACCAGTCACTTCTTTTTTTTCCATGTGCCTGAGCATAGATTATGAGGAGAATTGGCTCCATGATCTTGCATTCTGGGGGTGTGTTCCACAGAAGTCAGCACAAGGATTTTCTCAGGGACCTTCACCAAGAGGACAAGACATAAAAGTCACAAACTGCACCACAGAAATTCCAGCTGTGTATAAGAAAACAATATTCACAGTAAAAGGAGTAAAGTACTGGAACAAGTTCCCAGAGAGGCTGTTGCTCAGAGAATCAAAGAATGGGTCAGGGTGGGACCACAGTGGGTCATCTAGTCCAACCTCCCTCTCAAGCAAGGCCATCCCAGAGCACATGGCACAGGATTTTGTCCAGACAGTTCTGGAATATTCCCAGTGAGGGAGACTCCACAACTTCTCTAGGCAACCTGTCACCTGCACAATATAAAAGTTCTTCTTCATATTCAGATGGAACTTCCTGTGCATCCTCCAGCTTGGTGTTGTCAGAGAACTTGCTGAGGACACCTCTGCCCCTTCATCCAAGTCATCGATGAATAAGTTGAAGAATACTGGGCCCAGTATTGAACCTTGGGGGATACCACTAGTGACAGGCCTCCAGCTAGACCCTCTGCCTCTGATTACCACCCTCTGGGATCTGCTGTTCATCCAGTTTCAAATCCACCTCACTGTTCATGCATCTAGTCCACTCTCCCTGAGCTTGCCCCTGAGGATATTGTAACAGACAGTATCGAAAACCTTGATGAAATCAAGGTAGACAATATCCACCGCTCTCCCCTCGTCCATCCAGATAGTGTTTCATCCCTCCACCCATGGAGAGTTCATAAGTGACCTGGACAAGACCCTGAGCAACCTGGCCTAACTTTGAAATTAGGCCTGCTTTGAAGAAGAGATTTCAGAGATGATTTCTTAGATCCCTTCCAATCAAAATTATTCTATGAAGACTTTACTATCTCTTTTAACAAGAACTGGATATTTCTCATGTTGCAATTATTATCAAGGAACACAAAAACCATTCTGTTAATAAAATTGCATCTTGCTCCCTGCACAGCATCACGGTCACAAATTGCAATGGGAACATCCAGCTGTGAAAGTTGACCCAGTAAATCAAACAGTATTTGACATTTTTCTGCCTTTACCTCATCAGCTGACTCTGCCCTGTGACTTTAAGTAACTCTTTTCAGAGTGGAAATAATAATAATGCTTACCTGTTTTACGTGGGAGACATACTTTGCTTCCACAGAAAGTGGGAGTGTTTTCTAAACTACCACTTTTCTCAGAAGAGTAAATCTCTCAGTATGCCCAGCTTACAACTTAAATGAGACCTAGTTCCACTGCCTGGTAGAGTCACCTTCAGCTGTCAGCAGCAACAGTGCTTATAAATGAACAGCATGTCACAGGCACTGAGGATGAGGAACAGGTCAAAGAGATGTCTCTTATCTGTATGGAAAACATTCGCAATATTTGCTGTGCTTCTTACTCTTTCTGAAAAATATTTTGCTAAAATGATATTATGTTGGGGTGGGGGAAGTCCACTAAGCCAGAGGGCTGAGGGTTGAATTCAATGTTTTAAGTGTGATTTAATGCAGTATGTGGTGGCTGAATAAACAAATATGTGTAACGAGCTATAAATTCATGTCTCAGACTCAATCTAAGAGTCATACTCATGATCTAATAAAATATGACAGCTATATTGCCTTGCTTATTAACAAGCATAGCAGTTTTTAAAAAGCACTAGAAATACATTATTTACCAATTTGGATATAAAATCCCTTTAGTAAGTAGATTTTCCAACTAATCCTAAGATGAAAAAAAAAAAAAACAGATGGGTGACGAGCAAATAACATTTAAACAGCTCTCTGCACATATTGTGGGAGGCACAAGACTCCACAGAATAATTTATTTTACACAGATAATGGAGTCATTGTGACTTGTGAAGCATCTGGAATTACAGCCAGTGACAAACACACATAATTTAAAACCTTTCTCCAAATAAATCTCATCATGACAGTTCAAGCATACACAGAGATCCAACTTAATCTTTCCACAGCATTTAAGTCTGTGTTAGAGCCCAAAGACTTCTATGATCTTTTTAATTATTATTTAAGCATGACAAGGTAACTAAACTGAAATATACTTCTTGTCTAATATATAAGATCCAGTTTGCTCCACAGTCTGTGCTGCCTGGCCTAATATCTGTCTGTCAGCATTAATGAGACAAACTTCTGAAAGAAAAGTTGTAAGGGAACTGTCAAGCTATGTTATAGCCAGACCAATCTGGCTGTGCTCTGTTTTTAAAAAGAGTGGAAATATCAGACTCATTCCTTAAACTGTCATGACTGTAAAACCTTCAGGGACAATGTGCTTAGCTGCTTAGGGAAGAAAAGATGTCTTCAAGAAACATGTATAACATACAGTAACAGCATTTGTGCTCCCATTCATCAAAGCTTCATCTAATTTTATTTTTAAGCTCATAATTATCCAACATTTTCAGATAACTGCATTAATGACTCATTAAAGAACAGTATTGAACTTCAATATCTGAAAGAAAATTCAAGCTTGACCAAAAGCCTGTAAGGAAATTACTTCCTTTTCATAACATGTTCTAAAGCATTGCAAAGAAGTTAAATTGAGATGGGGAGCCTTTTGTGGAGAGAAGCACAGTTTCAAGGGAGCTCACAGATCTCTTTGCTGGTTTCAGGTAAGGCAGGGATCTATCCTTCAAATCTAAGTCACAGAAACAGTAAAGCACAAAGAATATTGATAGACCAGCACACAGCTTGTGACCAAAGCATTTTGCTCAACTGAATTTGTTATTTAAAGGATCCTCTTGAGTACTTTTTAATGTTCTTCAAAACCAGGCTAGGAATTTCATGAGTTTGCCTAAGTAAATCAGATACCAAATATTCACCAAATTCCACATGTAACTTGGATAGCTTTAGAATTTTTTATCTAAGTTGTTGAATCTTAAGTACTAATAAAATACAGTCCACATCACCAGGACAGTACAGTGAAAAATAACAGAAGTGGCAACACGTTATATGTAAATAGCACCTTCTGTCAAAAGGCAAAGACGTTTTAGGAATAGATGTTAAATAAAGTGACAGTTTAGTTCCATTACTCACACTTAGTAAATGAGAAAAACAGGCACAGATAATTCAAGCTGTCTGAGAAATGTAATACACAAAGCCATTAGCAGAAACAACACAATATAGATTCCAAGGGTTTCTTTCCCTGGTGTTTGCCAAAAAAAAAAAAAAAAAAAAAAGGATGCTTTGACTTAAAACTGCAAGTCAATTTTAGCCTATATTACTCTGTTCCGTCACTGCCTCCCACTGTTTTTAAGTATACCTGTGACCTTATATGTGTTAAGTGAAGCCAAAGGCATATTAAGGTATAGTATCAGGATTAATACTATCACTTCAAAAGAGAAATAAAGGGCGAGGGGGTGGGGACCATATAACAAAAAGGCTCCATGCTCTGCTGCCTTATTCTTCTTACACTTGGCTCAAGTAACTGCCATCAACTTCAGCGCACACAACTGTGGTCGTGCCAAAGAGCTGTTTCTGGATTCATCTGAGTTCACAATCATATCAAAATACTCCAGAAAGCATTCAATATGGTACAGCTTCTCAGGCTGGCACCATCAGTTTTTTCACTGGCATGATACTCCTACTTTCTGGCAATGCTTAAGGAGCACTGGTTACGAAGCAGTCGCACACATGCGAAGATATGCTTGCATGACTTGAAGAAGAGAGAGCCCACTCCAGAAATTCTTCTTTTTTAAAACAGTAACATTCATGGTATTTATGACTTGTTTTACTCTGGTATTAATCTTTCCTTTAAGTAACAAATTTCAAAGCAAGTATTTTCATCTTAAAATATCACAAAAAGGGAAGGACTCAGATGACCCGAAACCAGTATGCTTTAAGAGAATAATAGTGCTGTGGGACTTTACACAACCATGTCACATTTTAAGTGAGGAAAAATAAGCCACAATTTGGTCAGCTTTAGTTAACTTCACTTCAGACACAACTTAGTGGAGCTACACTAGAAATGATTGTGGTATGTCAAGTCTTGTTGGGACTTCAAACAGACTTGACATAGCTCAGTTAGATGTTAACAGGAGCATAAATCTTAGTTCAAGAGAGTTCAGGAATGGAGTAAAACCGATCAGTAAAAAGCTGTATATAAACAAGACCAACTGCTGTGGTCAGCAAAACAAAGTGTCTGTGATGGTTAGTAAGAAGACCATACGCTCTGCTCCTGAGTTTACAACAAGATCAGATGAGGATATCAAATCATGTAGTTAATAAACCAAATTCCGCTGTTGTATCACATAACCACACCAAAATATGCTCAGCTGCAGTAGTCCATTTGAGAGGACACCTTGGCCAAAACACATTTCAATGACACCGCAGCTAGTAAAACAGAACACCACTGTAACTGTGTTTCTACAGCAAGAGCCACATATTTATACTCAAATCAAGAAACCAGGCAGAAAGGTCACCATCCTCTACTAAATTCTCTAGCACTTTTCCACGAAACTGTTATGAAAACATCCCTTTCTACATGATTATGACATTACAGCTTGAGGTACTGTGGTCACTGAACAACCTCCATGCTTAAGCAATTCCTGTACCACAGGGAATCGTGCTGGTACCATGTAGTACATGGAGATACATCTTCATCCCTTTTCTTTCATTTAATATGTATGAGCAAAATTCCAGCAAGAATACGTTAAGATAATTCTTGTGCAGAGTTTAAACATGTTTCTGATAGTATCTAATTTGGTTTTTTGCGGTTCTTTTATTATGACAGACACCACTGGCTACCTGTACAAGATCACTCAGAGGCAGGAAAAAATATTACATATTCCAGATGTCTGAAGGATTTTGTGCATTTTATTTACAATTCCTTTAAAATGTTCTGACCAGTTTCATTTTGTCTGCTCCCGAAGAGTAGAGAGCACAGGAATGTATAGAGTCTTTAACTTCTTAGAAGAAAGGCATCAGAAAAGCACAGTGTCCAAAAAAAAAATTCTCATTTTACTCTCTTGTTTAGGTTTTACAGTTTTTATTGAACCTATGAGATCAATATTAATGAAAATTATAATTCATCTGGCTTGTCAGCAGAAAGAAAATGAAATTTTATTTGATCCACTGTTAATTCATTCCAGATAACTGCCCAAACCTCAGTCAGCTTCAGGTTAGAACAATATCAAGTCCAAATGCTACAGTTTTTTCTTATTCTTTAAAATAATTTACAAAATATAAGTTCTTATTCAGTTCTAGAACCTCAGAAATCTTTGAAAGTGATGGGATGCTCAGCTTGACCAGCAGCTTATTCTTAGCAGCCAAAAAGCATTTTAACAGGAAAATTTAATTACTGAAATCCTCCACTGCCCTTAGGAGGACCTATTTACAGTAAATTTACTGTCACTTACAAGTATATTACACTGAAAGAAAAAAAAAAACCAAGGCACAAGGAAGGAGTAAGAGTTCTCGGGAAGATTTTTACAATTGAGATATTTAAGGTAAAAGAAACTCCTAGGACCAAATACGTAACTTACACAAGAAACCACACTATAACAATTCTTACAGAAAGGATAATAAAACTCCTTGTGTTTCGTATATATGGATAACATGCATGCTTAAAAGTTTATTCTGGCAGGGTGTTGAATCTGTTAGTTCATGACCTTCCTTCTCAAACCATGTATTTTAATAGAATTATTATCTACTTATAATATATTATGGTATCAATTCTTGCACTATGACAATAGAACAGCATTTACAGCCATTTTCTATTTCAATTCCTCAACAATTTTTCAATAGATGTAAGAAACATGCTGCATAAACTTAAGTCTATTGACAAAAGGTTTTATTTCCAAGTTGCCTTACAGAGCTCCAGTACTAATACATTGCTCTTCACGAGTTTATAGACTGAAAGTTGAAAAACTGTTTCACTAGGAGTAAATTTGCAGTAACTACACTCACTTATGGAAGAATAATTTGCCAGATTTGCTTGAAGTACTTCTACATCTTCAGACAACAACTTCAGTCAAGGAAAAACAGAACACAGTAATAGACTTCAAATATATAAAACAACTATTAAAAATGTTACAATAATGATAATGTTTTAATTTGTAGCTAGAGATCCACAGCAGAATACACTATTAACTCTAAAACCTTTGAAGAAGCTGAGCACTTTTGGGAATCTTAAGATTTGTGGAAGAGGAGGAAAGAAAACACAAGTAATCATCCAAATTGTACTACTCCTTTGTTTCAGAGTAATGCAGTAGCTGACTGCTAGAAATCCTTTTCAGCCTTGCAGTACTTGACATCCCTACAATACTTGGCATTACCATCACACTTCTGTGGTTCCATTAATAAGAAAAAAAAACTTGGAACCGCCCCATTAAGAGTACAAAATAATTAAATGTCAAAGCACTCTCACGACAGAAGAATCTGTTTCATTGGGCTAATACAACTAAGCTAGCAGCTTTCCTCTCGTTTCAGTAAAAATACATTCTGCATGTCCCTTCCTTGTTAGTAAAGGAGGATTTTTTTAAGTTACTCCATCAGGTAGCTGTAGATACATTCATGAGACTTGATGCATTTTTCAGCTTATCCTGTTCCATCCTGAATGTCTATGACATGGAGTTATTTGTTTAGCACACACGCAGTGTAAATAATTCCAAAATATGTAACAGTTTAAGAGAATTTCAAAATTATGCATAAGAATAATTTCACTACCGAGGAAATAAACACCCTCTAAGTTACATGCTTATGCCTACCACAGCCACCCAGTGTACAGTAAGGAGTGAGCACCAACGCTTTCCAGGGAAATTAATGAAGGTGGACTCCAATATCAAGCTCATACATTAGAAGGATGAGAGAGTTTTACATTCAACCCCGACTTTTTAAGAACTTATTAAATGTAGTAATTACTGAAACAAAAGCAACCTTACTGCTGCATCAGGTATGGGGCGGTTTCTCCTTCGAAACGCGCTATTCGCAGGCAAGAAAAGCAGATGTTCTTACCTGGAAGACCTCACGTCCGAGCACAGCCGGTGCCGGAGCCACGAGCATCCCTGAACTCAGCCCTCAGCGCAGGGCTGGGGCAGCGCTCAGCCTTCGAGCGCTTCCCGGGAGCGGGGATCACGCTGCCACAGACGGCGGCGTGGCCACCGCTCTTCACGCTTATAAAAATGTACAAACCACCGTCACCCAGGCAGGGGTGTCACGGCGCGGTCTGTCCGTCCTGGCACCGGGGCCACAGGCGGGGGAAGCGCGGGACGCGCCCGCTCCCACCGCGGGACGCATCCTCCCCGGGCGAGGGGGATGCTCGCCCCAGCCCCGTCCCCGTCCCGCCGCCCCGCTCCCCTCGTTGCACGGCCCCCCAACACCAAGGGCTGCATCCCGCTTTAACCGGAGGGAGGGGGTATGCGGGGCCGGGGTACTCACATGCCAGATGGCGAAGAAGATGAGGGCGGCCGTGAGCAGCAGCGCCAGCATGTAGCAGAAGGCGGCGAACGTGAAGGCCATGGCGGCGGCGGGCGCGGGGGCTGCCGGGCGCCTCAGGGGCCCCGCCCGCGCAGCCGCCATGGCCGCGCCCGCAGCGCCCCCTGCCGGCCGCGCCCGCGCCGCCATTTCGTGAGGGGCGTGCGAAGTGTGTGTGTGTGGGGGGGGGGGCGAGTCGGGTTAAAGTGCGGGAGGTGCGGGGTGAGGAGCGCCGGAGGAGGGATTGTAACAGAGCCGGGGAATCGCGGAGCCAAAGAATGATTTAGCTTGGAAGAGACCCCAGCGACTGTCGAGCCCAGCCTTTGAGCCATCGCCACCCTGGCAGTCGAACCAGAGCGCGGAGCGCCACGTCCAGTCGGTCCCCTCCAGGGATTGGGACTCCACCGCAGCCCTGGGCGGGCCATTACGGTGCGCGATCATACTGTCTGTGAAGAAATTCTTCCTAACGTCCAGTCTAACCCTGCCCTGGCACAGCTTTAGACTGTGTCCTCTCCTCTGTTCCCTGGGAGCAGAGCCCGACCCCCCCCCGGCTCCCCCCTCCTGTCAGGGAGTTGCAGAGCCAGAAGGTCCCC
>JAWMRA010000113.1:7290827-7402793 GCA_035584735.1 Pseudotriccus pelzelni | reverse complement strand
GGTGCGGGGCTGGCGGGGCCGGGGGCTCGGCGGTGCGGGGCTGGCGGGGCCGGGGGCTCGGCGGTGCGGGGCTGGCGAGATGCTCCTGCCGCCGCTCGGGCAGCGGCTGCTGCCAGCGCCGCGTGTTTCTTCTCTGACTGAAATCCTGTCACGACAGCGTGAGAGGAAGGAGCGTAGGCTGGGATCAGTTCAGGCCAAATACCGAGAAGATAATTATATGCCTGAACTTGAAGTGCTTTGGGGGGGGGCGGGGACGGGGGAAAGGGGGATGTTAATTACTCGTTTTCCTTTCAGGATCGGGTAAATCCGATGAAACGCACCCCAGCGTCCATCCTCTGATGGACAGGGGACAGGAACCCAGCCCAAGACCTCATGAACCGTCGCAGAGTAGCTCAACAAAGTGAAATCAGTCCACCCTTTCCCATTAGGTGAAAGAGACATTTACTGTTGGAGTAAATAAAGACAAGCCTCTCTTAAATGCCATCAACTGAGAGAATGCTCTTGCTGGCTTTCAGGTGTATGCAGTACCCAAATTGCTGAAGCACACGTTTAAAACAAGGAAGGAAGGAAGGATAAGTTCCTGCCTTCGCACCTTAACAGCATCCGCAGCGTCTCCAGACACAAATTAGCCATTTCTACAAGAGATCTGACGCAATACAGCATGTTTGCAAACGAAAAGTTTTCAGGAGAAAATGCCACAGAACCATCAGAAGTTCCATTTAAAAATATTTTGAAAATCATAGATGAAAGCTAATTGAAACATCCTTACAAAACTGAAAAAGAGTTTCAGCTCACAGCATTTGTTCTATCCTTTTATGGATTGAAGGCAGTTCAGTAACAAAACTATGTAGAAATTTGCTAGTGGTTACCTGTGAAAGTCAGACTTCATGGAACAGGAGATTGTAGTTCTATCAAAACCAAGTCCAGTGGAAGCTTTCTTTTGAAATGTTTACAATATATTCTTGTTTAAAAGTATGGTATATGAGACTGGATGTGGCACTTAGTGGCATAGTGTAGTAACCGTGGTGGTAGTGGATCAATGGTTGGTCTTTATCTCAGAGGTCCTTTACAACCCAGCTGATTCTATGATTCTATGATATTATTTTTAACATAATATACACTTTTATCCTGAGGAAAGAGTGCTGATTTGAATCAAGAATCAAGACCAGTAATTAATAAATCAATCAGGAATAAACTGATGGATCTAACCTTTCATAATTGAGCTGCTCCAGACTGTACGTGTGAACTGATGCTTTAATTAAGGACAGAACATAGCAAGTAGTAATGAGCTTTGCATCATACAGGGGTGCAGTAAACCCATTCTAATTCTCTGACCTTTAAATTTTTTTGTATCTGAAATCCTGAAATCAGAGCATATGTTTGTGGAAGTAAATGGTTTGTTCATAACCACACATTTTGAAAAGAGTAATAAATGAGGTACAGGAATTGTGCTTGGAAATACTTATATTGCCACAGTTACTTCAGTATCTGGATATATATTGCCTATGTTAAGATTCAACACAGAAAAACTGATGCTTCTAAGAAAATGAAAATAAAACGTTTCTTTCTGGAGCACTTTTATGTATACACTTGCACATACATGCACATCTATGAAAAATATAAATATACTCTACCTATCATAAAAGACAGAAGTAGAAACGACCCTTAAATCTCAGTTTAGCACCACAGACCAAGGTAAATATTCTGCTGTTTTTCGCTGTCTCTCACCTTCATTTATATTCCAGCTCTGTATTTGCAGCTCTTCATCGAACACACAGGCAAAATATTTATTTTTCATTTTGCGAGACAGTTCCACAGCCAAAGACTTTCAAGATCACAGTCTTTCCTGCTACTGATTTTGAAACATACATTGCCCGTGGCCATATTGCTAGCCATTAATCATTGCCAGTGGCTGTCAAATTACAGAAGTTTCTGACATCCAGTGAAATAAAAAAATCTATAAACCTGTATTTAGGACACTTTTGTCTTACTGAGTTCTTCTTACATGATACCATGAGAATACCTTAAGTATCCTCAGATGTTTAAGTGATGGAGAGTGATGGAAGGATACACCCTCCACTCAGTACATCTCTGATTTGTACTCAGAGATTTGTCTGAGTAATCACTAAAAAGTCTTCCTTATCTCCATCTCGTTACAAACTCATTACAGCTCTCTGTGGTATGAGGACCTCACAGCAGGGAGCTGTTCCTTTGTCATTTATGAATGAGACTACTGCAAATCATGAAGCAAACAGCGAAAATAATATGGATGTGCCTGACTGTTTTCTCCCTGGTTCAAGCCCCTGTGAACACAGCAGGAACACCAGCCTGTCTATTAGCTCCCCATCTACTTCCATGGGTTTGGTCCTAACCTTCACATAAACTAATGGATCTGATCCTGGCTGCATGAGAAATTACAATCCAGCACCCAGCTGTGCTCCTTCAAAATAATGTATATCACAGAGACCAGGGTGGAGAGTGTGGGAGCTGAGGATGCAGCATTATCCGCTGAAGGGATCTGGAATAAGCAAACCAGACAGAGTATGGGATGTCGATTTTACGTATAAAACCTATTTTTTTTTCCTTTAGGGAAAACTGTTGCTTTCAAAAATTGTTATTTTAACACTTCTTTTCCCCAAATAAACAAACTCACATCCACACATTGAGACGCACATGGATTTCTTTTTTATTACTGGAAATAAAAGGCTCAGAGGTTCTGCAGCAGTCTGTTAGGCAATGCGGTAATCCTTGCTCTCTGGTGCTCAGCAGCTCATTTTAACAGCCACAGTCTCAGATTTAGCACTTCATCTTTCACTCTTCTGTCTTCAAAATCTCACAAATGCTCCTGCTTCCTCTATACAAGGAGGTATTCCCAAGCCATTTCCAGAAGGGACTGCTGTTCTTACTTCATGACACACACCTGCAACCTGGGACTTCCACAGCAAAAATTCATCAGAAAGCTGGACCATGAGATAAATTGCCAACAAAGTCAGTAAGAAATGGAAAGTAAATTATGTACAGATTGATTAAAAAGTGGTTTGTAGTCTCTCCTCTCATCTTTTACCAGGGGCTATTCCTTTTAAATGTATTTGTTGATGGGTCACAAAAGGTACTTCATGCTTAATAATACTTCTTAGCGCAAGATTTTACATGAACTGGTTTTGTGGGCTGTATCCCACAGTACCCACAAGCAGATCATGATAGTGTGCAAAACCTGTGGAGAAAGGTGTTTTACAAAAGATTCACTTTCCTTGCACAGATTAAGTTTTGGAATGCTACAGCTATCATTGTTTGGATTTGGTACTTGTGAACAGTAAAGAATTTGTCTTTACCATGCATATTTACTGGAAAATATGATTGTAATATGGTCTGCTCCCAATTTCACACAGAGTCATCACAAGAGGATGGCGGTACTGCTTTTGTGCAAGCAGTATTGAGATGCTGATTTTCAAAGCTATCACTATTCAACTGTGATCATAGGTCAAAGCACAAACATGATTTGAGATTTCTCCACTTAAGATGGCTTTTTACTCTGTGGGGATCTCCATGAAGCAACCAGGAAAATTCAGCCACTAGATAAGTAATAACAACAGAGTTCATCTGGTGAGCAACAGACAGCACTGAAAACCAAACAACATCCGATTGTGAAAATAGATTGTGAAAACAGATTTAAAAGATCCACAAGTTCAGGATGTCCTTGCATTAGCAAATCTTGGAGCACTTGATTTTATGGGAAATGACCTTTTGTGCTAGATAATGAAAGAATTTGAAGGCACTGAAAGAAATTTCCAGTGGCTAATTTATAGAATGGCATCAGAGATGAGAAGGGACTGCTAATGAGTCCTTTCAACTCCCAAATAATTACCTCAACTGTATAAACCTAAAGGACGAGTCTTTAAAAAGGCCAGTAGTCCCGGAGGTGAGAGGCTCAAATCACCATAAATCCACCAACAAGGTGATGATACACCCTCAGCCAAGGTGGTTCATAGTTTTAGGATTCATATATTATTGTTACAATATATAGTTTTAAGTGTAACATATTACTGAGTAAAAGCCTGCTAGAGTAAAAGCCATTACATTAATTATAGGAGAGAACTGTCACTCATAGATTAAGTATTTTTAATAATACATCTGAATCTCTCTTTTGCGAAGCTTAAGTAATACTGAATTATTAACAATGCTTATATACAAATTGCCATCATTGGGCTTTACTGCTAATATCCCACAGAGATTAATAGAAGCATTTCATAGTCTTATGCATTATTATTTCAGATTATCTGCAGATTCTAGATGAAATGACTCTATTACTGCATGGTCAGTTCACTTTCAAAAGGTTACCTTTGCAATAATAAAGGCAAGTGACATTTTGTTAATGAAGCTTTATTTTCGGATACCAGGAATATGATAGTTCACAAACCCACTGACAATAGGCTCATTTTACTGCCAGCTGTTCCCACCTTCTTTTGTAGGACCTGGATGAATAAATTTTAACTACATTATCACAGGATCATAGGAAAGTTTATGTCGAAAGGGACTTTGGGAGGTCTCTAGTCGGACCTCCTGCTCAAATCAGTGCCAAGTCAAGGTCAGACTTGTTGCCCAGGGCTTCATCTGGTCAAGTCTTGAAAACCTCTAAGGACAGGAATGGCCCAGCCTCTCTGGGCAACCTATTCCACTGCCTGTCTCAGGTCATCTTCAGCTGAATAGGTGCCAGCCTATATAATTTCCAGGGCTTATTCCTTCCTTTACACTCATCCCTGCTGAAGTTTTTAAGATTCCTGTCAGTCTGTAATCTCCATGTTTAATGATTGAAATCTACTTGCAAAAGCATAGATTAATATGCAATACAGAAATGTTCCTAAATAGCAAAATAAGACTCTTCAGAGCATGACACTTTGTAGTGCTTTGCTTCTACTATTCGCTTGCCAGCCGATATCAGAATAACACACTATCACACTCACGTCCATCATGGCCACTGGCAAAACTGGGCCTTGAGACTTGCAGCTCAGATCACTCACCTGAACTGAGTGATCTCAGTAACTGTTCTGTCCCATGCTTTGATTAGCACAGAGGCACGACACATTCTGACTCCACATGTTACTGATAACTTGCTAGCAAATAGAAGAGTGTTTGTCATCAGGGTATCTGTGACTTTTTGCATTATCTCCAGGGTTAGTGGACCGATTTTGTGAGCACAGATATCACTGCACCTCTTAATTCCTAAGCTGTGCTTTTCTGTTCTATTGCTCCAGCTTCCTCTGCCTCTCTACCACACAGTTCTTTCCCATTAGACAGTCTTTCCCTTATCTTCTTGCTGGATTATACTCTCAGCCTGGTCCATCTACTGCCTCTCACTTCCTTAACTCCTCCAAATTCAACTTTTATCTTCTAGGAGTTCATCAAGACTGCTTCCTCACCAGTGCTGAAAAGTCTGACAGGATACTAAGCACTCCAGAAGGACAGGATCTCTGCTTTTAGTTCCAGGACAGAGTAGCAAAAAGCAGTTGAAAAAGCAATTGCAGGGGAGGTCCTGCTTTAAAGTGAAATGGAATGGGGAAAGGAGTTGCTTGATTTCAACAGTTCTTTAATAACTATGAGTGAAATTTTCAGAAGGATTAGAATTAGCCAAAGACCCTAATTACTCATGGCAGCAGCAGAATTCATGTTCATCTTTCAGAGGTTATGCCCTTCCAGATGTGAAGACCTTCCAATAAATACATGAAAGGCAGGAGCCTTCCATAAACTAGTAATAAGATTTTCAGCACTGGTGAAATGACACGTCTACTTTTTTTTTTTCCAAAGAACATTTTTGTGAACTGTTCAAGATCCTTAGTCTGGAGAGGAAGCACAACATAAAAATGAGAGCCCATCTAGGGAAAAGAAAGTAAGGCCTTAATATACATCTGAACCAGTCATAATTGCCTTTGACATTACCTAATATCCTTCAAATCAATACACGAAAATTATACACAAGGAATGCTTGCTAACATTTCTTAATCCTGCCAAGAAGGAATTTAATTTGTGTCTGTACTGGGGAGAGAGTGGGTTACAACTTCATCAATTCTGAATAACTGAATTCCATCAAAGGAATGAAAGAGGAATATAAAATTTTCTGAATAAGTAACCTATGAGAAATCCTTCATCAGTCACTGAAGATCCTGCAGAGCTAGTTATGCTAATAAGAAAAATTGCATAAAATATGCATTTGTCCAAACACTGAAATAACATTCTGAGCCAAATTCCTCTGATTTTAAAGATGTTTCATTTTTTCCTACCCCAGAGCCTGTAATACTCTGCTAATCTACAAGCCCTGCTGATGCTCCCCACACCTTATGGCTCCATTATTCTGAGCAGAGATGCCAGAACAAAGACAAATATGTGATGCCCTTCAACAGTTCTCCTTCTCAGAGGATGATTAAATTCTCTCATATGAAACTAAATGCTCTTCCTCTTTGTCTCTTTGTACTGAGAGTGATACTGAATGCTCATCCCTGCTGTCCCGAAAACAACAATCTGGTGCAGTAAATCTAGACCTGGTGTCTTTGCTATAGTTTAGGAAAAAATTAGTATTTCACCAAACTGACATATGTGTTCTAACTGAATTAATGGTCTTAGTAATTTTTAACTTGCACACACAAATGAATAGTTACAATATGGTCTGCATAAATAACAGTGTTGACTAATGAATACATAAACATAATTTTATGGCTGTATTTATTCAGTAAAGTTGGTTTTGAGGCAGTTTTATGAGACGTGGGCACACCTGTGATGTGAAAGGAAGGAGAGGCCATGCAGACATACAGCAGCATGTGCTGCAGCAACAGTAGGAATGGACTGGTTGCTGTCAGCTCAGGACCCTTATTACACTGCCTCCATGTCCTCAAACTTGATAAATTAGCATCAGGTTTGACTTACTTTTGTTTAAAGAGAAAAAAAATCAGTTGTCCAAAAAACATGACTTGTATTATTAGCACATCAATAACAGAACTCTTTATCAAACACTGAATTTAAGTAAAGACTGTCCAAACTGATCCCCTAAGCTTTTGTAACTTTGAAACATATTCCTCATATTAAAGCAGAGAAAATAAAACCCCTAAAAATAGGGATATTTTTAACTGTAGGAGTAAAACTAATGATTATAGCACTCCGTATCACTTAGAATTTCTAGTCACTTCAGCTGAAGTCTCTTATAAAAACCATTTTACCATTTGACAACAAGTACTGAAGAATTCATATTGTAAATTGGAAAAATACCAGAAGAAAAGGTTGGAGGTGGCAATGGAGGAGTAGGAACATGTTTATCAAGCAATCTCATGAGAACGTTGTTCTGGAAGATCATTCCAATTCTAAATATAAATCTTTAATACATTAGCTTTAACATAATCTAAAATATTTCCAGTCTGAAGCAGAAACAGCACGACAACGTCATTCTCTGCAATTTAGCCATCTCTTACAAAGAACAGAAGGTTTGCAATTCTGGTTGGGGGTTCTAGTGCATTTTGTACCACAAGTATCTTAACTTGTGCTCTGCACGTGAGGAAGAACATCTTTATTGGGCGAGGGACCACGCACTGGAACAGGTTGCCCAGAGAGGTTGTGGAGTCTCTTTCTCTTGGGATATTCAAAAGCCATCTGGACACAATCTTGAGTAACCTGCTCTAGGACGACCCTGCTTGAGCAGGGAGGTTGGACCAGATGACCCACTGTGGTCTCTTCCAACCTGGCCTATTCTGTGATTCTCTGATTCTTTTTCTTTTTGTTGTCTTGAAATGTCTAACTAAACTTGCCTAAACCATAACGGTCAGATAAGTTTTGGTCTAGATCTTTAGTTTACTCAGGATGCCATCTGAAATACTCAGTGTTAACTCTAGGAGAAACAGTGTTTGTGATGTCATAAGTAAAAGTCTGTCCTTGTTGCACTTATTTTTATTCTATGTCATTCAGAGTTGCATTTTTCCAAGTCCTGAATGGCTTGTACCTACATTAAACACTTAGTACAAGGAATGTTTTCTTTTGTTAAACCAGTTGTCATTTTTTTGTGACAGAAGTGGCTGAGCAGTAACAGGTTACAGCTCTAGTCATCTATGCTCTCCAAATGGAGCTATCTTGTGTTCTTTCATAAAGCCTTTACTTGTCACCGAGCATTCTGTTCACTGGAAGATCAATGAAATACTAGTCTCAGAGATTACTAGAGAGATGGAAGAGCTAAATGTGATCTTAACTAGTCATTACCTGGGAAAAGAACAATGACTCACATCAAATTCAGAAAGTTAAACAGCCGTTTAGAAACTATTATGACTCACAAGTACTGTACACACACACAGAGACAAAATCTTATTCTCTGTTCAAGGCATTTAGTTCTTCCATAGAGAAACTAAGCTCTGTCCTCCCTGAAACCTGCAACAGCTTTATATTAATGTAATTACCTTGACATCAGCCAGCTAATTGATTCAAAGACGTAGATGCTTTACATGCATTTCTTGCTGACCGGGTTACATAAATTGTTGACCTATAAACTGCTGTGAGAAAACACATAATAGAAATGAAGTCTTTTCTTTTTTTTTTGATCAGATTTTGTTTGCTTTGGATTGCAAGTATAGCAACTCTCGAAATCAAACTAACTCCAGGCAGGTTTTCTTTGTGGACATAACTTTCTAAAATAAAATTTTTGTTCAGCAAGTATTCAGGTGAGGGGTTATTTTGGCTTTTGAAGCATCCATTGTAGTGATAATAATTCAGTATCCGTTGAAACAATTAGCACAAGCAAAGCTGAAGGTAGCCAAGCTAGGGGACTCAGTCTGGAAATGGAAGCAAAGATGATATTTTAGCAGTTCTGGTATTTCCAATTCATGTTAATGATCTCTCAGATACTGTTGTAACTTACGTAACTTATATGTATGCTACCTTTTGAGGGATACTTTGAACATTAAAATAACTGAAAATCAGAAAGCACTTTTGCTAATTTAAACTGCAAAGGGGGTTTCCACTGCAATGACTGCAGTACGACCAGAAAACACACATGCATTCAATGGAGATCATACTGCAGGAAAAGGTAATGCACTGGACAACCTTCTGGGTATTCTTCACATATTTGTTCTGCCCCAGATGGAGAAGCTAATTCATGATAATTAGGGTGTAAATTTCCAAGCACTGCAGCTTAGCTGCCCTGGTTCCCACTAAGGCCACTTTGTCTTGCTAGGAGAAAGTAATCTTGCTCTGAAAGTACAGTAAGCTGTTTTTCCTTAAAACTGAAGTGTCTCCAGCAAGGATAGTGTGAACTAGTGACATGTAAATTCTCACACAAATTATATCGCAAATGTAACAGAAGTCACTAGGAAAATTAATTCATATGACCTATATCCGCAAACAGTGTTACTGAGTTAATTTTCACCTTGAAGAGGAGGGACTAGTGTATCCCAAGGAAGGAGGTAGAATTACTGCAAATGAGCTCAAGTAGCCAAGTAAACAGTTTGATCTCCCTACCAACCAACTAACTACTCACCTGAGCAACTAAGATAGCTGAAGGTGGCAAGGTGTGCCCAGACTGCAATGAGACTGACACAGCAGCTCAGAGAAGTTGTCCTCTGATGGTTGTTTACCAGACTGTCTGAAATAAGCAAATTCAATTCTCATCAGAAAAGTGTCTGCCTTGCAAAACTTTGAAGGATGAGATTCCCCTGCTAATCATCTTGGTGCAAGCGAAGAGGAACAAAAACTTAATTACCCTTCTGCTCCAGCAAATGGTACCTCCACACTAAAATCCAGAAATTGCACTGGGGAGTGTCTATGCCTTTACCCATTCCAAAATTATCCTACGTGGATTATTTCATCCTGCAGGGCTGCCAGGCCTGAATTTAACCCAAACACATTACACTGTTTGCAATTCTTTCATTGTATTTATCAACAGTTTTGTTATCGGGTTTAGAACTTCAGTTTAAGTAAATAAAAATATGTTTTTAACTACAAAACTGCATGAAATCTTCCATGTCCCCCCACTGCAACCAGGGTCTTCTTTAAAAAGGTAACTTTGAGTTTAGAAGCTCCAGTCATAGGAATATTAATTTAATGGTGCTGCAAGGCAAAGATATATTCAGCCTGTCTGAATTCCTAGGTGAGGTGTGAAAACAAAGGAGGGGGAATCTCCAGATAAACCAATTGTCTGACAGCATTCTGGTCCAAGGCTGCACAGACAGTAGTCATATAAACTCATTTTATGCACAGTCTCTTTTATTAACTTAATTAGTGCCTTCTGTGTCTGAACATCACATGTGAATTCCAAACCCTGCAATTTTGGGCCTCAAATCTGAATTTACTGTCATGTTATATTGTGAAAGTAGATCACCACACAACTTCATATCTGAATATTTGTCAAATTCACAGCTCCTAACAGCATTCATCCTTCTGTCTACACGACTTCTTGAACGAGATTCTGCTTCTATACACAAGTGTTATGGTATCGATATGTATTGTGAAAATGTGCTTTTTCAGAATAATAACTAATATTTCGCTATCTTTGACACCAAGAAAAATGTTTCTTAAATGTTACAGAACATTGTGAGACAGTCTGAGATATGCATGAAATGTCCCTACAGGAAAGCCAGTTTATTTAAGGAGACTGGCACATATTTCCAGTCTGCTTTATATTTTAAAAGTCGCAGTTAATCTCAGACTGAGTAGATATTTGAGAGATCCTGAAAGATAGAAGACTGGTAAAGATAAAAGCCATCTTAAGAAAAGGGAATAGCCTTGGAAAGATCAACATTTTTCCATGTTTAATTATTTATTCCATTATTTTTCTGTTAGTTTGAATTCAACAAATAGCAAGAAGAGAGCAAGAAAGAAATAGCGAGGACCAATGATTAATCTAGGTAAAATTGTATGAAACAAAACAAAATTCTTTTTATAACAAAGTAACAGGTCTTGGGAAAAGGAATGAGAATAAAGTCATATATCCTAACTGTGATCTGTTTCACAGTACTGTCTGATTTTCCCCACTCTTAATATTGTGTATTTAATTGTTCCTACCTAAATGAAGTAGCTCTTGCTTTTCTTTGATGAATTGCATATACTTTTCCTACTGATTTCTTAACTTGTCATGATGATTCTCAATTTACATCCTACCCTTTCACAGGCAGTTAAGAGATCCTCTGCAGCTGATGGCTGAATGCTATTTAATAATCCTCTCTGCTGTGTTACCGAAAATATTAATGGGAGCTTTGACTACTGCTAGACCTAAGGTAGAATCCTATGTGCAAAATCCTTTATTTTGACAGTGAATCATGAATAGCAAAAAATAATAGCAAAACCAGCTGCATTTTCCCAGCATCATGCAGCAGTACTCAGAAAAACAGTTGCATGTTTTATCACAAATGGGAAAAATGGAACAAATGGAATAGTATCAATCTGGAATGAAAGCAGAAAATATTGTAGTGGGATGTATAAGACAGGATGCAGCACTGAAGATGTGAAGTAGTGACATTTTGGAACATTACACCTGTGAAAACTGCGTTCATATGTTTGAGATAATTCAGTAGATATTAGAGATATCAGCCTAGCAGATAAGGCAGAAAGAACTGAGCTCATTCCACCTAAAGAAAACTCTGAAGACACACACGAAAACAGTCTTCAGATATGTAAAGTGATAGTGAGTGTGGAAATACAATATAATATTCTTTGCCCACTACAGGGTAAAATGCAACGGTCTTAAAATATAAAAAGTGATTTAAATTAGGAATTAGAAAGATTTTTCCATTGATAAAGACATGAAACTGAGAATATGATGCTAAACTTACATGTTTCCAACATGATATTAATAGTCATGTAAAAATGTTGAGCAAATCATGCATCCATAACCTACCTTTAAAAATGTCATGCACACTGCATCCAAGGTCTAGGACTGGATGTGTAGCTAGATTTTGGTTATAAATTACAACCAGAGACTTGTTACCTTATCTAACACATTCTAAGTCACAGAACAAATAGAAAGGTTTAGGTTAGAAGAGTCCTTTAAAGATCACCTGCTCCAACCCCCTTGCCATGGGCAGGGACATCTTCCAATCCGTCAGGTTGCTCAAAGTCCCATCCAACCTGACCCTGAACACTTCCAGGGATGTCCAAGCTGATAAGGTTTAAGAGATATGGAGACAGAAGAAATGCAGATGATTACCTGCAGATGATTAAAGAACCATCCAGATCTCTTATTTAGAGTCCTACACAGTTTTTGACAGGTGACTGTAAAATATGGTTTTGAAATCATTATTTTAACCCTCTATTGTGAGTAGGAAAAATGAAGCCAAAAGTTCAAGGGTGTAAACTTTCTATGAAGAAATCAGTGGTAATGTAGAGTCTATTTACATTAGATATTTATGCAATCCCCATTATGGCAGTACCAGGACTCTTTCCAATATTTAACGTACTTCTCTTCACAGTAATGCTGTAAGGTCAGTGAATCTGTGAAACTGCACAAAAATACAAGATTTGTGAATCCCTAGAGAAAATGCTCAGTAAACCAATCATGAAGAGTAATCCAGTAATCAGATATCTCCTTGGGGGAAACCACACTTGATTTCTCCTCCTGCTTTTAACATTTCAGATGACAATATCACTGAATCCAGATATACTGGACAGACTATACAATGCACAGATCAGCTGGGCACGTGCCACCGGTTCAGCCCAGACCAGGACAGGTGCTGTTGGACACTTCCCAAGCTGTTAACAGGCACATTAATGTGCAGCTACTCTCATCGAGTATTGGTCACCCAACGACAAAGTGTTCTTTTCCTGCTGTCTGAAACAATGGCAATTGCCTGTAAGAACATGCTGTTCTGGAAGGCTTAGCAGTTATGTTGTTTACCTATTTTATCCAATGAGTAATTTCATTTGAAGTACATAAAGAAGCCTAGAAGCACTACTTACTTAGGCGTGCACCTAACAAGCTGAACTTAAAATTCAAATAACTAAATTACGTTATGAATCTGACACTAAAATGACTTACCAAAAGCCACAGAATGAGCAGTCATGTCTCAGACCCGGGTTCTCTTCTTAGTTGCATGGCTATCTATTCTGCTTCGTTCTCTCTCTCTGTGTTCTGATTTTTCAAAGAAGGATTTTAAATTTAGAAAGATAGAAATCCAAGATCAGGCATGCAGGACAGGAAAAAAAATTATGTGGGGACCATCTCAGCAAGGTTTGAATGCATTTTTTCATCTTCCTGATCCTTGGCTGTAACAGAAATACACTACTAGTAGTAGCTCCTAATTAACAGGTTTCTTAAAGTGTCTATCAAACTGCAATGTTACTTTTCTTTCTATGTTATCAAATGAGGATCCAATCCCGAAGCCCTTCTAAAATACGAATAATGCATGCACATTATATATACAAATAATAGGTTTTACTTTTCTGAATGTACCCACAGATGTTTCATGAGTGTAAACCACTCACATTAAGAAGGCTTTTGAATCAGATCCATCCTCACAGATTACATTTAAACCAATATTCAAAGAACCATGAAATAATATATTTTGTGTTTGTTTCATTTTTATTTTGCAGAGGATTTTTTCTTAACAATTTGAAAGAAATGAGTTCCAGCTTCTTCAAAAGAACAGAGGCAGAGTTAGGCTACATCACTTATTCTAGATTTGAAAACATTTTGCATGGCGATTGAGAAGTTCAGTTCATTAGAAAGTCCAACACTTGTGATTTCAACACCGATATTAAGATACTTTGGAACTGAAAAGCAAAGCCTCCAGTTCTGTAAATAAAAATGGCTTCCTGAATTAAGTATTAGAGAGAGCATCTTCTCGGGCATGAGCTCTGGAGCCCACAACACTAAGCAGAGAAGGAAGTGGGATGACAACTGGCAGGAGAAGGGTCTGCTACTGGCCCAGATGTGTACATTTGTGGAAATTCAACCTCCATTTTCACCACTTCAGCTCCTGAGAATCAAGCAGGTATCTTAGAAAACATCAGTGCCAGAACAAAATTCCAGAAGTTAAACTGAGAGTATGCATAATAACTTCAGTTTTATGAGCATGGACCTGGACGCTGTAATTTTAACAGAATTATGCAGATTTGGTGCCCCCTGCTGTCTTTTACTACCACAGTGACCCACGAAAAATATGAGTAAGTGCTTAAATACACTGAACAGCACAAAACATCCCCAAAGGGCAAATTAAGTATGCTGCTAAAAAAGGCACATTTAAACTAGAATGTGAGTCCACAGACGACTTTGGTGAAGCATCCAGGAGCTGAGAAAAGCAGAGTTTTATGTTGGTAATAATCACAAGTGGGAAAAGCATTGAGTGCACCATCGCCAGTGGGAACCACAGAGACCCTGGCACTCCTCCATTGCTTGAAAGCAAGACCACAGAAAAGGTTCAGTCTCTTGTGGGGATAAAACCACATGAAATCTTTGTGGTCTCTTTTTTCTTGCTCAACACTGGGTCTGCTACATTCCTTGCCTCTCCTGCCAAAAAGAGAGTTTAAACAGACTCTACTTTCATATGATGATAGCATCCAGAGGTCTCAAAAAATATTAGTCCCAGTGGTACCCCCAGGTACACACTGGGTACATGTAAATAAGTTTTTGTTATCACCTAAATTGGAAGACACGCTCCAGGAGCATACCCAATACAGCAGTCTCCTGCAGGGGACAAGCCCAGAGCTAACCCAAAGCACAGCCCCTCCAGTGCACACAGCACAGCTGTTGGGGTGGCAGCACAACCTGCTTCTCCCTACTGAGCAAACCTCCCTGGGCCACACTGTGTGCTAAAGGAAAGGTACCCACTTAAAATAAGACTCATCTGCTGAATCTCACTGCCACTGAGGGTGGTTCTCTAACCTCTCCATCCCTCTAGCTGCTTGTTCCCAGTCCATCCACTTTGTTAGCCTCAGCAACCTTCAGGCGGAACAGTGAGCTTGCTTAACTTCCAGACACAAAAACTAATATCTGCTGCTTTTTTTTTTTTTCTTTTTCCCAGGGCTGGTTTTCAGTTGGATCAGTTTATTGTATGGTCATGTGGGTGCCTGGTGTGATGTAAGAGGGGGGAGGAATGTCCCTTTGGCAGCAGTACAGTCTCAGATTGGCTTAAGCTAATCATGAAACTTCTGTCCTAAATCAAATAAGGGTGTGAGGTGTCAATTGTTGCAATGGCTTGTCCAAACTAACAGAGCACATTTCTAGCACAGCTGGGTTGGAATTCTGCTATAATCAATGGCCAAGATATTATATCCCTAATTTATTTTAATTTCTCTGTTTGTCTCTCATTCCTTCCTTGTACTTCTCCTGGAATACTGTAAGTAATGATGAAGCAAAACTACAGTACCCCATATGAGCCTCTGCAAAGCAGCAGACAGGACTTTTAGAGGAAGAATGTCTGTTTAAGTGATTTTCTAATGCAAATCAACAGTAGGTTAACAACTGAAAACTTTGCTTACACTCAAAGACATTTCTTTAAAGGGGCCTTTGTTCAGTAGTCACAAGTAACCAATCAGTCAATTACTTCCTCCCTTGGCTACCTGTGCCTGAAGATGAAAACAAACAAACAAACAAAAAATTCCACAGAGAAGAGACAA
Source organism: Pseudotriccus pelzelni (assembly GCA_035584735.1). Taxonomy (NCBI): domain Eukaryota; kingdom Metazoa; phylum Chordata; class Aves; order Passeriformes; family Tyrannidae; genus Pseudotriccus; species Pseudotriccus pelzelni. Next base: position 7,387,220 of record JAWMRA010000113.1, on the reverse strand, counting down.
TCCTGTCTTGCTGCAAAAAGGGGTGTTCAGTGCCTGTACTCCTGAAAACATGGGTGCTAAAACAGCGCTGTGCTGTACTTCAAGCAGATGTGCAGCAGAGGATGCTTCATCATTTCATATTCTCCTCGTGTTGGAAGGCTTTTAGGACTGACATTGAATCTATGAGTCACTGACACTTCTGGAAAGGCTTTCTGGTGAACAAGATGAAATTTCTGTCATTTGTAGTGTCTGAGGAGGTTTTCCAACTTCAAGAGAAAAGAATTTATTCAGTTTCTCTGACACTTATTTATACATCCAAGTCCTAAATGGCCATTTTCAACTCTTGAACTCCTGTGACTTAGTGAGATGGTATGATCTGTATTACATCTTCTGTAGCAGTATTTAAACAGATATCCTTAATAAAATCTTGCTCACTCCCACCATCCAGAAATCCTATTTTGTATTTCACACATTTTATTTTTATACCTCAGCATTCAAAACACCAGAAGGCAGGAGTGTAGCCTGGTAATTATTAAAGTAGTTGCACCCTGATGCAAAATCAACTTGCTTACTACATCCCTTATACTTGTTATTTTACTCATTGAACTGGCTGCAGGGGCTGTCTAAAAATTCACTTCTATCTCCTCTAAACATTGTGTAAGTCAGCAGTCTGTCCTCTATTCACCTCTTTTCAGGGTGAAACACAGCCACACACAGCCATGTCAGGGGTTGTGCAAGAAGAAGATTATGAGGGTGGATCCCTGTTTTGATCTCCCGACAGAGCACAGTGGCTCACTCTGCTACCAGGCTCCTGCAGCCACTTTCTTGCTCTTTTTCCACCCCTTTTCTTGTTTTTCTCCCTGAAATCAATAAATTAATGTGCATATCTAGCAGCCACCACTTGCACCTTGATGCTCTTGAGAATGAGGAGCTAATTTTTAACTACTGAAATAAAAAAAAAAACTTGAGGGGTGGAAGAGCTGGTTTGTCACAGAAGGGAGTGTGCAGAGGGATGAGCACGGAGGTTTAAGTCAGGTCTTATTATCGCTAGACCTCAGGGCACTGGCTAATCAGTAGGGGTGTAGCTTTATTAAGAAAACTGTATTTCATGATATTTATGTCTGTATCTGAAACATTGGGTTTCAGTGAGACACCAGAGACACTTCATGAGCCACTGGAGTGCTACATCATCAAAATTAATAATAATTACTAGGAGATTCTCTTTCAGGGCGTGCCAGGCCCCACTGTATGGGAAGGGATAAAATACATTACTACTCATGTCTTTCATGTATGCTCTTCCCAACACACAAACTAAGGTAAATATCAACATACATGTCAGACTTCTTTCTTCTCTCAGCATACTCTTTTTCCTGTAATTCAAGTGTTGGAACACATTTAATCTAATACATATCTGGATGTTCTTCTACCTGAAAATGTACATTTGCACACTGTGAATTGTAACTTTCTCCTCAGAGGATAAGCAAACACTCTTAGAATAAAGAATACTGAACTGGGAAGCAAAAACTCCAAACTCAGTTCACAATGTAAACAAAAGACTTTGCACTTACTCCACTTATTAGACATCCTGTCTAGAATAGGATGGCAAATTGCCCAAGGCTTTGTTTATTCTGGCTAGCAAAATATGCTGTAAACAAAGCAGAAGACAAACTGGTTTCTAACATGATTTATCCAGTCTTTGAGGAATAAAATCCAACTTTTAAGGCTAAAAACCAAACCAAACAAACCAAGTAGTGGAAGGATTGAAATAAGCTACATGTAATACAAAAACCAAAGAAAACAAGAGCAGGCATCAATGACCTAGAGCCAGAATCCAAGTCATTCAAACACAGAATAAACAGTGGAGAGACACTAAGCAAAAACAAATTTCTGTCGCAAATAGCCATATTTCAGGGTTAGTTTAAAGAGCAAAAGATCTGTTCATGATCTCCTTCTGGAGACTAGACTAGAATTGTGCCAAATGTATACACGTTAGTATATCAGTAAGCACCATTATATATTCTTATGTTAGAACAACATTGTATCACATATTCTTGTTCTTATCAGAAGCTTCACTTCAAAACCACTCTTCATCCTGCAGTTAGCAACACCAGGTGACAATCTGTTAGCACTTTATCAAGCATTATTTAATTTTCTTTGGGCAAACTTTTGAATTTGTTTCTATCTTTTTGTGTCCTTGTAAAGATCGGGGCAGCAGGGTGTGAAACCAGGACTTGTAAATGTTACAGAATTGCAAATAATGACATATAAAACCACTGTATTTTTCATAATAAACAAATTTAGCACTGATGTGTGCAGTTTTGTAAGGTATTTTTATCCTGAATTCAGCATTTAAGGATTTATGACAAATACTTCATGTGATACTCTTACAAGTGAAACTATTTAAAAGAAGTGTGAAAAAATTAATATTGATGTTCTTACAAAGTGATGATGTAACATGGCCTTTCTGCTTGTGTGTGTGTATGTCTGTCAGTCTGTCTGCCTTGGCTCTCTCCTCATCCTGATACAAGTGGACTTGCCAGCATGTTTCACTCCTCCCTTTCTCACCACAGTTCCTCTGCATGAAAACTGGATGGGTTAGAGATGAATCAATGGTGGGAATACAGATGTCATCCCAATCCTGGGCAGACAGCATGCATGCACTCAGGGAACTGAAGAGCGCTCCTGGGCACACAGTATAGCTGCAGCTAATGCAGCCAAAGAGAGGGCCTTAGGCAGTAACTGACTTTGCAGCTCTGCCTAATCTCCAGGTTTGTAAGTGGATGCCTTCTGACATTGCTCCTTTTGCTGTGTAACTCTTCCTACCTGAGTAGTTCCCTGAGACATTCCCAAACAATAGATAAATTTATATATATATATATATATATATATAACAGGCACATGCTGCTTAGTCCACTGCAATTAGATATTCTGAATTGTGATGGTATTCCTTTATTTAAAACATGCCACCAAGAGTAAATATTTTATGGTCAGTGATCCCTAAAGAATACAATTTAATTTCTCATTTAACAGGAATATGTATTCAGTGCTCTGTAATAAAACACAGCTCATAAAGTAATATTATGCTTTGGAATATAAGTATGATGCATTATACACAGCATATAATTTAATCATTCTTGACTATGGCATAAATGGTTGGAGGTGAATGCCACCTAGATTAATACTAATTACACCTTGCACCTTTATGAACATACTGAAGTACTTATCAGCTGTGCACACAAGCAATTTGTTCTAAGCCACACAATGAGTCAGTGGCAAACAAAGGAGAGGAAACAAGGTTCTTTTATCTCCTAGACTTCTTCTGAGCCAGCTTCTCGCCAACAAGAATTAAAAGCCATTTCATACTTCATGGCGATAAAGCTACTTTCTGTCAGTGTTTCACCAGAATTGCAACCTCAGACTCACAACGTATGAAAAAGCCTTGTACAAGTAAATACAAAGATATATATGGGGGGGGTGTTAAATATGGCAAAACATAAACTAAATGGATGAAAGCCTTACAGCTTCTAAAATAGCTTCTTTTAACTATCTGTACACATTATCAAGGAAAAGAATAGTTCTTTTAAAAACCCACATTTATTGTGTAAACCTCAGCATTTTGTGTAGCCTTTAGGTTCACTGCAGTTGTCTGTACTACATTTATATAGTTCTTTAAATAACCACTGGGTGTCACAGTTACCAACAGAAAACACTTGGGGGACTTCTCCAGGTTCATTTCAAAACTGACATATATAATCAGAGACAATACCAATTCCTATACCCATAATATTAATAGTCACTCCCATCCCAAGGCCAGGAAATGGTTTCCTTAACAAAAATAAAATTCAGAGTTAATACAAACTGTTCTTTTAGAAACTAGCAAAATAAGAGATTTGTCTTTCAAATTTAGCCTACAGGTAAGATTCTGTCATACTGCACATTTGTGAAGTATGTTCACTGCTAGAGTGGAATGAGGCAATTCTAGACTCCAGGGACTTGAGGAATAATTTCCATAGGCTTTCTCTTTCAAAAATTAAGTGACATGAGAAACATTTAATTTCTGTCCCCTTTGTAAAATACCCATTCACTCGGAGAAACTCTAAACATTTTGATGGTCTAAATAGCACTGTAGCCTTATGCTTCAGGTCCCAGCTCTCAGAATCACACAACTAGCAGAAGAACATGAGTTTTCATAGTTTTTAATTTAAAGGTAAGGTTGTGTTCTTCATCACAGAAAAGAAAATGTGACTCCAGTATAATCAGTGACTATTCAGGTTTGCAGACAGCTGCTTTAAGTCATGTGAACTGCGTCGTGTCTTTGTTCATGTCAGCTCCAAAGGGACAAACCAGTGTTCGCCCCACAAACGACCCCATGAGGAGTGTAGCTGGTTGGCTGGTTTCACCCACCCTCATGTATGCCTTACACCTGGAATACTGGAGAGCCGCTCCATGCATCCAAAGCATAGCCAGCACCAAGTAAATTACCTGCAGTTATCCAGACTACCATATACGTAATCTAAACTATATAACCATAAAGCTCCAGGCTTTAGACACCAAACACTCTGAACAAATACCATGAGGCTGGCATGGCTGTTGACATTTGGGAGAGGACACAGCAGATAGTCAAAGAGTGCCATGAAAGCAGGTTGGTGCTCCTAAGAGCCTTGGAATGTCTGCAGGATGCTTGGGAAACCTCTGTAGCATGCATGGTCTGGAGCAGATGCTAAGAGTAGCCAGGGACTCATGTTTGGGATAATTCTGGATGACAGAGTTTTGGGGACCTTTGCCAGGACCTGTAAGATGTGAAGAAGGAAGAAAGAAAGAAAGTATTTCCTGGATATTTCCTATACCTGGAGTTTGACATTTGAGGGCTGAATTAAGGACGGTGGGTCAGTTACCAGCTGCCACATTTCTCAATCCCTACCTTTTCTTACCCATCAATAACTTCTGAAATGGAGAGAACTAAAAATGGAACAGAGAACCAACTTAATCCCTGAAAATCAGGCTTGACAGAAGTACCTACAGTTCCTGGCCACAGTTCAGGTGACGGGTGAGAGATACAGGCTGAGACATGGGCAGGTGAGACAGAAATGCCAAACAGACACTGTCATGAGAGATGTGTAACACATGGCAGGCACCAGCCTCTCTCTCTTGCACTATGTTTAGGGCCTCAGATTGCCTTCAGCAAATCACCCTGCCCTGCCCAGCATTTTCCAACTCCTCCATTTCAGCCACTTGCTGCCTGATCGGCTAAAATGACTGTCTCAGCCAGAAATGTCATTCTTTCTCATTTTTTCCTTTAACCTATTTTCATCCAAGTCCAGATGTACACAAAAAGGCACACACAGGAGAATGCAAGCATTACCTAATACATAAAAGATGGATGCAGAGAGGAAGAGAATTAAGCTGTTCTTCATGCCCAGCATGGCATGATAAGAAGTAATGGGTGTAAACTGCAGGTGGGAGTTTTAGATTAGACATTAGAAATGGCTTTTTTTACAGTAGGCAAAATAAGGACTTGAATAGATTGCTTGAGGAGGCTGCAAAGGATTTCAGAAACAGGTTAGACAAACATTTATCTGGAATCACATTGGTATACATGTTTCCAGACTGGAGCAAGGAATGGATTGCTCAAAGTCCCTTCCAGTCCTGTTTCCCTGTGATTTTGTGATTCAAGGACACCCAATGGCCTATTTTTTGCTAGGAACTGGTCTTAAACAAACCTCACAGTCTCAAGAAAATGACAGCAAAATAATAGGAAGGGCTGTTTTTAAATAAACATTATTCTAATTCCCTCTTTTCTTACTCAAAAAAACCTCCCACTCTGCAACACATTCAACTACAAAGCTGAATATAGTTGGTAAAATACTGAAAGCATTAGCAGGATGGATAACACTGTGGCAGTAATAAAGCAAGTGATCTGAAATCTTTATTTCCTTTGACCAAGTTCTTGCCCCTTATACCTTTCTCTCCTTCTCCCCACCCCAACACAATACCCAATTTTCTAAATTACTTGAGCTTTTATGCACACGTTCATTAGCATAGCAGGTGCAGTTATTTAGACCATTAAAGTCCTAGCAGTAGTGTAAGTTGGGAGTGACCCCACTGCAAATTAACAGTTCAGACACAAGAGGTGAATGGTGCTTTAAAATGCAGCTGGAAATCTTCCACTGTACCCAAACAGGACTTGGTCCAAGGTCCTTGTCTGAAAGCTGCTCCCTTAACACAAGTCACTTGAGTTGGAGGAGAAAAGCGTTACAGATTAATTCTGGTTTGTGGAGAAAAGAGGCTCTTTTCTTCCAGCTGAAGTTAAAAGCTGCCAACGAACATCAGCAAACCTATTTGGAAATTTTGGACTGACTCCTCATGTGATCTGACTGTGGAATTTTTTCTCCACTCTCTATTGTATTATTTCTATGAAGTCAGTTACCAAAAGCTTCTCTGAGTCAAATTTCCCTTCCCACTACTGTGCCACTATTTGTCTTCCCCTTCCCATCGCTTCTCAATAACTTCCTTTCCAAGAGTTTGAAAGACTGATGCCAATGTTAAGAAAAAACATACAATGGAATCCCCCCTATTCAAACTGTTCTGTTTATATTACCTTTCCATTTTGTCTCCTCTTTCTAAACTGCGAGCTTACTGGGGCATGGACAGACATTTTATGCTCAAACTAAATATCTGCAAAAGGAGGGCCTGGACCTATTGGGATTACTGGTAAATGGATGTTAAAGATACATGTTAAAGTGTGTATGTACTGTGAATAATGCAATGTAAAGTAATGTGGGATTGTGGCTACTACCTTCCTAAGGGAACAGAAAAAATAACCTCCAGGAATTCTTCCTGAAATATTACCAAAAAAATTGTGAAAAACAGGAGATGCAAAAAAAGGACAGTATGATACATCCTATTGAGAATGCTCCTGTGCTGCTCACAACCCCATGTGTCAAACCATGCCGACAATTACTGGGTACAGTAGTGGCCACGGAGCGGGGGCCCACAGCGTGTGTTTGGTAATTGCATCACCTGCGCTACATATTGTGAATAACTTTGGTTTAACTACCTGCCTTATTACTCACATAAACCTATAGTTAAATGTAGGATATGGCTGCACAGCTCAGCGCAGCACTCCTACCAAGTAGCTCCAAAACAAGATGCTGTATAGGTGTGTCACCAGGGCACTCCACCCCAGCTAATGAGCACAGCAACCAGCTGGGAAGGCAGGCTAAGGAGGGAGACCTGCATCTTCTGTAGCCCCAGCCCACAGTCCAGTGTCTCTGGGGGAACTGGAATGAGGAATAGGCCAAACGTTCGACCCATCTTGCTTCAGAGAATTTAAGAAACAGCCTTTTGATGTCTATGTAGCACATATGAATACAAAGATAAGATCTGCTTCTCTTTTAACTGAGGGGCCTCTCTAGATTCCGGTCCTTCTTGTTCACAGCCGCCCAAATTGCTTTTCTTCTGCAGAGCTAAAAGGATGGCAGTGTGATCAGAAGTTAAACAAGTCGGGTGTTAGGTTGTTGTTGATAATTATGTCATTCAATACATCCTAATTTGTTTCAGTGGACCCTACTGTGACCCCACACCAGCAAGAATTACAAAAAGACTGCACTGAAGCCAGTAGATTTACACAGGTGTAAGCCAGCCTGAAACAAATGTAAATCTCATTTAAGTAAACAAACAACAAGCCCAATCTGTCATCTCCCTGAACTTATTAAAATAGAAATCTATACCAAATATTATTCGGATTAATCACCACGAGTCATACCCAGTGAACCTCATTCTGATATTCCTTATTCTTCCTCACATAAAACTCCTGCAGTGCAAAGAAAGCAGGATTAAGCCAAACAATTCCATGAACTCATTAGCTTCCCACCACAAACACGAATCAGACACGCGTAAGAATAAAGAGCCAGTTTGGCAAGATACCATGATGCCAAGTCAGGTCAGTCAGGTTATAATAATTTTTAATTAATACTCTTCCAAGTTTCAGTGTTATTTATTTGCATGCCAGTGTAACTCAGAACAATATGATCCTCTTTCCTCCCTATAAAAACCTTTTAAAAAAATGAAAGAAAAATTTGGGGCCTGATCTGTACAAAGAGAAATCCAATGTAATGACAAACAAAAATGACAGCTGAACTTGAAACCCCTTAATGAAAACATCTTTAGAAATGAGAAGACTGATATATGCCCACTGATCAAGAAAACAGAAGCATAAATCAGCACAGGTTGAATACCACTGAAGACATGATTTCTACATCTTTTTTTGATTATGTTTATCCGAGCAGCAAAAATTCCCCATCTCTGAGGTTTTATATTGCCTTGCCTCTGAAAATGCTCCCTTTTGAAACATGGCTAGTGCTCTTCGGTAAGGATTACAAAGGCACAATGTAAAATTCAGCAGGTTGAGCATTCTAGAGGGTTTCCTTAAAAAAAATTCAATATTTTAATTATGTTCCAAAAATGCCGGATAGTGCAATATATGTGCAATATTATTCATAAAGACTTGTTTCAAAAGTGAGGTCATGGAAGCAGTTGTTGACAATCTGAATCTGCCTCAACTTACTGCATTCAAACTACCTGTAGCTGAAAATAATCAGATCAGCTATCTATAGGGCTTGTTATATACATTAAATTATTTACCATTTAAATGAATGTTTCTAGGTATGCATGTTATATAGGTAAAATGATAAAAACGATTAAAGGTGTTGAACGGCATAGCTAAAATTGTTATTCCTATGAAAACCTTCAGAAAATATGTAAAGTAGCACAGTCTTATTTTTCACATAATATTTGCCGTATATTAACACTACTATTTTGCTAACAATATTGATAAAAATACTAATATTTATTAAATTATAAAAGTAAGATATCTAGTAATATATTAGTTCTCTTTAGAAGAACTAAACTAAGGATGTTTTAGCATCAAATATCTCCTATGATTTCAGTGAAGTCATAATATGTTGACACTAGACATTTTAAGGAATCTGCATGGTCAAGCTTCTATAACAATGAAGTAGATACTCCTAAGTCTCTTCTCAGTGTTGAAATAATGCTATCAAAATACTGCTGAAGAGGGCACGCAAGTATCTGGTATGGGCTAAGTGACCTTATAAAATATAAAAATTAATATAAAAAATGAATGGGTTTAGTGAACAAAGGGCATAATTTAGAGTTTTGTTGAAAAGAGAAAAAGGAAAAGAGATTGTGAGAATAATGAGAAACTGCTGGCAGTTTTGTATATTCAGAATGCTTACTGCATTTAATCAGTAAAGGTTATTAAGCTTTCATCTTGCTTTTTGTTCCTGAGCATGTATCATAACATTTCTATAATAATTTTAATAGTCTGCATATTTCTAGAGCAACAAAACTAATTGAGCAGCAGTGACTACCCTTTGCTATTTAATGAACTGCATATATTAGACTCTAGCTAAGCCCAAGAGTCACAAGACACATACCCTGAAGAATCAAGAGGATGGCGAGCCCTGGGAGCAGCTTCGGGATAAGAGGTAGTAGGTCTAGACCCTCAGAGATCCCTGAAGGACATCCTAGGGTCCTTCCTGGCAACGTCCTTAGAGACCTGCTGCTCCTCAGGTGATGTGTCAATACTGCCCTCAGCATCCTTTCCTGGCTAGTTTCCTCCCACAGCTGAGCATCAGGAACCATCATGACCTTGAAGGAGATCAGGAATCACCAAGAGGAGATGTGAAAGTATAGCTCCAGCTTGGCTTCCGAGCTGCAAGCAACTCATGAGCCATGGGTTGGCCTCCCAGTAACACAGGATTAGGTGTCCCACTGCCACAGCTCACTGTGGCTGGCAGTGGCACATTGGTATCTCTCACCCAATGTGACAGTTTGCATTTTAAAATCTACAATTACAGTGGTAGAATTTAGGGCAGAATTTACTTCTTTTAACTCAATTCACCTCTGAGTTAGTGACATACTGTAGATGGGCAAAGCTCCACCAGTGTGTTACCAGAAAGTGATACATCCCATTCCACAATAAGTATCTGGGACTTTGTGGCACCTTTGTGGGTACTTTCATCTCTCCAGAGGAAGCCTAGAAAAATAGCTTGGGCCAAATGCTTAACTTAGAGATGTATAAATTCAGGGTAGATTAATATGATGAATTGTGTCTTTTAAAAACAAAGTTCTGTCAAGGTTTTCCTGCTAATACCGTTGTTGCAACAATAACAGCAAAGCAGATTTATCAAGCTACCTACTTTGCATTTGTGTCAATGCTCCTGGCAAAATGAAATTAGTTCTGTTCAGCTGTGTCTTTGGCACTGCACATCTTTGGCAGGGGGCTCCTAACAACACATGGGGATTCTTTTAGCTTCAGGGAGAGGAGTCGTTGTTTTTTTAGGACAGAAAGCTCGAGCTCATTTCAGGAAGCATTGTGAGGTTTTGAAGTGGCCATGGTGTGCAATATAATTAGTTACTTTGAGGTGACAGATTTGTTATAATTCGTAAAACTGGTTCCAACTGTGAAAATGCAGTAAATAGTACTACCCACAGAAGTATGTCTACATGTGCACTGAAATATTTAAAAGACCAAGCCTTTGATCCTGATTTTACAAAACTCCCCTTTCCTCCTTCCAGCTGGAACCACTTCCCACCATGCCTCCCAGCTCTGACAGTATCCAGCAGGACACGCTCCTCTCTCAGATGTGGCATTCTCAGGAAGTGTTATTAAATAGAAATTGCTTACAAAGACGGTGTTAATATTTATAGAAAACTAGAAACTACCTCAAAAATCCTACAGATGTAATTGGGTCTATTTTATCATCTTGCCCTGACAGATAAAAATAGGATGACAATATCTAGGGTGTCCCTCCCATTAGTCAAACTATGGTGATGAGTAATGCAGCCAAATGGATGTCAGTAAAGCCCACCTACCACATCATGCTTCAGAAACTCTCTTGGCACACTTTTTAAGAGAGAAGCCACAAAAGCATAAAGGTTTAATCTGCATGTATTTGAAATTACTATATTATTTGTGATGCAAAGATTCAAATGAGGTGTATTAGTTGCTCCAAACATGTCTCAGTAAAAGCTATCTCTGCCTATATTCCACAGATTGTACCCTCTTAGGAAAAAAAAACAAAACCAAAACCAAAACCAAACCCCCCAAGTATAAGAAAATTTAATGAATGTTATGCTTTCAATTTGAGAAATCAGGTTGGTTTCGTACCAAAGGCCCAAATATATTAGTCAAAGACAAAAAAAACCCAAAACAAAACAAAACTCTAAGGTACCAGGAGCCTTTGGCAAGGGATCTGAAGAAACTCTTCTGGAAATCACAATATATAAAGGTCATTGGATCACATGGGTTTAACATCTTACTGCCTGCTGTTAGCCTCAGAAGAAACTTGAGTGTCCTGAAAGCTTGAGTGATCAGCCTTCAGTATGGTGCAATGGTGTTGTGCCATGACTGTGTTTCCCACTCCTGCATCTCAGGCCAGTCTAGTTCTGGAACAACACTCTTTTTCCAGCATGCAGAAAAAGTATTTTTGGGCTGGATTATTGGTGGTGTCTTAGGTTCTTTATTACAGTAGCTATTTGAAACTTTATGAGGTCTTAAGCCTGAGAGCAAGTGCCAGAGCTCATGTACCAACAGTTACAAATTAGATGAAGTGGTGAAGACTTTTTACTATATAAATGTACAGAGGCACACAAAGGAATATTTTCTCTAATTTTGTGGCTCTTTATTTCTGATGTTAATACAATGCACCAACAAAGATGGAGAAGCTGGTACATAAAGTTGTATTTTAAGCAAAGGCACAGTTGCAACAAAAACTTTTTCCCTTAAAATAAGGGGCACTTAAATAGTAGTGCAGTGACACCCTTGTGACACTAACCTTTAATTTCTTGCCCAAAGCAAATAAGGAGGTTCACTTGCTTTTTTAAACATGGATGTGGAAAACCATATATTCCTGATTAAGAAGGGGAAAAAAATTACTAAGTAATCCCAGGGCTCCAAGGAGCTATTCACAAGCTTAATGTCAAGATGTAATCTGGTGATTATGTAATAATTTCCCCTCTCTGCCCATTCCAGAGTGGATATGAGATATTACAGTCTACGTGCCTGGTCTTGAATGTTTAGTTCCAGGTGTGAGAGCTCATTGCAATATAACCTTCCAGAGAAAACAGAAGTCGTATCGAGAAAGGACTAATGTGCATGTCATTCTGGGAGAGACAGGTCCTAATTCAAAGCATAGGCAACAGAAGGTGTTGTGTTACCCCACTCAGGGTTAGGCTCTAGGAGCTATGTGGGAGTTGGCAGACACAATTAACAAGCCTGAAATAACAATTGCCTTGAGAGCCAGCAAGAAGTAAAAGGCAGGGGAGTGGCCCTCAAGTAGCAAAAGTAAAATAACTGCAACAATAGAAGGATAAATCCAATCTCACATAAAACCCATCTGAAACCTGGACATGAAATCGACACACTAATATTAAGGAACACAGGCCACAGGAGGCACTCTAAACGATGAGATTGGAAAGCTTCGTGGAAGAAAATCAGTGACAGGCTTTTCTGTGGAATGCGTGCCAGCTCCTGCTGCACACAGTGGTCAGAAGCGGACTTCATAAAGAGTGAACATTTATGTCTATCAACATGTGGAGGAAAAAAAGGAAAGACCAAGCACGTCCATTGCAAGTCCACTGAAGCACTGACATGGTGGCCTATTGCCTTTCCAAATCGTGGCTACAGATAACTTCCTGATAGACCTAAAAATGACTGATACCTCACAGTATAAACAGACAGATTTTACAAACTGATATCTAGGATAGTCCCAGACAGATAAAGCGTGCATGCAAAGCAAGTCTGACATGTCAGATTCACAGCATATGCAATACTGTCGTACTGTACATGCTCAGAGAAGTTGCACAGTAAGTACCAGTCTGGCATCACACTTCTTGCACATGCATGTTTTATCTGCCCATACAGGGAAGTCTGAGTTCTCCCAGTACATGGAGTCCTGCACATCCAGAAAGGCATCCATGGCAACAGAAATACAGGTGAAACCATGCCACGTATGCTTTTCTATGAGAAATTGCATTGACCACGTAATAACATGTATTAAACAGGACGTTCCGTACCACATGGGATTCTCAGCACTTTCTGACATTTACCTCTGTGACCACACCATGCTGTGATTGCCCAGGAGAGTGCAAAGGTCGATATTAGTGTATGTACATGAATTTGGTGGACAGAAGACACAGTGTGATTACCTAATATTTAATTAGGTTGCAACAATAGCACTACTGCCCTTATCCTTGCCATGTGAGCTCATCTACAAGGCAACACGATGACCCTACTGAAGCTTTGGGACATAGTATCAGCAACCCCTGAGACATGACAATACTGTTGCCCCCATACCACCAGGATTCTTCTAGGAATTGTGTTTATAATCACAGCAAAATTAAAGTTGCAGGTCACTGATTTAACCTTCTATTCCAAACAGGGCTATCTTCAAAGCTAAATTAGGTTGCTTAAACCCTTGTCCAGCCTAGTTTTATCTTCATGGCTGGAAAGTTCACAGCCACTCTGGGAAAGTGTTCCATTACTTGACAACTCTCACTTTGAACTTCTGTTTTCTTATACACAGTTGGAATATCTCTGGGTGCAACTTCTCGCTTTTGTCTCTCGTCCTGTTGATGCTTACCTCAGAGAGGAGCCTTATGCCATCTTCCCTATAATTCCCCCTGGGAAGGTGAACGCTGTAATTAGATCCTGGTGTAGGCAAACCCACTTCCTCACGCAGGACGTGCTCCAGCCCCAACCACCTTGGCAGCCTCCACTGACCTGGCTGCTGCTGGAGGAGCCCAAGCTGGACAGTGGGTATCCAATGTGGCCTCACAGCGCTGCACAGAGGGCACGTACCTGCCGGATATATCCAATATGCAGCCCTCTAGGTGTGATGGCCAGGCACTTTTTGGCTGGGCTACTCCTAAGCCAGCTGGTTCTCAGTCTGTCCTACAAGGATGGTGTGCCCCACATTCAGGACTTCAGACTTGGCTCTATTGACCAACACAAGGCTCTCACTGGCCCACTCTTGCAGCGTGCCAAGGCTACTCTGAATGTCATCTGTGGCCCCCACTATATCAACTGATTCCCCCAGCTTGCCATGGAGATGAGCTGAAAACTTGCTGAGGGTTCATTCTGTCCCATCCACTGAGTGGGGAATTTATCAAACAGGATTTGCTCCAGGATGGATCCCTAACCCCTCCCAGCTGGGCATCAGTCAGACTTCAAACCAATGAGACACTACCCTTGAAGCCTGGTGGTACAGCTAGTTTTTCACACACACAGTCTGCCCACCCCTTCCACATCACCCCAGCTATAAGCTTATTGAGGAAGCCTACCAAAAGCCTTAATAAAGGCAAGCTTAAATGGCATACTCTGCTTTCCCCTTGATCACTAAGCCCAACATTAGTGACATAGAGTAAGACACAACTGAACTTAAAGGTGTAACATTTTCCTTTCCTCCAGTCATCTACAGTCTTCTAAACACCATGGCCTTGCAAATGACACAGTGGGTGAGCACACAGTAACACTGGCCAGCTCCCTCAACACTCACATATAGGCCATCTGGTCCAGTGGACTTGTATATGTCCAGCTTGATAGAGTGGACTTTCTGTAGGTAGTTTCCATCCCACTCCAGACCCTGAATAAGCCACAGAAGCTTGGGAGATGTGGAAAGCCCAAGCTCAGTAAAACTCAAGGTGAAGGAGTCCTTCAGCCATTTCCTTTTCCTTGATCTTTATGGGCAGTTCAAAGACCCAATTCTGCAGCAGGCCCACATTTTCCCTTCTCTTCCTTTTGCTGCTGTGAAAGCTCTTTTTCTTGCCCTTCATGTTGGCTCTCCGTTGCAACTCCAGCCAAGTTTTGGCTTGCCATATTCCACTCCTCTACTCACGTACCAACCATCCTCTGCATGAAGTGATGGAATCTCAGACCAGTATAATTTGCTTATTATCTTTTGAATATTTTCTAGAAATGCTCTTTAAGGGAGGTAGTTGTCTTTCATCCATATCTCATCTTTTGGAAGCTGCAAGCATATCCAGGTGCCTGTTCAAGCATTTATTTAGCTGGTACTGTGGAAAATGCCATTGTTCTAAATTATTCTTTCTTCCTTTGTTCTTTGTTGTTAGTTGGTTTGTTTCCAGTAACCTCAAATTTGGTGCAGAAGCATAGGAAAAGGAAAAGTATACACACATAGACAGCTGATAGGAGGGAATCAAATTACTAATTACCTTCATCACGCAGCTTTGACTGCTAAACCATCTCTCCAGGAGTTTCTCTAATATTTTGTAATATTTCAGCTCTGCTGAAGCAGCCTCACACGGTTATTAGCAAATAACCCAAGCCCTTAATGAGAGTTTCTTCCTATTATTCAGAATCTGGACCTTCTGACCCATCCTCCACTAAGGCAAAATGGAGAAAAAAAAAAGGGAGAGAGAGAAATTAGCCAAAGTTTTATTAGTTCTAGCCAGGACATAAATGATAAATTGAAGGGTTTTTTTCTTTTTTAACATTCCAAACCTGGAAAATGGAAGTGTTTCTTGCTGTTCAAACATTTGTATTTAGTCTAAAATGTTCCAAGACACTTTTCTTACACGTAAAGATATCACTTGTTCAACATTTTCTACACTGATCACTTCACTGGTTGTTTTTGATAAGGAGTGATGGGTCTCTTCAGTTTTCTAAACTGCCAAAATAACTAAAAAATGTTTCTGCAACATTTTCCAATTAAAGATGTGGCTGTCTACAATAGGAAGTTGTTTGAATTACAATAATGTCAGAATTGTACACATTCTGAATAGTTATGTATTATGCCTCTACATCAGTAACTTGGCTGATATTACAACAACTGTATTTAAGTTTTCCAAAATTTGTCTTTAAAATTCCTCTTCTGAGTGTTTTTAAGTTTGTCACCTGTTAGAGCTGAATTGTTACATTTATTCTCTACTTTTGGGAAACTCTGAAGATGCTTGAATATGATGAATGCATATTTATGTTATTATAATAGAGTCATCTGTCACAAGTGTATTTACCAGTTCGTTTGTCTAATTGCTCAAAAAGCTGCACACTTATTTGGATTATTAAATCTGCCTTCTCTCATACGGGTGTGGAATAGAATCAGGATCCAAATCAAGGCTTAGCTGACGGAAGGCTGACAAAGCATGCTGCCAATACCCCTTTCCTGATTCTCTATCTCCTTACTGCAGCATAGGGAGAAAAGTCTGCTAGCCACACACCTGTCTCTCAAGATCCCTTCCTGGTGACTAGGAAAAGCCTAGAAGGAAAAGCTCTTCCCTATGACTAGGAAAGCCATAGGTGACAAAGGAGGAGAGGAGCAGAAACTCCTCCAGGAACTTTACACACACAGGCTAGGATCTGGCTGAGGCATGCTCTTCACACGTGGCATTCTGAATCATTCCCCTTCTACATCTTTAAGTCACCTGGGATCCCAAGAAACTTTCAGATGTCTCATCCAGCTCTCCCTGGCACAGGAGCCAGGGTCTGTACCATCCCAACAATACTGAGTTTCTTCCTCCAGCTCTGTGCGTTTGTGCTGGGATATCTCCTCCCACAAGGAAGGAGAATATGTGTGTGAGGGGTGGGGTGAGGGGGGAGAACTTTCAATACAATTAATATGTACCTCTTAAAGGTTATCTTTTAGGTTCTTTTCAGCCCCAAGCACTACTCTAACTTGAGAGTATTTAATTGAAATGAGAGAGGGAAACTGCAACCCTCTGAGACCCTTTTCTACCACAGCTGGGTATACAGAGCCACTTGCCCATATGACATTGCCCACCTACAAGAAAGGGATTCAGCATTTCTTATGTCACAGACCTACTTTACACAGATTCAACAAGATAGAGACTAGTGTGTAGGAGCAGCAGAGCACATACACGTAGCAAAAGCAGTGACTGACTAGGGAAGGCCAGGCTCTTAAGGTGGTGTGAGAGCAGTGTGGCAGGGCCAGCAGCTGGAAGGACAGTGGCACCAGCAGGAAGGGGTTTCTACCTCCCCATTCCACTCCGAACACTGTGGCACAGGGCAGGAAAGGATGATGAGCAACTTTACCTTCCTGAAACCTAGTCTTGATCCTTAGAGCTCACTTTCAGGGGCCTTCACAGGGTCTGTGCTGCTCTCTGTACTGTTCCTGTCATCTTTACCCAAACTTTTGAATTACAGATTCAGTGATGACATCTCAGGAGGACCGAGGAAGAACTCACAAATGCTGAGAAGACAAAGCAGTGGAGATGAGAGGATAAACAGCAGTGGTGAAGTGGCTAAAACACAAGCACTGTCTTCTCCAGCAATGGCGGGTGAATTAAAGAACACATAATCAACATTTTCCTCTCTAGAAGACCGATGTTGAATTTAACTCCACAGCTGCACCTGGGCAGAGGTCAACGACAAAGCTCTTTCCAACCTCTCCCTCTGGTGTAAGAGTGCTTTTGGCTGTTATCAGCCAAATACCTTCTCAGGCCTCTAGACACGGCCAAGGTATCTACTTCAACTGGCCAGGCCTCCACATGGTCTCATCTCCTGCTCTGGTTTCAATTTTTTCATGGATTTTGTCCCTTCACAGACTTCTCAGCTAATTTTGGGCCTGCAGTCTCCTTCAGTCAGGCTTCTTTGAAGTTCCACTCGAAAGCAAGCGCTATTGTCCAAACTTCCTAGTTTAACCTAAGTTGGTGCTCCCAGAAACCTCAGATTCTGAAGGGGAAGATGATTAGATGTTAATCTCAGCTTTCATTGAGAAAAAGTTTTGTTATTTCCCTTTGTGACTTAGAGAAAAGCTTGAGCATACCAAAGATAAAAATTACAGGCTCTAAACCAAGTAACATACAATGTATTATTTCAAGATGCTATTTTTAAAGATGAAGACTTCACTCATGACTTTTGACCAGAGACTTGGCTCAGTATTTGAGTTTGCCTTCCATCACATGGGAAGGACAGCAAGGAGACCTCAGACCAGAGACTGAGACCCCAAAATTCCCTGTGTCTTCCAACAGCCTGTCCTGACAAATGTGTCCCAACTCGCAACATTCCTGAAAGATCTACAGCGAAACTGCCATTTAACCTCTCTTTCCATGCCTGTGCACGCAGTGACTGTGACAGACAAGATGAGCGGCGGGTCTGAAACCCTCCAGTAACCAACCTGGGCAACGCCAGGATGTGACTTTGTTGAGCATTTCCCTTTTTTGGTAAAAAACGCAAACACAGAATCATGAGTTGGAAGGGACCCTAAAGATCATCTAGTCCCAACCCCCTCTGCCATGGGCTGGGGCACCTCCCACTTGACCTGGCTGCTCAAGGCCTTATCCAACCTCGCTTTAAACACCGCCAGGGCTGGGGCACCCACAACCTCCCTGGGCAACCTGTGCCAGTGTCTCACCACCCTCACAGTAAAGAATTCCTTACGAACACCTGACCTAAATTTCCCCTCTTGCAATCCGTGCCCGCTTCCCCCCGTCGAAATCACCCGATGCCGGAAAGCGCCCGGTCACCTGCACGGGGTGTGACGGGGACGGCCGGTCCCACCGGGACACGTCGGGGCGGTGGGCTCCCACCCGCGCCCCCTGCCCGCCCACCTGCCCACCTCTCCCGCCCCACGGCCGCCGGGCGCCGGGACACGCCGGGCACACGCCCGGGACCCCCGGCGCCCCCTCGGGCGCGACGCCCACGGCCCCCACAGGGGCCGGGGGAGCCCCGGGCGGCCACCCGTGCCCTGCCGGCGGGGCTTCCCCGCGCCCCTCGGGAGCCGCCCCGCCGCCGCCGCCCCCCGGCAGCCGTGGGGCCGTGCCCACCGCGGCCCCGGGCGGCGGAAGTGTGTGTAGGGGGCAGTGCAGGAATTTCCTGTGACGTCCCGGCCCGGACTCCATTAGGTGCAGCTGGGCTGAGAGGAGACAAACCCGGCGGGCAGCGAGCGGAGCGGGCCGGGCGCCTGGGGCTGCCGGGCGGGGGCTCAGGGCAGCGGCGGCCGCCATCGCCAGAGGGAGCCCCGAGCGGGCGGCGGCGCTGCCTCCGGGACCCCCGGCGGGCGCAGGGCCCCGCTCCGCCTCCCCTCGCCCCCGCCGCCTCCCCCTCCTCGCCCCCCCGGCTTCCCACCACGGCCGCTCTCGGCGAGGAAACTCTGGCCTCCGCTTCCTCCTCCTCCGACTCGGACACCGGCGGAGCCTCCCCGCCCCCGCGGAAGAAAGCCCGGGCCTCCCCGGCGGCGGCGGTGGAGGGAGCAGGAGAGCCCGGGGCGTCCGCGGGCAGAGCAGGCCTCACCTCGTCCCAGTCCCCCTCGCTGCCCGCCGGGCTCGCCCCCGCCGCCGCCCCGCTCAGAGGCAGCAGCAGCAGCAGCAGCAGCGGCGGCATCGCCAGCAGCGCCATGCAGGCCAACGGGGCGGGAGGGGGCCAGCAGCAGCAGCAGCCGCCGCCGCAGGGCCCGGAGCTGGGCTGCCTGGGCGCCCAGAACGGCGAGGCCTCGGCGGGCACGGCCGCCGGCGACCAGCTGGCCCACGCCAACGGGCTGCTGCCCTCGGCCAACAGCGGCGGCCCCGGCGGCGGCAGCCCCGGCGGGCTCGGCGTCAACAACGGGGTGCCCGCCGCCGGGGGGCCCGGCCCGGCCGCCGCCGAGCTGGGGGGGAGCGGCGGCGGCGGCGGCAGCGCCCTGAAGAAGAAGAAGCGGCTCTCGCAGTCCGACGAGGACGTGATCCGGCTGATCGGGCAGCACCTGCACGGGCTGGGGCTCAAGTAAGTGGCCGCGGTGGGCGAGGGGCAGCGCGGCCGGGGCGGCGTGGGGGGAGGCTCCTTCTGTCCTTCCTTCTTTGGCCGGGGCGCCCTGACCGACCGAAGGGTCCCCCCGGGGCCGGGGGAATCCCGCACACACGCCCCCCGTCCCCCCACTGTGTTCGCGGGGAGGGTCCGGCGCGGGGTCCCCGCGGAGGATGGGCTGCTCGGAGCAGGGGCGAGGAGAGGGAAAAGGAACCTTCGGAGCGGGGTGTGGTGGCCAGATCTGCCCTGTCGCAGCCTGGTAGTCGCCAAAGGGGGGAGAGCAATGCCCGGGTGTGAGGCAGAGCCGTGGGGCAGGCCCGCTCTTGGAAAAAATGGAGCCAGAGATGTGTTTTCCGAGCCTGGGCCGGTGTCTTTGCGAAGGGACAGGCCGGGAGCTTCCCCTGCCAGGCATGGCAATATGGAAGTCGAGTTGCACACCGATAAGGGTAGATCAATACAAATGTGTCAGTGGGGGAGAAGTTATCTGGTAAACATAATGGAGCCCGCAGCTGGGCGTGGGGGGGCGGCTTTTCGCAGATGAGCTCCAAGATTTGGCTTGTCAGCTCGCAGGAAGCGAGCACAAAGTAAACTGCCACTTAAAGAGGCTGTTTGGTCTCACTCTGAAAAACCTTTGGCCCTGTAAGTGGTGAAGGCCTCTCTAGATTTGTGCTGGACACGTGTTCTTGGTAATAATCTCACTTGTAAACAACAAACGAATATGTTGGCCCTTTCTTAAAATCGGAATAGGGAAGATAATTTCCCAGTGGAGTAGGGGAAGTCTTAAGTTTTTAATTGCAACACTCACTTTGTGAGTAAAACTAAAGCTAGCATGTCATAATTTTGGAAGGAGGCTAGAGAAGTCCTGTGAAGTGTTTACGTAACTACCACAAAAGAAGTCTCCAAAACACTGCGGAATGGATCAGCTATAAAGAACTTATCACATAAAATAAATTGCCTCTGACACAAGAGGCAAGTTTACAGCAGCAGACAACTCGTGACTATTCATAGACGACACCACAGTAAATAGGCTATTTTTAGTATAAAAGGGGGAGGGCTACAGGTTCATGAGTTTGTTTATTTTTTTGTAAGGAGCCAGTCTCTTTAAGGTGTGAGGAAGAAGAAAAAATTAGGCCTGTGACAGATGTCGTAGCTCTCTGTGTTCTTTTATGGGGGGAGGTAGGGAGGGGGCCAGGGATAGCAGCCAGTAGCTAACAGCTTTCTAGTCTGTATCTTCCTTCATGAAGTTTATCTTCTGTGCAGGGATGGCTGTTTGTGGTGGCTGGTAAGTCACAGACTTCATGGTACTTCAGCGAAGCTTTCAAGCTCACTGACAACTTGCTTTAGGTAGAGGTAGCTGTTTACATGTCTCAGACAACTGAGATCCTCTTTCTGAACAAGCATCTGGATCTGGTCATAGTATTCTTGTTTTCTTGAATTTACTTTAAAATATGCTAAACTGTTAATCATAGCAGGCGGTGTATTTGTGAGGGTAAAACTGGTCGGGTTTTTTTACACTGTATCTCTCCTGCAGCCAGACTGTTGATCTCCTCATGCAAGAGTCAGGATGTCGTTTAGAACATCCTTCTGCTACCAAATTCCGCAATCATGTCATGGAAGGAGAATGGGATAAGGTAACGTAGGGCTTATAGGACTGTATTAACCACTGTTTAAATTTATAGTATCTGTGAGAGAATTCCAAATCCACCCTCCTTATATACCTTTTTTTTCTTATGCCGATTTCTGCAGGCTGAGAACGACCTGAATGAACTTAAGGCCTTAGTGCATTCTCCGCATGCAATTGTGGTAAGAGGCACACTTGAACTCTTTCAGAGCTGTGTAGTTGAACTAATTGTAGTGGTGTAATCTTTCACTATGGAGTTGGTCGTCCATAGTTCTTGTTTTCTTTTTTTGTTTACTTTAAGCTGCTTGCATGCTATCTCAAACGTCATACTAATCTGAACTTTTTTTATTCTGTTTTAGAATGTGAGATAGGCAGCCCAACAGTATTGGGGCTAAGATTTAGTGTACTGAATGTTTAAACTCCGTTAAACATACCTAACTGATAAAATAGAAATCCTGTCACTGTCCTAAAATAGGTCAGTTTCTGTAGAAACTGCCTATGTTGAATACTAATTTGAATACTTGAAATACTTCTCACAGCCTTTGTGTTTATAGAAGTTTTCTTGGGGGAAGAGAAGTTTAGAAATAAAACACAGTAATACTAATGTGGAGTTGGCTTTGTAATGGCACATTACAAGAATATAGAGGCTGCTATAGACCATGAACAATACTGTTGCTTTTCCAGATGGCTTTTAAAGAGCAAATGCATTTGTATTGGTGTTTGGGATTTTATTTAGAGCTTTTTCTCTTTGGCTGGCCTTTTTTTTTCTTTTTTAAAAAAAGATAAACCTAGAAATAGAAGGTGGGTAGATCCTGTGACTTGACAATTACAATATGTGTTGTTATGATTTCAGTTGCTTTGAGTGGAGTGTTTCTTGTTTTGATTTTTGTATCTCAAGATGAAAATCATTACTTGGCTTTTCAAACAGCTTGTTCTGTTGTGTTTAACATTTATTTTAATGAAATGAAGTTAGAACGGCTAAAGTCACTTAGAAGAAAACAGTAGCAAGGCTTTTTGAAGTGTCTGTGACTGTAAACAATAAGGAATCAGCTGATGGCTGCTTAGTTCCACTTCTAGCTGATTCATTTGTTGTCAAGACAATTTCCTGTCTGATGGGGGAGGGAGAGAAAGAGAGAACAGGAAGTGAAGTAGGAAAACAGATGTCTAACAAAACATTTGAGGATACTTGACAGAAGTTTGCACTTTTTTTCTATTAATTCGGCCAAAGCTTAGGACCTCTTAATTAGACCAGTACTTTCTCTTTTCTCAGACTTGAGGTAGTTCAGAATATTGCATGCAGCTTTCAGTCGTTTGTGCAGACTGAAATTATGAAACTGCTGTATGTGAATATGAATGGTCATTTGGAACAGATTTTCTCACGTTTCTGATGTGTGAAGCTATGAAGTTTATGAAGTAGCATTAGTGTTTTGCCTGTCTGTGAGTCAGGGTTTAACTGAGTATCAGGACTGTACTTTTTGGGTAACTGAATTTGAGGAAAAAGGGGATATTTTCCTTCTGTTGCTTTGGAGGGCTCTGAAAGTGTGCTCTTCTTTAATGTTGATGCCTAACTGCTTCCAGAAAACTTGGTGCAATAAAAATACTTGGTTTAGACTGAACTTTAACTGAACCAAATATCAACTGGGTTGGGTTTTTTTAAGTTGTTCTCCTTTATATAAACTTCATATAATTTAAAACAGGTAACAGTTTTAAATGTCTTACATGTGTGTGTTTAGTAAGGCAACGTGATTTGCAAGGTTAAGTTGAGCCCGTGTGCATTCCATTGCGTGCACTCTGTCTCTGTCTCCCTCCCTGTCCAGCTTTTCTGTACATGGTTGAGGTTTGGGATGGGTATTAGTGTAATCAGCAGCTGGAAGACTAATGGAAGATCCTTAGGTAAGGTGAGGAGGGATGCTTTGTGCTCTGTAGGTAATCCCAGTGCAGTCAAGTCAGAGCTAATGAAGGTGATAAATGTGTTGATCAGGGAAAGTCCAAGCAAGATGCTGCTGCAGGTAACTCTTAAACAGAAAATTAGTTTTTGTGTCTCCTGACTTGTGACTCACGCTGTGTGACTAGATGTTTCAAAAATGTGTGCATACAAGAATAATAGGTGCCTAAAAGTTTAGATGACACAGAGTATTTAACAAAGTAGGGTGTGTGTTTTGTGGTTTGTTTTTGGTTTGTGGTTTGGTTGGCTTTTTTTTCCCTTATGGTTCATGTGACCTGGACAAAATGACCAGGATAAATAGCAGCTTTTAAAAGGTTTGGTCAGTGAAGGGGATACATGTGTATTTTTAAAATTCTGCTTATGTTTAATTTTATTATTTTTGCAAAGTGCTCCGAGTTCTACAGGTAAAAACACTAAATGTGAAATGGCTGATCTCAATTTTTAAACCAACCTTTGATGCAGTGTGTTGATGTGCAGGGTGTGTGGTAGCACACAGGACAATTTTCTATTTCTGTTTTTGTCAACGCAACTGAGTGCTGTTATACAGTATGTGATTAGTCATGTTTACTTTTCCAGTATATAAGGTACAGATGTCTTGAGACAATCTGTAGGGAAACTTTAGTTGGATCAAGCATGATGTTTTTCCTTGAGTAATGCTTAGAAAATGTCAACTTCAAGCCAGCCTGAGGTTTTGCTTATTTTGGGGCTACTCAAACATATTATGGCATCTATCTTGGGTAACTAACTGAACCTAGAAAGAAACCTGGAGGTTATTCCTTTACAGTAATCTAGAATATACCTTCAAACTGTCTTTACTTTTTCTGGAGGTATACAGTACAGCAGGCAATACAATAAAAAATGTGATTTATACGTTGTTTGAGCAAAGTGCTCCACCTGCCTGCATGGTGTCCCTCTTGCTACAAGCATTAAGGGCAGTTCCCTATTGGAATTACTCAATTTCCATGTGGCAGGACTTGGTATGGTTGAAGCCTCATTAAATTCCTGTATTCTGGTATTCTGTATTCCTAAATTCTGGTATTCTGTAGACCAGAATATTTTCTGCCCTTTACATATCAAATCTTACATTTAAGTTTTGGGTTAGCTTTACGTGCTTTCATCAGTGTTTTAGAAGTCTATCAGTGTAATAGACTACAGCATAATGAAAACTGTGGTCTTAGTTCTGCAGGCTGTAAGTAGATAGCTACTGTGTTTGTTTTGAAACAGCAGCTGATAATTTCAGCATGTCTTTCAGTTACCTGTTTAACTTCAAAGAACAGTTGTTTCAGCAATGTTTACTTACTTGCTTTGGACTCTTAGTACGGTAATAAAACTGTAGTGGAGCTTGTTAAAATATGCAGGTCAAAAATAACACCAAAATCTAATCCTAAACCTAGGTTAATATGCATTTTGATCATTAGACTTCTGAAGGCTCGCTACTGTAACCAGTGATCAAAATGGCTTGATTTCTTGACTGTGGTAGTGTGCTTGTCCTGTTATCTTCCAGCTGTGTTTGCTGAGGTTTTCACCTTTGGTTACCTAGTGCTGGTGAATTGTGGTGCATGCCAGACTGCCTAGAATTTAACATTCTGGAAGGGGTTTTCCTACTAACAGTCAGGAAAATGAAGGAGTGCAGTACTAAGTATTCCTATTAGTAATCAAAGGCTACAGTTTGAAGAAAGATGCTAATAGTACAGAGATTAAAACAAACAAACACCTCCCCCCCTGTAAATTTGTTAACTCTGTCTCAGTTTTGCCCCAGGGTAATCAGAGTTCAACCTACACTTAAATACTATCTTGTCAAAACAACAAAGTAATGCACTTTATCCTCATCCTCTTCTAGATTTGAAATGCAGGATGAGGTAACAATAACTGAGCAAAACCAGCCAGACTGCAGTGCTGAAACTGTTGTATGGACTCTTCTGTGGGTCCTTCAAGGTGAAGAGTCTTTGCTATAAGCTAAGCCATACTGGTGTCCGAATTTAAATTGTTCAATAGTAAAGACTGTAATAGTGTTGAATTTCCACTGCAAACTCCAAGATGATAATGGTGTGATTTTGATTATGATAATCTTGATTCCCCTTCTTTGTAAGGCAGCTAGAGAATATGGAGAAAGAATAAGCTGCTCTTGTGAATGCATTGCAGCAGAGGAGTTTTATACTCATTTTATGCCACTTAATTAGCGGAGTTGGTGGTTTTTACAGTTGCAAATATTATAAACAGTTCTCTTTTCTTCTAGAAGAGGTTGTTTGGGCTCTAGAAGAGGTGATTTACTCTAAATGGTCTTGGATATTGTGAGAAGGTGGTGTTGGGAAGAAATTAGCAATACTATTAGTAGGGCATAAAGTAGTTGAGAGAAAATAAGGATAAAATTCAATTTTTCAGTGAACTCTCTCCATCAGTAAAGTCACTAGTTGCACAAAAAGAAGTAGGAGGCAGTGAGTGTCCTGATTTAAAAAATGACTTGAAATTTGATGTCACTGGAGTGTGACTTCTGCCTTAAGGAAATTCATGCCATTGTTTGAGTATGCTGTAGGGCAAGTTTGGGAGCAGTTATCCAAATAGCTTAGCAAATCAATTTAATTTCCCTATCAACACTTTATTCCCTGCCTTTTGCTATAAATAAATTACAACTTCAAACTGCTTGTCTTTTATTCTAATTCACTGTTATGGTAACAATAGATTCCTGCATGAGGTGTGTAGTACTGTGTTGTTCTGGAGGCCTTTATATTCCTGATATGCCAAAGTCACACACAGCACTGACTCTTTTTTTCTCTTTTTTTTTTTTTTTTTTTTTTTTTTTTAAACTATACTTTCTAATCCAAAAGTGAAATTACACCTCTTCGGATAACTTGGCAACAGTATTCTGCACGGTAGTATTCCATGGAGTTGTTAGGACTGGTGTTATAAAACCTATGTTTTGGTGTTTTCTGCTCTTTTTACTTTTTCCTCTAACAAAATGAAATTAATGTGCCAAGTTCTAAAAGCAGGGAGGGAGAAAGAGTAATTAGATACAGATAAGGTAGGTTATCACATTTAATGACGATATTATATAAACTTAATAATTATTATATGCAGTGAATGAAGAAGGAAGAGGTGGAGGGATTACAGTTTTTATGGAAATGTCAGGCTGTTTGTTATCTGGCGTTGATCATCAGTGGGAGGTGACCAAGAGGAGTGAAATACAGTATGAGACTGCTACCTGAGCATCTCCAGGCATCCTAGTGAGCATGTGCACAGCTGGTGGAGGAAACTCCTGTCCCTCCTGCTGCTGGTAGATAAGCAAACAGCATGAGGTCTGCTGGCCTACTGCATGGAGCCAACCACTGAGGTTGTAAATAATCGGGATATCTTTCTTTTGGTTTTTCATGTGTCAGAACATCAAAAAGTGTTGTCTCACCTGGAAAAACTGTACAGTGATGGTCTAATTATTCCAAAATCAAATAAACTAAAGAACTGGATAGGGAGAGTAATATGGGTTTGCCTGTCACGTATGCGACAGCACAGCACTACAGACGTGTTTGAGCATAAATCATCTTTACTGTGACATGTTTTATTCTTCCCAAAGCTATGTGGTAAGTTATTAGCACTGTATGTGGAAACTTCCTTCTTTTGAAGAGCTGTGGAAATGAAAATGCTTTATGTTTTCACTTTGGATTTTACATCTAGTAAGCCTTAAACTTTCATGTGAGCTTTAATAGGACAGGAACATCTTAAACTTCCCAATTATCCCTCTGCTTAAGGAGGCTGGCAGTGTGTTTGAAACTAAGTAAACATTGACCAAATATGAGCATGAAAATAGTGAGGTGCCTGAGGTCTGATGAAAGCAAAGGAAACTGGTGATTGAACTGGTGGTGTATTCACTAGAAAAGTGAGTATAATTTGTTACACATAATCTCCAAGCTGTTTGTCACCGAGATGTCTAAGCACATTCATTTTCCTCTTTAACCTGGTGAGTTCTGTGGACCAGAAATGTAATTTCTGTCTGATAACGGCTAGCAGTAAAGAACATTTGCAAACACAGAATATTTTGGTTGTTTCTGGATGAAACCAACTGTGTTTTGACTAAATTACTATTAGAGGTTTCTAGGACTTTTTTTTTAAATATAGTAATTTAATACCTGATTTTCCTTTTTTTAATCCACAGATATTTGTTGTTAGAATAGTAGGCTTGATTATTTTTCTGTAAACAGAAAACAACCAAAAACTGTGCAAGGTGAAAGGAACGCTAGGAAATAACAGTGATTAAATTCAGAGAGGTGATTTCCTAAATATAGGAAACTGTGTTTTTTTTCTGTAATCCTGAAAAGACCACCCAAGGAAAACAACTTAAGGTAGAACCACAAAACAAAACCTCAGGCACTGTCAATTTGTTATTGCTATATGTTATGCAGCTATGCAAACAATCCTTGTCTGCTCCTATGTAAGCAGTGTGAGAATTTGTTGTGTTCTGTGCTGTCATACAGTCTTAAATATGTGAATAGCTGATTTTTGGGCACTTCCTTGACTGAATCTTACATTGGAAAGCCTGTCTAATTCAGGGTTTGAAGAATGATGCCTAAAAAGAGCGAGTAAAAATGAGAAGTTGTAGGGGGGAATCTGAGGGATGAGATAAAAATATACTTAGAGCCTCATTGGTCAGGGAGGAAATTCGTGGGTAACTTAATTGCTGCATTGTTGTTGAAAACCCAGCAAAAGAAATTGAGTAATGAAACATTACATAGAGCTGTATTTCTGAAGGGCATAGTAGAATGGTTTCTACTGTTCTGTTTAGGCTCAAACGTTTTCTGAAACTTCAGTCAACCTTTTTCCCCTGACTGCTGCTTTCTGTCATGTCAGAGGATGAAGTTTTTGCTGCTGCAGCAGAAGTACCTGGAATACCTGGAGGATGGCAAGGTCCTGGAGGCACTTCAGGTTCTACGCTGTGAACTGACGCCTCTGAAATATAATACGGAACGCATTCATGTCCTCAGTGGGTAAGTGTTTGGACTTCGAGAGCCCTTGCAGCGAAGTTTTCTGAGGAATTCTGTGGCTTTTGATAGCTGATGTTGAGAAGGCTCAAGCTGTGTTAAAGCTATTACCCTGTTGATTAATAAGCTGTAGTGAGATGTGATAAAATGCTGAGGAAAGAATACTATTCAGTAGGCAGTGTTCTGTTTCAGATGCTTGAAAACAACCTGATGATTATTTACTTTTATACTAGTAGAACCCAAATTAATACACATATATCTGTGGTCACCTGATCTTTTAGCCAGCTACCTTATAATTGAATTAAGTGGGTGAATATAATATGATTTGTTCTGAGATGAAATTTACCTTCTCTAAAATCACTTGTGTTTTGTTTTCTTTTTCTGTGGCCAATTTGTAGACGCTTGTTCTAAAGAAGATGTGTTTTTCTGTGAAATAGTTTTCTACCCTTTTTCCTATTGGTCTCAAGCTTAAGTCACCTGTTTCCAGTTTCATTAAGAATGTTATGATCTATATCATGCTCAAAAGTGAAAAGAATGATTCCAGAAAGACTTGGTCTGTTGGTGTGTGTACGCTTTTTTTAAACAGGTACCTGATGTGTAGCCATGCAGATGACTTGCGTGCAAAAGCGGAGTGGGAAGGGAAAGGAACAGCGTCCAGATCTAAACTTTTGGACAAACTCCAGAGTAAGATATTCTAGTGTTTAGCATTTCTTCTCACCTCTGTAAATTCGGTATATCTTACATATCTCAGGGAATTGACTTTACCTGTGTTTGCTGATTGTTTGCTTTTCTGGTATTTCTTGGTTAATGAGGATGCCTTTAGGTGCCTTTACCCTTTGGTCTTCTGTACCTAACCTTTTGCTGTCTCTGATAAACTATTGGCAATAGAAACTCTTATTTCTACCTCTGCTGCATGTAGTGATGGTATAACGTGGTGATTTAAATGTGTGGTTCGGGGAGGGGTGGGTGTGTGTATGCCTGCTGTAGTGAGAGGTGAAAACCTAAGTGTGGCCTAAAACCACTAGTGATACTAGTATTGGTTGATAGTGGTCTCATAGTTCACTGTGAATTACATTTTCTCCTCTCTTCTTTTTGTGGCTGTTGTAATACTCGATATATCAGAGTTGTAAGCCCCACGGTATTCTTTGTTTTCATAGTGTTAACAGGTAATTCCTTAAGTGAACACTGCTGATGTTGTTTTATTATTTTACTGATCTTTTTAAATACCGAGTTAGCTTGTGTAAATGGTGCTTGTTGACCATGACAATGTATTCTGTAATTAAAAATACCTTGCATATTTCTATGCTCTGCTTTCCAGGAGTTCATGCTTCCAATTCCAGGTGTATAGCTGTAAATTTGACAAGCTGTGTACTTTATTTACTAAAGTCTCTTCCAAAAACACTCAAATCAAAGTATGCTCTTACTTGTAACTCGCTTTTTATAAGTTTTGTTTGTCTGTTTGTGTTTTATGTGTTTGTTTTTCTTTCATAACTCCTCTACAGCCTACCTACCCCCATCAGTGATGCTTCCTCCAAGGCGTTTACAGAACCTGCTCCGTCAGGCTGTGGAACTACAACGGGACCGGTGCCTATATCATAATACGAAACTAGATAGTAATCTAGATTCTGTCTCGCTGCTAATAGATCACGTTTGTAGTAGGTAAGAAACCCTCGTGACTTTTAAGATGGGCAACAGTATCTTTTCTTTGTCTTTTGCAGTAATCTGAGTGTACCTACTGTTAGCAGGAACACGAAAACTATTCTGAGCTGGTTTAACAGGATTTTACTGGGAAGAGACAGTTCTCATTAAAGGAGTGGTGGAGGTGGGGAGTAGAGAAGGGGTGTGCGTGAGACATTTTGTTACCTGAGTATGGAGTAGTGGAGTCAGACTAAAGCTTTAACATTTTAATCAGATGTGTATGAATAGAAGATAGTACTAGGCTAATCCTTATCCACTTGTTTCTTGTAATTTTGGATAGCCAGTCTATTTATGCATCGACATATGATTGCTGTGTTTTTTCATTGGAGAATCACTAGTATGTTATTTATCCAGACTCTGTCTTCAAGATTACTGGAATGCAGAAAGCCTATAGAAGCATACTTCTATGAACTCAGCTTTCAGCTATAACTTTAATAGTGGACACAGGTGCTTTTAGAAACAAAGGCTAAAGCAGAGGAGAAATGTGCAATAGATGTTTCTGATTTGCAGAATATAAAGAACTATTTTCTCAGCATTGTGAAGTAGTAAGTATTGAATGTCTCTTACACATTTCTGTCGGCTCTTTAGACTATCTGGGTAATGGTTTTTTTATTAACAAAAGGGAGGCTGCTTCTGAACCTTCAAAATGCTATACTGTAGTAGACATGAAGCAGGAAGGTGTTTGTTTTTAAAACAAATGGCTGACCTGAGCAGTCTTTCTTCACCCAGCAAAACTCTGCTAAGGACCTAAAAACTCAGTGTAGCTTTTATGGAAAACTGCTGTGCAGGCTGCAGTAAGGGAATGAAGGGCAGAACACCTAGAAAGTGAGGTTGTATAGGATGCTCTTATATGTTTGTTCATGTAACAGGCTAACACTTGGGCTTACAGGGAAATTGTTTTCATGTTAAGGTTGGCTCATCTGAGGAAGCTAATTAAGAACTGATGAACTTGGCTGCTTTGACTTACATTCTTGTGTTTCTTGGAATCTCTTTTTAAAGATGCAGACTTCCATTGTACTTCACTGTAGCCATCTTAAGCTTTTAAAATTATCTTTGGCACTTCATGTATTCAAGTAACTTTTTTAGCTTTCGATTTTGCTACATTGCATTGTTTCAGCAGCTGTGTGTGTATATGTGCGTGTGTAGACATTTGACTGTTGCCCATTTTAAGAGCTATTGGAAGTGATCATATACTGGTATTGTGGCTTCAGAAGTGA
Source organism: Pseudotriccus pelzelni (assembly GCA_035584735.1). Classification (NCBI taxonomy): domain Eukaryota; kingdom Metazoa; phylum Chordata; class Aves; order Passeriformes; family Tyrannidae; genus Pseudotriccus; species Pseudotriccus pelzelni. The sequence goes on along the minus strand of JAWMRA010000113.1, from coordinate 7,356,010 downwards.
GTCTTAAAATCAGACTAACAAACAGATTTAATTTTAGTCTTGAAACAAGTCCATAAATAGTATTGAGTGTTCTGTAGGGGGTTTGATGTGATTAATCAAACCCCAAAGAGCATTCAAGCTGACTGCGAAGAGCATGGTTTACTGAAGTCGGACTAAGTAGAGCCAGATAAAGCTACTGCATGCAACAAATCTGGGCTTAAATTTCACCCATCTGAATCTATTTGCTGACATGAAAGTTTGGCCGTAGTTTGGGGTTTTGTTTGGGTTTTTTTTTTAACCTAAAGTAGTACTTTCTAAACTTGCATATTTGGTATATATACATACCTAGATACTCGCAATTACTGTAATTTAAAAAAAAAAACCAAACAACAAAACACAACAACCACAACAAAAACCTCAACAAAAAAAGTACCCAAAAAGAAAGTCCACTTGAAAATAAAGGCTTCCATTCTGTTCTAAACTCAACCTATTGTACCTACCTGTTGCAGGGGTCTGAGTTCAGTGTGTGGTGTGCTGTACGTGCTGCCATGCTTGGGCATATTGAGGTGAGTTAGACAGTGGAAGCCAAATTTTGATGAAGCTGACAGAAGTAACAGTAGTCTAATAGCTTAGACAATTTAAGTCCTGTGCTACTTAAATGATAGAACACTTGACAACTTTCCCTTTTTTAGTTGGAACTAATCTGGTTTGGACTTACACAGTATTTTGATTAAGCATGCTTGAATTGCACTAATAGGTACAATGTTTAACTAAAACTTACTTTGTAAGGGTGGGAGATGAGTGAGAAAATGCTGGGAGTGAAGGTGAAGGATTTCGTCTTATTGTGCCTGAGATTTTGATAATAGAGAACTGATGTTCTTGGGGATGGTAATTTTTGATTTTAGAACTTTCAACCTTGTTGGGTATTCTGGAGTTTTCTTGTTTGTTTGTTTTTTTGTTGATGAATATATCTTTCATTGTATGTACAGGGAATGAAAAGGTAGCTGTTTGGTGCTTTACTTGTAATTTTGAACAACAGATAACTTTATTAGATGCTTTATTTCGGTATGTGAACAGCATGATTCAGGTCTTTTTGTGCTGAACAGAACATTTTGTAATAAAACACTTCAAAAAAAGATAAAGAAAAACCTTTGAGCTACAATAATACCTAACTACCAAACCCAGAAACTGTTAGACAACTGGTAATGGTTTCTTATTTCAAGACTGCTGCTATTTCCTTCTGCAGAAGGGTTATTTAATGTAGCTGTGCTGTCTTTGAAGTCAGACTTGCTGAGTTGTATGTTCTGCTAGTTAAGAGAACTTTTTGTGAGTAGCATAATGCAGTATTGGGATGTCTCCAGCATCTATACCGACTGTTGCCCTTTTTAGGAACTTAAAGGCCATCTTATTATAAAAACTGTATACTCCAATATTATAACTGCTTGCTTTTCATGTCTGCAAAACCTTGGCTGCTTTTCTTAAGCTTTAAAATGCAAGAGCTGTTTTTTCCATAGAGTATTTTTTTAAAATGAAATGTGCTGAAAAGGCTTTCCTGGGGCACGGTGTGGCCCTTGTACTTTGTATGGGTTGCACTTAAAGACTCACCTTCTAGAGCAAGTTGTTGCTCTGAGTAAAAACTAACTTATTATAATATGGCTAAATAATAATGAAACACTCTTCCTGTAGGTGCACATGTCTGTGTAAGGGCTTGCCTACTTCCCTGTAGACTTCAAGGAAAACAAAGTCTTCTTTCATGGGTGGGGCTTTTTACCTTGGGTTCAGTGTTCTTCCAGTGGCAACTAGACAGTTCCTGGTCAGCTTAAAGCAGGAGCAGAACACACTTGTGTTTCTCTATAAACAAGTAAGTAGACATACCCAAGGAAGCCAACTGCAGATATATATATGTACATTTTGTTTATCCCCCTCTACCATAAAACAGGAAATAAGACTGTGTGGTTGTTCAGTGCTGCTCAATAGTCTTTAATCATGGACTAGAAATCCTCTTCTAGTAAAAGAGCATTACTGAGAAGGTGTAGACTTTTTCTAGCTTCAGGTAAGAAGTAATTTTTCAGGTGTCTGTCAGCCTGGCTGCCACCAAACTGTATTTTTAAACACAAATGTGAAGGAAGTAAGTCTTTTGTTCAAATGATTGGGGGGGGATGTTTGTTTTTCTTCCTTTGGTAGGGGGGACATGTTGTGTTTTTGTTGGTTTTTTTTTAAGCCAGTTTATCTCCAGTTATAATTCCAACAGTACATTCCAGGAGACTGACATTACATTGGTAGTGTCGTGTCCCATCAGAGTTGTGTTGCCCTGTTGTAGTGGGTGCCATAAAAACTCAGCCTAAGACTAAACCACTTCAGGATTCCTGGAGTTCAAGAAAAAATGTCTCTGAGACTATTATTTAGTGCATCTGAACAATGAACTTGAAGTTTTTGCAGCATTACTTATATCTGCTATAAAAAGCCTGTCTTTATTTTATCTTAGCTCTGAAATTCTTAATCGAGAGCTTATAGGCAAGATGTAAATGAAATATGTCTCCAGTTTTTGCCTAACTTAATATTTTGACTGTTAGCTTTTTCTCAGTATGTAACTAGATTATTAGATATTAACTCTAGAGTAGTGTTCTGACTCCTCTTCAGTAGTTTATCGTGTAATATTTTGTTTGATAAACACAACATTTTACGAAATAATGCGAGTTAAACTTTTCAAGCTCAACGGTATCTTGTTAGTTATGCTTAGATACTCTATGTAGTACTCTGCAAAGAAAGTGAAAAATGGCACAGAGTGAAGGCAAAGAAGCATCTAACTTACTGTGAGGCCATATTCAAGAAGAAAACTCTTATGGAAGAATCACTTTTAAAAAGTGGGCAAGATATAGCTAAGTGAGTTAGATACCTACAAAGACCTCATGTGTAAATAAAACATTGCACCTAGGGTTTAAAGAGACTTGGACTCCAATATTTGCTATACTGGTACTCTCCTAAGGAGGTCAGTTTTATTCCAAGCTATATGAAAGCATAACAATTTATGTGAGTAAGATAAGAATAGCTCTGTGTTCTTAGTCTTGGTTACAATCACTTGATGGCTACCAGATAAGACACTTCATTCTGTACTTACTTGAAGCAGCTGTTAATAGAGGAATTTTGAGTTGTGTGGCCTTACATTTAAAGAAGGCTTTTGGTTGTTTGTTTGTTTTTTGTTTTTTTACTAGCTTGACTTACAAAAAAATGTCTTGCTGCTTGCTTATTAATCTGCAAATACATGCCTTTCTTTCCCCAGGAAACAGTTCCCATGCTATACACAGCAAATACTAACGGAGCACTGTAATGAAGTGTGGTTCTGCAAATTCTCCAACGACGGCACTAAACTAGCAACAGGATCTAAGGACACAACTGTTATTATATGGCAGGTTGATCCAGTAAGTGTGCCAAGTGTTAAAATGTGTGACTTGTCTTTACCCTCCCTCTCAGCTCTCCCTTGCTAGGATGAAACCATAGGACACTTGTAGGAGAGGCTAACAGATACTGTAGCCCCCTTGACTAGGCTATTTCCCTGGGTGTAGAAGTCCAAAGATCCAGATCAGTGTAAATTAGTGAAGGAGGACACTTGTAAACCTGATGGTGAGTGTAAGGCTTGAGCTGTTGGCAGCTTTGGGGCAGGAACTTTGTGTACTCCTAGTTGGTACCACGGCGTAGGGCTGGTGTTGCCCTCCAGGGAAGATTCTCACCTTGAAGGCCTGGAGAAGCACGGGGTCAGAGTGGAAGGAGCATGGCAGTGAGGAACCTTTCTTCTAAATCACCCTTACTGAGAGTTCTTCTGGGTTTTGTATGTGACTAACCCCTTTCTGTTATCTTGCTGCTACTAATACACTTGGATTTAAATACTCTATTGGCTTCACCATTTATTACTGTATCTCTGAGTAATAAAATGGTATGTGCTAAACTAAAAGGTTGTGTCAGGGTACCACTTTGTGAGACAAAGATCGAAACATGCTGGCATGTGGAAGTATACTCGTCCATTTTCTTACAGTCTGCAGTTTTAGGTTTTGATAATATGTGGCACTATTTCTCTTAAATCTTGTAGCGGTAGGATATTTCATATATTTTTTCCTACCTATATCTATTCTTACATAATTAAAAAGAGTGACGAATTTAAGACTGTTTTAATTGACTCATAGAAATGATTATGAAAGTTTATTTCATAACAATTGAAAACTGAATGAACTTGAACGTACACACACAACATTTGAACTTACTAAGTTTTGTAAAACTATCAGAAATGAGGTTCTCAGTTTTTTAACAACGCATCTGAACCTGGTATGCGAAATGGAAGACAAAAGCTTTTTTAGATCCATACTGACTTTCAGTAGGATTTGAGAGCTGAATTATTTTCTTCCATTTCAGGTTAGGAGGCCATATAGTCTGTGTCCTTTTTGGTATTAAAATGGTGGAAGGACTTAAAACCCTCTCCCGTGTGCATAGCTGATGTGTAGCCTGTGGACTAACAGCAGCACCGTGGTTTTTTCAGGCATAAGAACTGCTGTGTTTTGTGTGTTACTGGGGCCAGTGTGTGTGCTGGGCCAAGAGCTGCATAGCAGCAAAGCCGACTTCTGTTATTTAGTTTGGAAATATCAGTATTTTGTTCGTTGTTTTTGTTTTTTTTAACAAATAGTAACTTTAAGTAAAATAAGGATCAAGTGTTTTTTGCTGTTAACTTACCATTTGGTTGTAGACACCCATCTTCCTTTTACATTGATGGGTTTTAATACCAAACATCTTTCTTAGCACATCTTACAGTAAATTGTTAGTTGATATCTGGTTAATAAAAGCAAACAAATATTTTGTGAGTGTTTTAGGCTAACTTGTTTGAACACGGTTGCTAAAGAAACAGATCTCTTAAGTAGCTACTGGGAAAGCAGCTTTATCGTTTTTTCTTCTTTTTTGAATTCTTTTTTAAAGAAATTGAAACCCTTTCAAGTAGGTGATGTCTAAATAACACTAGGCCATATAACTCAAATAGATTAATTTTCATGTTTGCCAGAGCACTCTTCTCACATATCCTGTAGCAGCTGAGAATGTCTTTTGAACTGTAAGTTTAATCAGGTTTTCAAGGCTTTAGGTATTTAGATTTATTCTAATCTGCATATATAAACTACATGGAAACATCTATTCAACACTGTCTGGGTGAGTGATGGGAGAAGACTGTTTTAAATGAACAGTATTTGGCTTTCCACACGTCATGCATGTGAGAATCCTTAATTTCTCCCTTTCTTTTTTTCATCACCCTTCTTGAAGTGTAATGACACTGCTTCGATGTGTTTTCTTAATTTCATACCATGAATTTCTTATTTCTTGTCGAAGACGCACCTACATGTCTGAAGTGTCTTAACCCATGTCTCTCTTTCCATTTTCATTTTTTAATTTCAAAGTTCTTACTCAACTCAGCAGCATTAAATGTCTTCAGTGAACTGGGTTTGTAGTTGATGCATCATTTGACTTTTTATGCAGTGTGGCAGAATCTGTAGAGCACAGAGATAACTACACTTGGTGCATCACCTTGCCTAGTTTGCTCTCTCTCTTAGAGTTCTCCTTTAACTTACTCCTTACAAAAATCTCCTGCACTTTCTGAAAACTGTTGACAGGTTTTTGGCTTTTCAGCCAGGGAGCTCAACTTAAGTCTGAAGTTGATGCCTGAATAGTTGTTTCTTACACATAACAAAAATTTGGATAATGTAAGGGATAGAACTTCTGAGATTTCTTTAGGTGGTGGGTGGGAAGCAGATGGACTGCATTTAGGGAAGTTTGCCTGAAATTCCACTGACTGCTGTTTTAGAGCAAAACATGGTATAGCTGTATCTAGAGAGAAGTATGAGAGCAGTATGGAAGATAGTAACAGCCACAGAGTTCTGTCATTAGAAGAGGAATATCTTATGTGTCTTGCTCCTAATGAGTTTCAAGTATGCTGAAGGGACTGGCTACTTTAATTCTGTTCTAAGAAGAAACACAATGGTTGCAGGCGAGCTCCAGGATGTGAGATGATGTCAGATATGACAGATCACTTCTTTGCAGATTATTTTAGCTACAGACACAGCTGTGTCTAATGCAGCCGAGGAGTAATGATTAGAACAGAAAAGGGGTCTTGAGGAGGTCCACTCATTTGCCCTTCTTTCTCTGTGCTCTGAAATTATTCTTAGCTTACTTTTGAGGAATTTGCTTTTTCTGGTCAGCAGAACCCTCAAAGCTGCAGGCTGGCTGAGAGTCACCAAATCCCTTGCAGCTGATCCCACGGAGCAGTCCTTTAGGTCACTCTTTCTCTATTCTTTCTCTTTAGAATCAAGAGGTGCTCTGTTGATTAATACTGAAACAAAAGAAAGAGAAGGAACGATTAGAGAAATAAAGTTAGATGGTTTTGAAAAAAAATTTGAGATATAAGCATCTGCCATGCAGGGAAGAAAACAGGGGAGAGGGAGAACAATTTGATTTCCCTTTTCCAAGAGGCTTCACAAAGATTGTCAGCAGTTTAACAAGCTCTATTCTACTTTCTGTATATGCATGTTGTTGTCAGGAGTCAGTGCTAATACTGTATTGAAGCATGTTTCTGTATTTAGGAAGCCAGTGTGTGATTGTTTCACAGTATCTCGCTGTACTATTTATTTTTATAAGCTCCTTGAAAGTCAAGTTCCTCTGACAAGGCAGCAGTAAAACAGTTGTAATATAAAGATGATACAAGATGCTGCATGTGCCAAGTATGCTTCATTCACTAAATCTGGCAGAAAACAGCTTGCTGTAGGCAACACTTTAGGAACACCTCTCAAGGAAGTTTTTAAAAATATCTTTCTGTAAAACTTCTTCCTTGAGCAGCATACACAAGATACGCTCAAGTTTCTAAAAATATTGGCACTTCAAGGTTTTCCTTGTCAGCCTACGTGAAGGTTTTGATTCTCTGTTTAACTGTACCAGGCTTCCAACATGCCTTTTAAGCAAGTAACTTAATTCTGTAAAATATAGATAATATTCATATTCCAGTAGATGTAGAAAGATTTGACACTACAGAGATCTTGTGTAGTAAAGCAAATGTAATGTAACGTAAAACTTTGTGCACAGTGATATTTTCTGAGCCTTGCATTTAGAATCACAGAAGATTAGAACAAAAATTACTACAAGTGTTCTTGTTTTGCACTTAGCTTTCATTTTCTGGCCCTGCTCTGTAAACTGGCAGTTGCTCTTCCAGTGGGAGCCTATTCATGTCTCGCAGGTGACAAGTTGCTTAAAGTAAACTTGCTGTGCTGGACTTGGACACGCTGGATATGTGAAATCTAGTAGGAGTTCATTTGCATTGTCTCAATAGTATCTCTCTTGTTCCAGGATACTCACCAGCTAAAACTACTTAAGACATTAGAAGGTCATGCGTATGGGGTCTCTTACATTGCTTGGAGTCCAGATGACAACTACCTTGTTGCCTGTGGCCCAGATGATTGTTCTGAGCTTTGGCTCTGGAATGTACAAGTAAGTGGTGACTAAGAGTGAAAAATAAAAACGTTGCGGTCAGCCTGCTGCTTCTGTTTCAATATCTGAATACTTTAGGTGTGAAAGAAGTAACTGCTACAAACTTATGTAAAGAAGAGATGCTGATCTCCCTGCCCCCCTTTTCAATTTGAAAAAATAATTATGGCAGCCTACAAATTCTGTACTCGGTTTGTAGAGAACGGAAATTAGAGTTCAAGTCTAAGTGCCTGGGATTGTGCAGCAATTCTGGTGTATCTACTTACGGATCTTTTCTGACAAGGGATGGTGTAAATGCATAGAAACTTAAAGAGGTTCTGAAGAGAGGGACAGCAAATTAATGAAGAGAAGCAAAGGACAGAAATATCATTGAGGAGCTCGTTGATGATTTTAAGTAGCAAAAGTAAGAAGCTATTTTACTTTGTGTAACCCTCCCAGTGATGTTAGTGAAAGATCCACAGAGGCTTAAATTTATGATTTCAGAACTTCATCTTTCAGTCAGACATTAGGGCATTTTGCCATTTCCTTCATGAATTTGGAAATCACTTTCTGCTGTTGAATTTTATGGGCACTTGAGTTGATATAAAAGCTTCCCTTGCCTCAGTTGTGAGCTGTCTAGTCTTTCTTGTGCTGTCTTGGACTCTGAACTAATTTAGTTTCCTAAAACAAAAATGTTCCCTTTTTTCACCCTTGGAACACTTTTCTTCTGTTTAATTGACTAAATTGGCTCAGTGAAAAGCACTAGAGCTGGCACAAGGGAATACAGAGAAGCCCTTACTGTTCTGACGATGGTAAGCCACTCATTGGTGTTCTGTCCTGTGAAACGGTAGCATTATACACTGGGGATGAAAGCTGAATTTTGGCCTGGAGAGCTTCAGCTCAGAGAGGAAAACATTCTAAATACTGTGATACTCCTAGCTTCTTACCAAAATGTATTTTGTCATCTGTTTTTTCCTCCTATAGTCTCCTTCTCTCTCCTTGTTTTCAATGTTTGGTTTGGGTTTTTTTTTCACTTGATAGTGCTTCTCTTGCTCTGGACTTGTTCTTGTAATTTCTTTTCATTCCACGCTTTACTCATAATATTTCAGTTGTCTGAAATATTCTGTCTCTGGTGATTTGAGGGACAAAAGAAATTGTCCCAAATAAAGTCCACAGTCACAGGAGATGCTGACGTAATACTGCCTTCTTATTGTATTATTCATAGGTTAGTATTGCTTTTTGACAAACATGTTGAAATACATGCACTACCCAGACGCTACATGTGTCAGATAAAGTTATCAGTGCCTTTTTGGGAAAGGGTTCTGGTATAAGGTCTTGCTGCCTTTATTTTACAGACTGGGGAGCTGAGGACAAAGATGAGCCAGTCTCATGAAGACAGTTTAACAAGCGTGGCCTGGAATCCTGATGGGAAACGTTTTGTAACGGGAGGTCAGCGTGGACAGTTCTACCAGTGTGTAAGTTCTCTGCCTCTGTCCCATTGAAAACAAAGCAAGAAATTAAACTTTGGTCAAATCTGAGGTTCGTGTTTTTTTCAGGTTTTTCATGTGTGTGTACACTAAAGCTTCCGATCCTTTGTAATTGAAAGAAGCGATACGTTAATGCAAGTATTTCAGCAGCACTTCTGTGTGTAGCAGTTCGAAGGGTTTGAGCATCTTTGGTCTGCCTAAAGGAGGATTTGTGGTGTGGGAATTTTTTTCTTAGCTCCTCCAGAAAATACACTAATAAAAAGTAGTGCCCTTGTCCACAAATGTTGTTTATTCCATAGAATTTTGACTACGTCTTTCTTAGTTTTTGCATGCTGTCTTTGCTCATGTAAACAGAAATTTGAAACCCTCATTATCTGAGTAGTGTTGATTTTGGATGGTGGTCCGCAGTCTCACCCTGTTCTTGATTGTTTATCATCTGACTTGGTGCCCAGAATAATAGTGCAGTATGTAAACCTCACTCACTGCAAAGGTCAGCTCAGTGGTGTAGATGGCACATGTCATGCACAATAAAATAAGTGACAAAAGGGATTCTCAGCTCTCCAGGGCAGATTCCTACAAAAGCCCTCAGTTATGACAACCAAGTGCTCCCTTTTAAAGGGTAAGATTGGTTTCTGTAGCAATTTTCTGAACAGAAGGTGAAAAAGATGTCACAACTCCTTGGAGATCTAAGACTAATGGTTCTTTTTTTTTTTTTTTCTTGTTTGTGTATTGTTTTTATTCTTTTGATCAGGATTTAGATGGTAATCTCCTTGACTCCTGGGAAGGGGTGAGAGTACAATGCCTTTGGTGCTTGAGTGATGGGAAAACTGTTCTAGCGTCGGACACACACCAGCGAATTCGGGGTTATAACTTTGAGGATCTCACAGACAGGAACATGTAACTACTACCTCTTTCTTTGGTTTTGAATTCCTGCTTCTTAGAAGAAGAGTGAGGAAGGGTTGGGGGGGCAGGATGGGAAACAAATTATTAAAATGCTTTCAGTATTAAAAGACAAGAACAGCTTGGGACAAGAACTAGTAAGTTCCAGCAAGCAGCATTAGATCAGGTATTAGAAACATCCACTCTAGTGCTTAGAAAGTTGTTTTGACATTTCTGTCATCAAAAGTTGTAGTTCTCTCAGTTCCTGGCATATTTTAGAGGATCCTGCCTTGAATTTAGGAGTTGATGTTGAGGTCTGAAGTGTCTTTCAGTCTTGGGAGTTACCATAAATATAAGCAAGCTATTGCAGACCTGACTTGTACTGATGTAGAGAGACAGATCTAATTTCAAATTCAGAATTGTCTTTTCCTGATAATATTTCAGATACAAGACATGCCTTTTACCTTGGTGTTGCATCATTATCTGGTTATCTTGACACTCGTGTCTTATCATTTCAGAGTACAAGAAGATCACCCTATTATGTCGTTTACTATTTCAAAAAATGGCCGTTTAGCTTTGTTAAATGTAGCAACTCAGGTAAGTTGGTGATGTTGAATAGAAATACAAATAAATCTTGCAAATGCTACCTGTTCTTAAATACTTTGATGTGAGTTGGGATATTTGATGTTAAACAGCTGTATATCATGTAATATGAAGGCCTTAATATTCACAGGTAGAGCAGGGAATTTTCTGAAAAGAAGCCAATCTCATTCTTGAGACTGAACTTTTTTTTTTTTTTTGGCTGACTTATACTCCAGAGTTCCATATTGTGAAATATTTAACTGGCTTTTGCATAAAAAAGCCAGGTACAGCAAGAATTGTGGCATGTCAACATGTCTAGGGGCATGAGAATTAGATTTTATTTATCTGGTTCTGCTTTTGGAACCTTGGATAAGAACAGGAGCTTTCACAATGGAAGGGATCAAAGGCTGAAAGTTTAGTGTTTTGATACATCTTTACTCTCTTTATCTAGTAACAGTACTGAGGTTGGCTCTGAAGTATTGTACTCTCATGCTTAATTTTTTTTCTCATAGTTCAAAAAAATGCCATTAATGTTCATGATGAAATTCCTTATATTTATTATTTCCAGGGAGTTCACTTGTGGGACTTACAAGACAGAGTTTTAGTGAGAAAGTATCAAGGTGTTACACAAGGATTTTACACAATTCACTCGTGTTTTGGAGGTCATAATGAAGATTTCATCGCGAGTGGTAGTGAAGGTAACACCGTTCTCCCTTCTGCAGAAAACTGGAACACTGTATCTTTCCTATACCTTAATTTTGTAGGTGACAGTTGCTAACAACATTAAAAAAGCAAGCAAACTGGTTCATGAAATAAATTTGAGGCGTGCTGAGATTGAGGCATACTTCAAGAAGTAATTGTGGGCTAGCAGAAAGAATCTTCTGAGAGGATGGTACTAATAGAAAGCATTAATGACTCTTTTGTGTTGCTCCTCTAAAGCAAAAGCATCTGCACAATTTTAATTAAAAGTGGGCGAGGTGTTCTTGAGGATTTTTCTTTTTGTGGTGTGATATTTAGACTTATGGTTTGAACAAAAAGTACTCCTGGGGAATAACAGCTTCATTTGCCTGTTGAAGATACAGGTGGGGTGAGGTTATTTTAATTTCAGTAGTCATTGTAATTGCAGATAGTAGTCTCAAATTAGGCAGTTGTTGACGTAGTCTGGTAGGATTTCTTGGTGATCAAAGGCTTTGTGGTATGTTTTTATTCAACTGTCTGTGACGAGAGCAGAAATTTGTTAAAGGTTTATATCTTGAATTGGTTCAGTTCTGTTCAGTTCACTGTAGTGCCATCACCTGCCATATAGGCACTTAAAATTCAAGCTTATGCAGGAGTAAGAATTACACTTGGAATATGTCAGCAATCACTGTGAGTGCTGTGTAACTTTAAGATGTTAGGAAACACTACTGTTCTTTTTTGGAAAATACCAGATATGTCTAAAATAAAAGTCTCTGACCATATCCAGGGGAATATGACTGAAGGACAGCACCTCCAGTCTTCCAGTCAAGTGTGAATCTCTTCTGATGGTTGAACTTGGTTTGAGACCCAAGTACCCAAAAGTTCAGCATTTGTTTAGCCATAATTATGTGTAGGTGTAGATACTGGAGTGCACCTGTCCTTTTTTCCCCTCCATTTATTTACTCTTTATTATCTTCATTGTCTATAAACTACTGAGCAGTAGTTGAAACGGGTGGTACTTTATCTGCTTAAGACTTGAATTGTTTGAAGCTCTTGCCTCTTTGTACTGATTGTTGCAAATGTGGCTACTGAGAAAGTCTGTTTTAAAAAATAAGCAAACAAAAAATAACAGATCACATTGCCATAGCCTCTTTTAAAATAATTGAGTACATTGTAATACCTCTTAAAGCATATTGTCAGCTAGGTAGGGATTTTTCTCACCATTGCATCAATAGCAAGAAAATAGAGGTCTCTAAGAGGGGGATTGACTGCTGCCTTAATGTAGCTAACTTGTTTTTTCCAAACCAAAATACTGGTTTGTGTTTAGGCTTTGATTCTCCCAGACAGCAGAGACTTGTGTGTCTTTACACGTGTCTTGTAAGCAGAGTGTTGTTTGGTGTTGGTTGCATGGATATGGAGTCTCTTGCAATGGTTAAGTGGAACGTAAGCACAGCCAGAACATTTGTGTCGATAGAGTACATGTAAAGGTGCTACACCAAAGTGAGCTGGCTCAGCAGAAGACAGTTGTTACCATGATGCTTTTCTAGCAGGTAGCTCAGAGAGCAAGTTTGTTTTATAAGGGATTGAGAGGAGGAATAGAGGCAGATTGGTTTGTTTGCAAACAGCCTGCAGAGTGACATCTATGTTAAAGCCTTTCAAATAAATTAAAACACTTCCATTTGATATGCTAGACCTGAATACCAGACTCTTATATAATACTTGTAATACATACTTGTTCAGTTTGTGCAGCTCTGCTTGGAATATTCCACAAGACATTACTAGACAGGTAAACCCACAGCCTTGTTATAGGGTGCTAATCTGCAGCTGGGAGACACACTCCCACTCCCAATTTATTATTAACTATGCTTGGCTATAAAGCAATAACACTTCTCTGAAAATAGCAGTAGAGTGTGTAAGCAGTTTGCTATTCTATTTCTAGGTTGCTGCTAGAAGTAATTAAAAACTTCAAATCACAAAATAAGATCTGTAGGGTTGTTTATTGCATCTGCTTTAATATGTACAAATTGATATTTTTAAATACTACACAATTGTTAAAGACAGTAATAACTCACAATTTGAGCCATTAAGTTTTGCCCTCCCTCGCTTGCTCTGTTTGCTCTTTCACTGGAGTGTTGCAGGTCTTTAGTAGTAAGATGTTTTTCATAAACTATAGAGCTGTGATCCTATCCAGCAGTCATCAACAGGAGATGGTTATAGGGAGATCTTAGTACCCATGACTTTATAATACCATTACTACTCTGTAAATACAGTTATTTGAGGGGGGGGAATCTACGAGTCTTCCTTTTGAATAAGACTCCATACCTATAATTAGAGTAGCTTGGTTTCTCTCTTTACCCATGTATTCTCTTATTTGCATTGTAGTCAAATGTTTTCCTTCAAATACCTAGTGTAATAGACTTGTGTTAGTGGAAGAGCTTGACCTGTATTCTTTTGATCACTTTTAGAATAAAAATTGTTAGTGCTATTGCACACTTGGGACAGGGGTTTTAGACACAGGTTTTGCAACATTAATGAGAGCCGAGTTGCTGCGAGCTTGTGTTGGAAGTGCTGTTTGATACCACAAATCAGTCTGTGCAGGACAGTGTTTCTCAGTCTCCTTTAAATGTGTGTTTTGTGTAGATCACAAAGTGTATATCTGGCACAAGCGTAGCGAGCTGCCGATTGCGGAGCTGACAGGGCACACGCGTACAGTCAACTGTGTGAGCTGGAACCCGCAGATTCCATCCATGATGGCCAGCGCCTCCGACGATGGCACTGTTAGAATATGGGGACCAGCGCCTTTCGTAGACAACCAGGATATTGAAGGTAAAAACCTGTGTGCTTACTAAAAAAGAAGTTACTGGGTTTTTTTGTTTTGGTTTTTTTTTAAAATGTATTACTGATTTTTATTTAAATTCTCTATGCTGTGGAATAAAAAGGAAACAGCTGATATTTCTAAAATTATTCTGACATGGCTCTGTAGAAAACTGTGGTGTCACTAAGACCTCAGGATTATATTAACTTATTTATGCAGACATCTTTAAAATCTTGCCTCCAATACTTGAGGTTTAATAATGTAAAACATTATTAAAATTTAAATAACATGTTCTAATCACACTGCAAGTTGAATAATGGTATTACAATGCTTACAGAAGGAATCTCCAAAATCTGAAGAGAGTGTGAAGTTTTCCCCAGGACTATGTGAACCTTTACTAACCATCAGCAATTACATGTGTCCAGGAGAGAGAGACAATTCTCCTTTATTTTGCTGCCAAAATGCACACGAGTTCCCAGCCCTTTTTGCCACCCCCAGGGCTGTTAACGAGATGGCTGCGGGGGGAGTTTATATGCATTTCTCATTTCTTACTACAAGGTTGAATATGTATTTGCAGTGGATATTAAAATGAAGTACAGTATATCCTATTGCCATAGGATGGAATGAATACTGGGTGTGAATATAAGTTCAAGAGGAACCTGGGCAGAGTAATCAAAAAGAAATCCATTAAGTGCTACTAGAGAAGTAAACACCTCTAGTTCAGAATGTCCCCTAGGTAAAAATGTCTGAGAACTGGAAGGATATTAGGAGGAAGAATTACCTCCTCTCCCTACACACTTGTGCTTTCTGACACATCTGCTTCTAGTCTTGACCTAGGTGGACCAGCTTGGCTAATCTGTTTGTAACACCTGGAATGTACCCATAAGGAGTCAGAGCCTGTCCTCCAGTTGGTTTTACTCATGGTTTTGTTGTTTGGTTTTCTCTAGTTAGCTGCTTGCTCACTCTTTTTTAGTTCCTACAGAAAATGAACTAATAAATGCCCAAACAACAGAAAATAGATTTGACACAGCAATGCTTTTGCAAGAGGTGTAGGTGCACAGAGTAATACCTAACAATGTAGGAATCCTAAATGGATGGCAAGACAGCTTTGTAATTAGAACACTCCCCTAGAATTCAAATGCAAATGCGTTACTTCTTTTTGGAACAGGCTTTTTGAGTACCCACACCTAACATGCTAAATTAATTTCTAGATTGATATGAATAATTTTATCTAAAATAAGTAATTTTTAGCGTGGATTTTAGCTACAGTATGAGATCCATTAACCTAATGCATGTTCAGTAAAATCTGTGTAAATACACTGTGCCTGTAATTACCTTATAATAGAAATGTTAAGTATTGCTAAGATCTTCAAGCTGTGATTTCTTTCTCTTTGTTTTTGTTTTTGCTCAGAGGAATGCAGTAGCATGGATAGTTGATGGCGAATTTGGAGCAGACGACTTCAGTTTAACTTAATTAGTCGTATTTTAAATGGCTTGGGATTTGGTGCAAACAAACATGATTGATAGCTGGACAGACATGCTCGTCATGAAAAAGAACCATTTCTGAAGCCCGGTTGGGGCCAAACATTTACCACCTTGCTTCATAGTAACCAGTCGAGATGAAGCACGTCCTTAGAACTTTGTTGGACACCGTGTTGAAATTACCCCCCCATCGGTTGTGAAGAACTGTGCTACATTCAGGCTAACCATTGAACTCAGTATATATATTTTTCCCTCCTGCCTTTTTGTCTGGCAGGCTACTGTTCTTGTTGCTCTTCTGTGTAATGAAGTTTAAATGCTTGTTTGGAACACTTTATTTAACAGTTTAGAAGGCTTGATAGAAAGAGTGCTTTAGTCTGAAGAGTATACATTGGATAGGAAAGTATTTCCTTCTCTTGTTTCTCAAGTCTCTCTCCGCCTTACTTAGCTTGAGATCTTTGCAGCTTGGTTCATGGATTCTAGCCTTGCCCGTTGCGCAGTATATATATAAATTGAGATGATAAACCAATGAACTATGTCAAAAGCACTCTCAGTATCACATTTGACAAAAAGTTTTGTACTTTTCACATAGCTCGTTGCCCTGCAAAGGGGTTAACAGCACAATTTTTTAAAAAATAAATTATTTATAGGATTCAAATGACTTCATTTGTATACATTTGGAATTAAAACAATGCAAGAAGTGTCATGAAACACGGTATCACTGATGCTTTTCTGGAGTGTCTTGAGACCCAATCAGAAGCAGTGGCTGGAAGGAGCTTTATGTAGGTAGTGAAGCTTGTTTTAGATGGAGGAACTCACTGTCCATCTTAACAGATAAATTGTATTATTTGAGAAAAAGAAAGGCGTTCAGACTGCACCACCAGACTAAGTTTAAACAAGAAAAGGTCTTTTTGGTTTGTTTTTTTTTTTAATTACATAAATATATGCAACAATGCTGTTGTAAAAGGTAGACTACACTTCAAGGGAAGAATGTGTTGAAAGGTCCTTTCTTCACAAAGTCAACATTTTGTATAAGTAATTAACATACAAATCATAATTAAACACTTGTATTACGATGGAAATTTTTCTTTATTTGATAAACAAAGGTGTATAGATTTCTGTGTTGAGAATATACTTTTAAGTTTGTGGATTTAAATGCCTCTCCCAGACCTTGTTGCAATCTGGTGCTGTAAACAACTTGACATATCTAGGAATAGTTCCACTGGTATCCCATGTTAAGGAAAAAACAAAAACATTTATAATTTAAATATTTATTCTTTTTGGTGTAAACAGATGACCTGGCATCTCTGTGCTTCTGCACTGCACACAAATTCATTATGGAATGGCACTGGATTCCCTTTTGCCACCGTGGGTGGAAAGGTAGTGTTGGTACTGCTGCGAAGTAAAGAAGGAACAGGGAAGGGCATGCTGGGCAGTCGTGTGAACAGAGGTGTGGACTTCATCCTTTAATGAGATAATAATCTACTGTTCTTATTAGTCATGTATGGAAGAAGGATGGAGGAAAGTTTGCCGAGATTCCTGGGAAAAGAAGTGTAGCTACTTTGAATGGGGATGTGGTATTTCCCAGAAAACCAAAGTGAAGGTTAGCAGGTTAGATTTATTTTGTTTTTCTTTTTAGATTCCAGCCATCAGTTGGTTGGTGTTTTTCTTGCCTTG
The DNA here is from genome assembly GCA_035584735.1 of Pseudotriccus pelzelni. Lineage (NCBI taxonomy): Eukaryota > Metazoa > Chordata > Aves > Passeriformes > Tyrannidae > Pseudotriccus > Pseudotriccus pelzelni. The sequence continues at coordinate 7,338,952 of JAWMRA010000113.1, read as the reverse complement.
TGAGCAAACTGAAGTGTGAGTTAAGATTCTGATACTATGGTTGAGACCAGCCCCAAATCTGACCTTAGTCTTTCAGTACTTCCAAAACCAGGTAGGAACTTAAATGTTCTTATCTGCAGTCTACAGTACATCGGCCTTAAAGTTAAGGTGAGTGCTTTGATAGCAATTACTGTTCCACAGTATTGGGAATACATGTGAACTTGAGACTATAAATCATTTCCTCCTTCCATTAATTACTTCTGGAGGAAGCTCTTTGTTTTCTCTTCCTAGTTCAGACAGTGTAGGATTAGTCAGGCTTGTTCCTGTGCTGTTGGTGTTGCAGGGAAAGAGACGAGTTCCTACGATCGAATTTTGAGTAAAGTAAACCTTTGGGCTTTAAGGAAAAATTAACTACCTAAATTGTAAACAGTGTTTTACATGTTCAAAACATGGTATAATTCATAAGCAATGCCAGTATGTGAATCTTTGGAAGTTATTCTAGTATTGTCTTACTCTGGAACTTGTGTTTTCAAACCAAACATTGTTTAGAGAGAGTAAAGAGAGTAATGGTTTTGATGTCTCTTAATAATGTCTCATACAATGATCTGGCACTACTTGCTTACCTCATACTCATGGGAATAAAGTGGGAACTCTAGGCAGGTGGTGAAGGCTGGATCAAATCTCCAGTGGAGATTTGAAGTCTCGTATGTACTTCAAGAGGCATTTTCAATGTGGTGGTCATAACTAATCAGAGTGAGACTCCTTACCTGGCACGAGCTGTGTGTGGGGGTGTGCGTGCTGGTGCCCGGTTTCCACTGCAATGCAAGTAGAAATTTAAACCTAGTACTTCTGCCCCAAATACTGCCTGTCTCTTCTGGACTTGGTTTGTACCCATAAAGGACACTTCAGGTATTGGGAAGCAGAGTTAGGGAGAGGCACGTGTTCCGATCTCTCTCCTTTAGTGTCGTGGTGCAGCCGTGCCATGTAAAGGAAAGCTCCAAGCCGATGGCACTGCTTCCAGAATATCTCAGTCACAGCGTGTTGTGTCGCTGTCCGCGCCTCGCGGGTGATGAGCAGAGAGGAGAGAAAGGTGAGACTCATCTGCATTGTGCCACACTACTTGGTCCTGCAGTGAACTGCTGTTAGAAGTGTAGCAGCAATGACTACCATTCCAACCTGGAGGTGAAAGAGGAACCTAAACTATTTCTAACACATCACATATTCACAATATGTGAATAGAAAAGTACCAATACTTTTTGTGCACAGACTATAAAATGAGACTGGGGTGGGGTGGGGGGAAAAAACCCAAATAAGTTTGCTCGTTTGCAGCGTGCTGACTTCCATGTGCTTAAAAATGTTCATAGGCTGGAGTCTATGGCTGGAACTAGTACACACCCACAGTAAATTACTGTATTTCTAGTCAACAGGCTGATGGTTTTAGAGAGGAAAATACTGTGTGTACTCATTTTGTAACTTTCTCTGATCACCTGTTGGCTTAAAATATTCACAGTAGCCCCAGGTTATTATGAAAGCAGATCTTGGGGGGGAAAAAAAAGTGCTGAAGCATTTTATTATCTGAATGTTGTTTAGCTGTTCAGGTAAGTAATTTTCAAGGCACAATGGAGCACAAAAGGGAAAATGGTAGCTGTGTTCTTGTTTTGGAGGGGAGGGTAGTGGGGGAAATGACACCTTTGTTTTTAAACTCCCTCTGTCTTTTCTGAAGTTCTCCAACTTTAAAGTTAACTTCTCTTTATGATTGGAGCAAAGATGCAAGCTAGAAATCTACCCAGATCTTGCCAGTTACTTCTCAACTTGGCTTCAAACAGGTAATGTTGAATAAAACTCCGTATGCTGTTGGGAGTTTGTGCCTAATTGTGTACTTCTACACTGCAAAGTGATGCTCCCACCCAAAGTCAGTTTGAAAGGCTTCCTTAGCAGGAAACCAGGACTCAAACATTGAGCTGTAGTGTGAGGGGATGCGTTGTAGACCCAAATGGGGAGGGAGGTAGAGAGAGAATAATGGACATAAAAAGCAGGATTTACTGAGCAACAGACAAACTACTGTAACTCAAGGGGGAGGAGGAAAAATGCACTTTCAATAGTTTGTCCATATTTTTAGCTACAAAATACACTTGTATCTGATTTTTTTTTTTGAGACAACTATTAAGAGGAACACCCATCCCATAAATGGCTAATCCTCCTTTTGACCTCCTCCTGTCTTTTCCACATTGGCTTGAGTCCATTTTCAGCTGCCATAAATAATTTTGAAAACTGCTACTTTTAACAATGTTTAGAACGAAAAATCATTAACTATGACACTTTTTTTAAACAGGGTGGACTTAATTGAAGTGTGCAGTGTTGAACTACTGCTGCAGTAGCTGCCTCTAGTTGTTGAAATAAACTGTAGACAAGTTTTCTGTCAATTTATCCAGATAATCTGGATTCAGTAAAACATCTGTGAGAGTGTTCCTCCCATCTGGTATGAATGTGTGTGTGCATGTGTTCCATGAACAGACAGAGAACCAAATGTTCTAGGTACTTGTCATGTTTTATTGCATACTTTAAGTCGTGTGTATGTGAAGTGTCCTTTGACCAGAAGGTTTTGGTTAATATCAGTATATTTTTATAAATTTGAAATTCATTGTGCCCCATCTTTTTTCTTAAACATTTTTCATTCTTAGGGTATATGTGCTAGATTTGAAACTTAACATTTTTAGGCACAGATGGAAAAAGTTATTGGCTCCTTGAAAACATATGGGACAAAATGGATCCTCAAAGCATGTATGTACTTACAAACCAAGCTGTAGAGATCAAGAAAAGAACTTTATTGTTGATCTCAAGATTTCTAAATTGTCAAGATTTATATGGAGTTGTGGTGGAACTAGTTAACACTTAGAGCTTTTGGTATGTAATGATTATTTGCTATGGACTGATATTAAATGTTTCAAAGGATTGCGTTCTTAAACTTTCTGGATTTTTGTTACTCTCCTCGGATATTATTAAGTAGTTAAAATTTCTTTGCTATATTACATTAAAAACATAAGAACTTTGGGTCTCGTATTTATTTTCACTTGTTTTACTAATTATTTACAGAACACCGTTTTAACTTTTTTATTTTATAAATGTGTAGTATTTTAAACATATCTTTAAAAAAATTGTTCAATTGGAACTACATTAACTTCTGATTTGTTTTTATTAGGATTTTTAAAAAAAAACAACAAAAACAACACTTTTTCCATGTTGGTGCACAGCACTTAACAGAAATGTTTGTATTCCCTTTCTTTCAATTCAATAAACAATAAATAACTGGAATGAATAGTTTTTAGTTTCCCTAACTTCACTTATATAACTGACTTTGGATGTTAATTTCTTGATCATTAATTATAGATTTCTTCCGTATTTGCAGTATTTTGCTTCCTCGCTAGGAGAATTAACTTGTGGCTGTTGAGCAGAAGATTAGTCACTCAGTGTTGTGTGCAGGCTTTGCAGTGTTTGATGTCTGGCTCTAACCCACCCACCTCACGCTTGTGTTTTCACTGGACATTTAGCAGTCGACGTGCTCGTGTCCCAGTCTGTGCTCATCTCCCTTGTTGGACACCTGTTCCTTTGAGGCTCCGTGAAATCCTTGATTCCTTAATGCTGGAGCTTGCCTAAACACTGGATGCAGGTTGCTTTAGGTGATTGGCGGGTTTTGTGGGGTTTTTTTTGATACTTCATATTAAGAAGGTGCTCTTAAAGCACCTGCATCTCTGGCCTTTGTTCCCTCCAACTAACTCTGTGTTCTTGTCCCTCCTCCCTGTGCCTGAAAACAGAACCTCATTTTTATCCTGCATTCCCATTCAGCTGTAGCTTCTTTCTGTTAAATAAAACGTCGTACCTCAATTTCCACTCCCTGTAGCTTTTTCAAACTTAAACCTCTTGCTGGAGTGCATTAAATTTTTTAATTCTTTGCGCTTATGTATTGATCAGAAGAGATCTTTACTCCCTCTAGTAGCATCTTTTCACTAACTTTATTCTCTCCCCTACAGTTTAGGCAACGTGTAGATAATTATGGCTTAAACATAGCTGCAACAGAAGGGCCATGTCCTGCTTTGTGTCGCTTCTCTTGGGTACTGGTATTTGCAGGAAGGTTGTTGGATTGCAGACCCACTTAAGCCATAAATGCAGCAGATGAAGGAACTTACTAACAAACCCAGCCAAAAACTGTGCTTCGTCTGCTGTCCTGTCTGCCTTTATTGGGTCAGAACAGTGCAAGAGAAACAGGGATAAGAATTCTACAGACCTGTGACATTTCAGTATTTGTAAGATTAAAAATTAACTGCTGTGGTTTGGGTTCTTGTTTGGTTTTTGGTTTTTTTTTTTTGTTTTTTTTTAATCCCTCAGATTATTAAAAAGAAATTACATAAAGAACCTGAGAGTAGATGTGCTTTTCATAATTATCCTAAATCCAAACTCTGCCTGAGGCAGGGTACTTCTCTTACACCTTGGCTTATGCTCTCTGTGCTGCCTGATGTGCCTCTCTGCATGTCTTGCACGTGCTTAGGCTGTCGGATCATCAGAGATGGCAATCCCAGCTGTGTCCTCAGTATAAGAGATCTATAATGCTGTGAAGAGGAACCCCTGAGGTTTGTATGGCTCTGATGTTTCTGCCAAAGATAAGGTGGTGAATGCACTGATAACTGCGTGGTGGTTCATATATATGGACCACATTTTCCTGTCGCTACCTCCAGTGGCCATTATACCATTATACTTGGAGGCAAAAATGGTCTTCTGCCACTTGTACAAAATTCTAGGAAGCTTCTTGTGAGAGAAGAAGAATTAGAATAAAGCTTTGACAATCCTGAGCAGATAAAGATTTGCTTTTCTGGGCTTATCACGGTTTCAGGTTGTTAACCTGCATGTAGAACTGTTCTTAGGGTTACTGCTCATACCACTGATGTACTGTGTTCTATGAAACAGAACTACTTCAGGAAACAAACCCAGGTACTCGGATGAGGAGGCAAGTACATTCTTTAACGAAACAGGCTAAATAACCAACAGTCTGTAACTGAAATGATTAATTAGGAGGAAACATGCAATTGTACCTTTTTTAACTAACACCCCCCCCCCCAATGCAGAACTCTAATAGCTATCTAATCTCTCTGAAAACTGGTGACTGTCATCTTCACAGGCTGACCAGCCAGTAGACTGTGGGTGAGGAAAAAAGCTTAATAACCTGTTAAAAGTTGGAATCCCTGCAGATCAACTTTAGTATTTTCATGGATTAAGAGCTTTCTGTAAATCATAGCTAATCATTTGAAGGATCAGCTTGGGTTCCCCCATAAGTTATACTTTGATACCTCAGTTCCAAAGGAAAATATAGCCTGTGAGTGAATAGGAAGGGATCTGTGTTTGGTGCCACACCCATATATGGTGATAGATGAATTTTTATTAAAAATTGGTCCAAAGTTTCTAATTATCTTGAATTCTGTATAATAAGCTTGGGTTTAAATTACCTGTTCTCCCCTCTGGGAGACTACTATAACATTTCTGTGCTCTGTGGATCTCCCATGAAGGAGATGACTGAGAATCCATATTTCTAGCTAATGAACCACGATTTCAACAATTACAAATATATTTTTGCTGTTGCTGACACTGAAGATCTCTGCTGAAGCAGAAAAGCACCCTGTACAGTAAGGAAGGCTTTGAAATTACCAGTGGAATTACTCAGCAGAACTGTAGTCTCTGAAACCTGCTACCAAGGTTTTTGCAACTATTCTAATCAGTTGGTAGATATAAATGAACAGATAATTTATTTATATTAAAAAATTGATTGGAAGTTTGCATTCACATAAAAGTATAGATTGTTCAATATCTGACATCCCCCCCTTAGAAAATATATCTCCTATTTTTTTGGTTGGTCTGTTATGGTATAATTCACTCTTGAGGAAGTGGGGAGGAATCTGTAACATCCCTCTAGGTCAGGGCATACACATACTATCCACACTTTTTTTACCTCAGATATGTTGTTTCCCCTTATCCTCTGTCCTGCTTCCATCTCTGAAGAAACAGTTCTCTTGGTAGAGAATAGAAGCTTTTCATAGCAAGTGATAAATTTTACCAGTTCCCTTAGGGAATGGGTCTGCTTTACCTAAACATCATCCCCGCAGTTCTGAGGTGCTAGTAGTTAAAAATGATCAGAGACAATGTATCATACAAACATTTTCATTAGTAATAAAGCTCTTACCTCAAAATCATGTCTTTACAGCTGCTAGTCTAAGTGATGGACTTAGAGATTAATGCTTATGTCTCTCAGTGTGAAACATTAACAAAATTTATCTACTGTCAGCACTACAGCAAGGACCTGACTTCAGCAGGTTATCCACATTACTCTTTCTTCTAACAGATAGCACCCAAAATATGTGTAGTATGTTTTCCTCACACATGAATAAAATAATTTAATTGCCTGCCACATAAACTGCTACAAAAGCTACTTTCTACTCTTTAAGTTTTACTTGCTTTCCTTTTCCCAGACTGCCATCCTGTCTGGGTTTCAGCTTTCCAGGGCAGTACTTTCTGTAGCTTGATTTTTTGTTTGTTTGTTTGTTTTGTGGTGTAGTCAGTGGCATACAGCTGGGGTAGCTGTTTCCTTGGTTATTTTTTAATGAGCATGATTTTCAGCAGTTTTTCATCTTTACAACAGCTGAACTTGGACTCCATCCATCACAAATTTAAAGCCAAACTTTTCCTGGAACAAACACTGAACACAAGGTATCTACAGAAATCAAGCCTCAGAGTTGTTTTTTTTCATTGCTGGCCATGAAAACAATCTGTTAATTACAGCTGTGCACTAAAAAAAACCAAACACTTAAGAAGAAAAAGCTCATAAATTTTAGGACATAATTACAGAAGTGTATTTTTAAAGTGTTTTAATTGATGTGTTTGTTTCAAGAGACCCATTTCCAAGCACATATAAAAAAATTTAAAGACAGTTATTGGACAGTGAGGGTACAAACTCAGGTTTATACACTTATCACTGAGGCAAGAGCTGCACAAAAAGAACTGAGTTTGCTGGTATCATTGAAGCAGAACCACATCAGAATTGGGATAAATGGGGTTATGGTTTACTAGACCATTTCCCTGAGCTAGACATACTCTTGGTTCACCTCACTGGATATGGAAACAGCAGGTTCAGGGAGTAGCAACTGCAAATAATCTTTTGCTCTGTAACCAGCTCCAACCAGCAAGATGATGCTTACTTTATGTGAAGGTCTGTGATGTATTCAATGACAAAACAGGAGTTGAAGGGGAAAAGCAAATATTAATCGTGTTTCTTATTTATGTTTTTCACTCTTACACACGAATGTCACTTCCACCAAAGGGATCTTAATCCATCCAAACACAAGACTTCACATAGATTGTTGGAGGGAGGGGTGAAAAGGGAGAAAAGCATAACTTTAATTCCACCATTTTTTACCTGAAAAAAACACTGACACAAAGATGCAAGCTGTGCTACTGTTCCACTTGGAAATCTGTGTTCCAGGCACTGCTTCAAACTAGGCTTGAGTAGGACAGCTTGACAGCCAGAGGGCACATCCTGACACCTTGCAGTAAGAAGCAGACACCAGAGCTACACTTAAAATTTGTTCTGGAACTACCATCGTTACCAGCCCACGCTGCTGAAATGAGTTTCCCTTCTCACCATTTAATTCCTACAAGGTCAGTTCTGTAAGCAAGGATTGCATCTTACAGAAACAGCAACTCCAGCAGTCTGGGTTGTAAAGGAACAAAAACAACTGCTACACAAATCCAATGTCTTTCGAAAATATTTTATGTTAAAAATACAGAAAAATATTTCTTGTTCAAAGAGGAAAAATATACTGCATGACGGTACTGATCTAGGTGTGTTCGGAAGGTGTCTGAGGCTCCACAACCAGTCACTGGAGTGATGACCCAGTTTGGCAGCTAATGGTTCTTTTTCAGCTTCTCAATCATTTATCAAAGCCAGAATCATACTGTGACAAAACAGAAAACATGATACCAGTGGATTACTGAAGCATGTGCAAGCAGGAACAGCTATTGCTGTCATGAGAGAGCTGCACTTGAGCCTGAAATAGAAAGTTAAGGCAACTGCTGTGTGCTTTGCTTATGAGGACATGAGCTGCAAAAGTAATATTGCTGCAGAGTAACAGTAGCTCTTCCATCTTGTAGTAAGTGGCCCCATCACAGAACTCATCCGTTTGTAACTTAGATCAACTTTATTTTTTAAAACAGAACTTGTAAAATAAAGTTGGTCCTCAGGATTATCTCCATTCCAAATAGGCCACTTACTGTAGGTGCTGAAAGCATGTAACTCTTTATACTGTACTTGTAGTGGTTTAGAGATTAAGAAGTAACCTGAGTTTCCAAACAATGTCTGATTAGAAAGACTAAAGGTATATAATGAGCCCACAGATAGCTGTCAAAATATATTACTGAGGCTTAGCAGGATGCAAAAGGCAAGACAAGAATATCAGCAATTACATTAGAAGAATAGAGGAGATAAAAATAGCTGGCAGACAATTCCTTTGTTCCTTGGGAGCAATTTTTGAAACTAACCTGTAAAGGTACATGAAGAAACAGAGCAGATGAAAGCCCAGTTTAATCATGGCTTCTTTCATGTGTGATTTCAGTTGTCCTCGGTTATGGATCTCTGTGGGATCAAATACTCCCATGTTTCCACTTGGCACCATAATGTACCTGAAAGTTTAAGAATAAAGAAAAAAAACCACCGCACAACAAAACCCAAAACTGTAGTCATTGAAACATTAGGGAGTGTCAGGGAAAGGAGAGGGGGAGAGCTTGCCCAAAAGAGACTTTCATCTAAAGAGTTGTTTCATGATTCAAGGTCAGGGAGTTCTTTTTTAATTCTATTTCAGTTTCAGGATATTGCGTGTATCTCTGCCACTACAACCCACAAACAAAGAACAGGAGGACAAGAAGTACTAAAAATATCAGCCCGGCGTCCCATGTATAAATGGGAGAGACTCCAGGTAATAGCCAATTCCAGTTCCTTTTAATTGCTGTTCACAGTTACTTCCCAGCGTGGAGAAAACATCCACCCACAGTGGAAAGATACATTAGATGAAAAGGACTGGAAAAGACTCCATTTAGCTAAGAATTAGTGATTTATTTAGCAAAAAAACCTCACCTAGATAATCACAAAGTCTGGTTGTCAAAATTAGATGGTGTAAGACAAGACAAAAGGATCTCTGTATTATTCCTGTCTTTGTCTCAGCCTGACACTGAGGCTGAGAGGATGAGAGGCTGGGCAGAACTGAAGAAGTTCTGCTGTCCAAACCCACACAGGAACAAAAGTTGTGAAACCAAGTGAAAGGTAAGGAAAGGAAGAATATAATTGGAAAACGCAATGTCTACATCCTGGGAAAATTTAGGAAGCACCATGTTCTTTCGCCATAAGCATATCTCAAGGGAAAGCACGTGAAGTTCTCACTCCAGCTGAGTTCAAGCTAGAGCAGTACTTTTATTTCATTGAGATGTCATACAGTCTTTACCTTCCTGCATTAATACTCTTTCTATATGGGAATTTATTTCCTTATGGAGCAAAAGAAGTGCTCTCAGAACAGAAGACTGATTTTCTTTATGTACTCGAGTGGCAACACTTTTACTCCAGAAGGCACTTCCCCACCTCAGACAACATTCATTTCACTAACAGGAGGAGAAGAAAGGGAATAAGAAACAAAGATGTTTTCTAGTGGCAGTACAAGACTGGAAAAAAACCTCTTTAAGACCACAGTATATGTCTTTCATACAGAGGCATTGAAAAGCACTGCAGCATATTTGACTAGTTTCAGAGACAATTGTAATCCCATTAAAAATAGTTAATGTGAAAAAATTCCAGTTTGAAATCCTCTTCTAAATTTGCATTTTTAAAGGATTGTTCTATTTTTAGTATTATAACAGAAATTATTGTCTCTTTACTGGGAATGGAATGCATTTAATTGGAATAAAAGGAAGAACACAAATTTCCTGTACCAATTTATCCTAGAAATAGGGTGCCTAGTTTTCTTTTATGTCTAGGATATGAGTGCCACAAAGGCAGCACCTATTAATTTTGCTCTTTAGGAAGAATGATAGCAAATTTTGCAACTTAATCGCAGAACCTGTGAGGTATTTTTTCCTAGAGGCCCACAGCTTATATTATATAGCTAAGGAAACTAGTCATGGATATAATGATGCTAATGCTGACAAACCCAACTCAAGGCAGTTGTCATGCTCTAAGCAGCAAAAAAACTTCTACAGCAGACATGAAAACTGTCAGCTTTAATGGATACACACACTACTGCCTTCAGTATTTCCATTCAGTGGAAGCCACAGCAACAGGACACCACTCTAGATTACACGATTTTTAAAGGGATGTAAAAATTCTGGTCAGAATTTTGCCTGCATTTTTAAGACTTTTTTTTTTTACTTTTTCAGTTTTAAGATGAGTATTATCTACTTAAAGACATGGCAAGAATCATATTACTTGGACCTATTCTCTCAAGATTTATATAACAAAGCAGAAAGAAAAATTTGAACACTTCCCAAAAAGTTTTAAAATAGGAGAATTCAAGACAAAACTGTCTCAATCGAGACACTTCAAAATTCATCAAAAAAACCCCCAACAAATTAAATGATCATCTGACTATGCTGAACAAGAAGGGCCAGCAGGATGTTACAATAACATGTTGGAAAATCTCCCTTGATGCTGTTTTTGACCAGTTTATCCTCCCCAGGATTTATTTCTGATGACCCTTTTGCACAAAACCTCTCTCCTCCAACCGAAATCCTTGAGACATTTAGTAAATTAGGCAAGTACTGCCATTTACTCATTGAGATTAGGCAGATTCTGAAGAGAAGTGAATGACAGGAAGAGATTATCCTACCTTTATCACTTTTACTACAAAGCACAGACTGCTTCAATCTCAACACAATTATTTTTATTTCTGTAGTCATTTTGGAATAGAAAATAAACTTCAACCCTTCTGAATTTGTGTGCAGAAATACTGTAACACACTGAGAAGATGCAAAAACATTTAGCCAGATGTTTGCAGCTCATGCTAATGGATTCACATTTCATCTGTTCCCACTTGAGCCGACTTCAACTGATACCTTCTCCTCTCTTATTCCATCTACTTTACAGTCTGACTACCAAACTTCTCATCCACGGAACACTGGGTCAAATGTATGTTCTACCCCAAATCTTCAGATTTCCTTTATAATCGTAAAACAATTTTGGTTCAAGGGATCTTAATGATCATTTAGTTCTAGCCCTGCTGCCATTGGCAAGGACACCTTCCACTACACCAGGTTGCTCAAAGCCCCACCAACTTGGCACTGAACACTTCAGGGATGAGGCATCCACAACTTTTCTGGGCAACTTGTGCCAGTGCTTCACTACCCTCACAGAAAAGAATTTCTTCCGTATAGCTAACCTCAATTTCCCCTCTTTTAGTCTGAATCTATTATTCCTTGTGCTATCACTACAGTTCCCGATAAACTGATAATGCTAAACACCACACCTGCTTTTGCAGATCTCTAATTCCTTCATTACAGATGGGATAATCCAGGCTTTTAGTGTGAGTGAAACTCCTCGATCCACAGAAGGAAGGCAGGATTAGTGACACAGGCTTAACATTTTGATTTCTTGTGGCAGAACAGGCAAAGTACCATATTGTCATGTTCAGTTATTGCCTACACTGCACATCTAAACTTGAGGAAACAATCCTGGATTTTAGGATATTCGGAATATACATGCCATGTATGACAAATATAAAACGAGAACTGTCAATACAAAACAGCAGTCAAAGCTTATTGCGTGAAGTGTGGAAATAGAAATAATTTACCTTTGAACATTTAATCTAACAGGGTTTAGAAGGGAAAGCAAGGTACTACTTTAAAAATTAACATAAATACACAAAATGAAGCAGCAACAGGGTAACCAGTAAAAGAAATCTTCAAAGCTTCAAAGAAAATCCAGTCTCTCTCCAGTGACTCTGTAGAAACAGCCTTGCCTAAATGAAACATCAAACTCCAAAGTTGCCAGCAGATACCAGACCGAATACTGGTCACCTTGTGTACATATGGGTGGCCAAAAAAAACCAGGCAAAAACATGCCCTGTGTGTGTGCATTTAGGCAACATTTGTTTATTAGGCACAAAGTTATACTGTCTCACGTTACTCCAGCTTAGAAACGATTTGAAAGCTTTGCTGGCATTCCACAGAAAACAAGGGTGATGAATGCATGGCTATTTTGCCCAAGAACAGCCAGATTATCAGTACAGAGATTCTCAACTTTGTTCTGATGGAGCTGTGAAACTTCTTGTTTAATTTTACCAGTGACTCAACCCACCCCTGCAAATAGTTAACCCTGACAGGTTCAGGCAAACAAGAATTACGGCCGACTTCTCTTGCCTGTACCTTAAACTTTTTTATTCCCATAGCATAGTGTTTAGAGATAATTTCTGACAAATTCACACCCAGATTTCATTAGTCAAACACCTGTAAGGGTCAGTTCTCCAAACCTCAGATGATACGAGAGAAAAAGAACATTTTTTGAACTCACAGTCCCCATGTCGTCCCATGGAAACCCCCACTGATAACTAAACCATTTCCAAGGGGTGGCAGCCCAGGGGACAAAGACCAGTAACACTGACAGCTGTCCTAGGATGAAAAGTCTGCAAACCTTCTGAAATATGAAGAGGCAGGATGAGGGAAGAAAACCAGTGCAGACAAGAGCGAGAGACAAGGCAGTGAATGAAGGTGGGTGTGGGGGACAACACCCCAGCCCAGTGGTTTTACAACCATCAGCCTTGCTGACCTCAGCACTTTTATGCTGATACCACTATCACTCATGTAGGCACAGCATGAAAAACATTAACAGCTCTGTCTGCAGTACTACTTCATAATCCCAACTGATATGCTATTATTTCCTATGGACTTGGGAATGACCCACAAATCAAGATTCCTGGGCACAGGGGATAATGAAAGGAAAGGCCAAAAGTTTCATAACCTTTACACTGTTGGGTTTCTTACAATTTTAATGGCAAGAAGAGGTTTTATGCTACTTTGATCGATGAAGACTAGTAGCAGCTCAAGAACACAACTGAAACACCTCATCATGACATATTATTTACCCTTGTACTACACTTAAAGCTAAACTAGTAACAGTGGGGGGGAAAAAAGCACACAAACCCCTGTGCACTTACCTATATATATTCCATGTTGCTACTGGCAAATTAAGGAGAAAGATGAACCAGTGCAATGAAATGAGCATTAATACTGTTACAATAGCATGGCCAATCACCTCGGGGACCACCCACTGTAAAAAGGGAAAAGAAAAGAGTTATAGACACAAATGTACATTCCTTTCTGAAACAGAGATCTATCTGGAGTTATCATCTCATTCTAATCATGCAAAACTCAGAGAGAAACATTCATGGTGGAGGCATGGGATTCCATCAACGGTGTGGAGAAATTAATACCTTCAGGCAGATTCCAGGCAAGCAAGCCAGAAATCAAGCCCTAAGATATTGTAACAGAAGTGCTTTATCCAAGTATTACAAGCACTTCCAGAGAGCATCACAGCAGCTGTTTGAACACAACTGTATTACACAGGCACTTAAAAAATCGAGTTAAAAAGTATACAGTGCTCATCTGAAATCACTGCAGAGAACAGCGGATTTAGGAACAGAGATAATTAAAATCTGCACAGACACAGGATGTACAAACAGCCTCAGGCTTGGAACAGATAAAAAAGTTGATCAATATGAAAACTGGCATAGTTAATTTGGGTCAGCCCCTGGCAATTACACGTTTTTGGCTTGATAGTATCCTGTACCTTTCTCTTTAAATTAAGAAAAAAATACCTTTAAATCAAAGTAAACACACATACATGGGAAGGCCACATTGATTTAATGCAAACAGTTTTAAGTAGATTTGTTTAAAATGGTACTTTTCCTTATCACAGTAAAACTCTACTGTTCAAGACAGGTTAGAAATTACACAGAAGCATCAGAGAAAGTTGCTGTGAAGACCTCAAGAGTTCAGTCATGAGCAGATGCCCTTGGAGTGGCCCACCTACAAGAACCAGAGCACAGAACTCAAGAGCTCTGTGAAGCATTATTAAGTCCCCGTCCCACCAGTTTAGGCAGCAGCCCATCCTGCAGCACTAGGGGTCAGAACAACAGCCTTTTGTGACCGAATCTCCTGAAAGATGGGGCACCCAAAAGAGAAAGGCAGGCTGAAATAAAGGATGTATGCAAAATGCTGCCAGTCAGGGCTCTTCCAGTTATTTGCGATGCTGAGATGAAGGATGCGGTTTTCTCAAACCACATTAAATGCAATGAAGAACAATTTACTTTATTGAGTTTGGAGCAGCACGATCTAGCGTTGATGTAGTCACATTCCAAATCTGATAGTGTGATTATCTGAAGTCCAAGATAAGGAAACATTGTATAGTAACTGGGAATACACAAAGCTTTATTTTTAGCCAATAAACTGGCGAGAACCCTCTTGCTCTCAGACACCTTGTTCTATGTTGGTCTGCCAAAGACATATTTCAATTAATTACAACTCACTCCTATGTTAGGTAGAAAGCTTGGCTACATTTTATCATCAGTCCAAGTGATTTTATGATATTTTCCCAAGGGCAACTGTTGCACAAATGCTAAAGTTCAGTTCAACCCTTACAAGAAGCCACAGAGGCAAACTCAGTGATTTTATTAACAGATTTATTAATATAACCCTTGAAGCCAGAACCTGAAAGTAACAAAAAGGTAATGCACTTTTTAAACTCTCCTCACAATAAAGCTAAATAGTGCGGTTTCAAGAAATAAATCTACCTTTTTTTTAACACTTACAGCAACACTGGATTAATTAATACTTCATTAGGCAATAAGAGAGTTACATAATTATTCAATGAACTTTCAGCAAGTAAAATATGAATATTTTGGACAGAAAAGTCCTCTCAAAAAAGGCTTAGTATGCACGTGTGCACATCACCACGCCATGTCCTGTAAAGACATGGTCCTTTTCTCCAAGGAAATTAACACCATTTTTTCTGTTCCTAAAAATACAGCTGAAAGCTTTTTATTTTTCAACAAATAATCAATCTATCCTTCTAGGCTGAATTTTTTTTCCCCAAGTACTTCTGTACTTCTTTCTGTTAGAAGTTGGTAGACTCTGAAATAGGACTAGGATTGAAAGAGATGTAAAAGCCAGTTCGCTTTTATTGAGAAACGTAAAGAAAATGAAGTCAAATCTGTCCGTGCCTCTACACTGCAGCAACGCCAGGCAGCAAAGGCTGCGGGCGGGTCTCTGACAAAGAAGATGGAAATCCTGTTCGTCGAGGAACTCGGAGCTCCAGAGCCCGGAGCACACGCCTAAGACAGGGCAAGGCACCCTCGCAGCTCGAACCCTGCTGCGGGGCCGCGCTTTTTAGGCCCGCGCGGTTCCCGAGGGCCGGCGCCGGCACCGCTCCCGCAGCTCCCGCAGCTCCCGCAGCTCCCTGTGCTCCCGCAGCCCCCCCGCCCCGCGCTCCCGGAGCCCAGCACGCTTCGGGCACCGAATCTCCGCGGCGCTTTCCCGCAGCCAGGCGCTCCCGGTTCCCGATTCCCCCGGGCCAGGGGGGGCTGCACTCCGGGCCCCCGAACCGCGGCCATGACCCGGCGAACCCCCCGCCGCCCTCAGCCCGGCGGCCCCGGCCCGCCCCCGTGTCCCGTCCCTGCCCGCCCCCAGAGGAGCAGGATACGAAGTAGACGGAGAGGAAGATGAGGGCGCAGCAGTCGATCAGCGAGAAGATGAAAACCACCGACTCCATCCCGCCGCCGCGCCCGCCGCCCCGGGGGCCCTCCCGGCCGCCGTAGGACCCGCCCCGCCCGGGCGGGCCCGGCCGCGGGCCCCGCTGGGAAATGGAGTCCGCGCCTCGGGGGGCCATGAGGAGCCGGCCCGGCCGCGCCATCGACCCGCGGCTCAAGCAGCGCGTCAAGCAGGTACCACCGGCATCGGCATCGGCATCGGCCACCGGCACCGGCCACGGCCACGGCCACGGCCACGGTAGTAGCGGCGAGGGGCGGAGGGGATGCTCTCGTGTCCCACGCCCGCTGAGGGGCCTTGAGCATCCGGGCCGCTCAGGGGCTGGAGGGGACCAAAGCCCGGCCTTACCTCGCAGAGCCTTTAAATAGGCTTTAGAAA
This sequence comes from Pseudotriccus pelzelni, assembly GCA_035584735.1. Classification (NCBI taxonomy): domain Eukaryota; kingdom Metazoa; phylum Chordata; class Aves; order Passeriformes; family Tyrannidae; genus Pseudotriccus; species Pseudotriccus pelzelni. The sequence goes on along the minus strand of JAWMRA010000113.1, from coordinate 7,322,758 downwards.
GGTCTATTTGTTTGTTTGGTGGCGTGGTTGGTTTTTTTGGTTTTTTTTGGTTTTTTTTGTTTGTTTGTTTGTTTTTTTAATTTATTTTCTGTTGTTTCGCTTTATTTTCGCACATCTTTCCGTCCTCTTGGGTATTTCTCATCCTGGGGGTGGCTGCTGCTTCAGGCGTGCCATGAGTAGTGCAAAGAAAATACGCTCAGAGTGTATAGAGATGTACAAATACGCCGTGTGTGTATATATATGTATATGTAATTACGTATGTAGGTAAATGTGCGTTTATGTTGTGTGCGTATATATGTATATACGTGAAGTGTGTGTATATATATTTATATATATTTGGGTATTAGTAGGAATTTCTTCACAGGAAGGGTGATTAGGCGTTGGAATGGGCTGCCCAGGGAAGCGGTGGAGTCACTGTCACTGGAGATGTTTAAGGAAGGACTGGATGTGGCACTTGGTGCTGTGGTCTATTTGCCATGATGGTGTTTGGTCATAGGTTGGATTTCATGATCTCAGGGGTGTTTTCCCACCTATTTGATTCTGTGATTCCGTGATATTGGCAAATTTTAAGTGTTTACATTTGGAAACATGTACAACGATTATATTAAATAGCTGAATAAAAGGGGAAAATAAAATTGCTTCCCTAATGCATGTGTGAAGAGCAGGGAAAACAGTGATTCCTTCAAGTGGCACAGTACTGTATTAGGTCTTATGATAATCTCTGGTGACTTTGCAAATTAAACACCATTTTTTTGGAGCATCTGTATTAATGTACTTCTAATTCCTTAAAATGCAAGCGGTTGCTTGAGGGAACTTGCTTGGTTTTATTTACAAGATCACAATGACTGTGTCTTGACTATTCTGAAGTGGAAAAGCCTTTTTATGGTAGGGTTTGTGGTAGGCTTGATGTTTCCTGCAGGGCAATAGCTGATGTTTAACATAATTAAAAAAGATAACTCTGTGTTCAATTTGATTGTTTTAAATAGAGTTATTAATTCAAATGAGGTTTTGAAATTCTCACTGTGACATCTGTGATACCATGTCTTTTAGGGAGATTCTCTGTTTTCTTGCTCCTTTTTAAGAAGGAATTGACCTTTACTGTATCAAAACTCCTTTTCACTCTTGATTTGGAGAGTGGGGAAAGAGAGTAAATGGAGTACAGTTGTACATGGAATTTTGTACATTTTCTTACACTTTCATAATTGTAGTTTGAAAACAGGTTGGAGTAGCTGATGTCATAACAATAAAAAGGATTGACAGAATTCACTTTTGTTAATACACTTTTCTGTAGTATTCCTTGAAACATCTTATAAAGAATTAAATTCTTATTACAACAGTATTCATGCTGATTGATATAGATGGTTTCATTTTTAGGGTAGGAGATCTAAACCAAAAGGAGGTTAACTGAGAGGAACCAAGAACTTTAGGATTGACAGTAGGATGCTGTGTGGGCTCCAGAGCCATCTTTCTTACTAAATAAAAACATTGGAGTTGACCCAGCCCCAGAAGTCCCAAAATGAAGGATACTGCCTTTCCTGGGGAAACAGAGCTACCTAGTTATCTGTGATTTAATAAGCGTTTCCCATTTCTTTGGGAAATACTGTCTGGTGTGTTGCAAGGCAGTGAAAAGCTGTTTCTGATTTTTCTTTCGACTTCCTAAGAAGAGTAGAGTTTGGAAAAGGCATATGTGGTCTAGCTGTTCTGGTGAAGTGATTAACAAGGATTTTGTTCATTTCAGTATCTTGCAAGCAGTAAATGTGGGCAGTATGTTGACATTGCAGTTCTAGCGTCTGATTTGCAGAAAACCTACAGGTGAGCCAAGATTTGTGTTCTTATATTCTGTATTTAAAATACTGAATATATTAGTTTTTTACATTCATGTATTTTTAATTTAAAAAAATTAATTTTTATATTAGCTTCCTTGCCAGTTGTTGAGGTTGATTGAAACAGTAAGATCACTCCCCCTCCGGTGTTTCCCTTTGCTGCTATATCTAGTAACACATATCTTATTAATGCACTGGGATTACAAGATCTAGTTCTGGGTTGATTTTTTTTTTTGTTTTAAAAAAAACAGGACAGTCAGTCTTGCCTAATTGTTTTTAGGCTGTTACACTTCTCTGGGTGGGAAGCAAGGTTGTGTCTCAGCACATTGTTGGTGGGCATTAATGAAGATGGAGAAGTGTATTCACTCATGTTTGTGGGCTCTATTTATATGTGCCTTGTTAGATAAAATGAGCCAAACCCCCTTGCTTAGGATGCTTATGGGTCTTGGGGTTCTGTTTTGGCTCTGTTGGCTGTTGTATTAAAGCAAGTAAAACACACCTTCCATAAGTGAAGGTAAAAGGTTGATGATTTTTGTTTGCATTTAAGGATACTCTTGAATCAGAATTTCTCATAGTGACCAGTTATTCCTTACTGGACTGTCCTTCCTAGACTGTAGTCCTGTGTCCATATGTTCATGTTTGCATTAAAATTAAAACATTGCTAATGTTGTGAAATAGAATCCAATGTGCTCATTTGTATCTTGCTGCTTCTCTGTATCTATAGTTAAAGAGGACCTTGATAATTTTCACTAAATATCCTCTTAGACACCAGCATAGTTTAGTGGTTTGGTTTCAACCCAGTGATCGAGCTGTTCCAGTCTTAAATAAAAATAGCCACATTTTCACACAGTTGGTTTTTAATAAGGACTTGTTGAAGCTTGGGTATCAACTTACCACATATTTTTTTCCGCTGAGAATGACAATATTTTGGGGGGAAAAAATCAGTTGATGTAACCTGTTCATTTTGGTTTTCTTTTTCAGTGCAGAATATGGACGAAGGAAAAGAAATGCCTTTAGAATACAAGTTGCAAGAGGTAATTCTGTTAGTATCATGTCCAAGATGCCAAATTCTTCGATTATGCTTTGGCTGTTTTCTTAAATGCTTGAACTTTTTCTTTCAGTGTTTGGAATAATCAGTAATGAAAAACAACATGAGGATTTAGCAGCTTTAGAAGCTGAACATGTGGCAAAGAGAGCGAGACAAGAGAAAAACGAGTAAGACGAGTTTGTACCGGTAGATTAATAATGCCTTTAGTGTTATCATGTCTTTAAAGCTTTCTGTCTTTGTATTATTAAATTTTGGTAGTTTCAAGGTTACAGGTAACCACAGGCTTGCCTTCTTCAGAAGTTACCTATATTTATTGGAATCACTTTTGTCCCTGAAGACAAGCAGATACTAGAGCTAATCATGACTTCTCTGTTATGGGGAACATACAGCCCTGAATTAGTGGATACCTTGGGGCTTCTTGGATAGTTTTCCACACAAGGCCTCAGTTCTCGTGTGATTCAGTTCCTTTGTTCTGTTTTGTTCTTAATCTCTCTTGGGTGTGAGAGATACTGTCTTCATCTGAGAGATAAGACTACAAGACAGGCTGTTCTGAGTAAATCACCGGTGGGAATGAGATTGGAATTGAGATTTCCTGACTCCTAAACCTGTGCATAGTCTCATGGACTGTTCTGGTTTCTCTAACGTGTGGTAGATATTAAAGATCTTGTCGGAAATTAGAACAGTGTTGCCAGAAGGACTAGTCTAGTTCAGCAGTGATTTGCTGCTACTTCCCTTGTGCCAGCACTGGTGGTTGTGTGATCTCGTGGTGAACTGAGTCAGAGTGATCCTACATCACCTTTTTTTAGGACTCCCTTTCAGCCAAGCTGAGGAGTTGATCCAATTCATCACAGACTTGGAAAGGATGCATTTTTAAAGTCTTAATAGTAGAACATTGGAAACATGGAAGTCAAGAATTTCTCTCCAGCTTTAGGCGACCTGTCATAGTTGTGGGGAGCCACATTGTTGAAATTGCATTTGTTTTATTATCCATTGTTATGGATGTCTCGCTTGCAGTTCTGCTCTGGTAATCACGGAGTTTTTGTCTTCCTTCCATGTAAAGGACTATTGGAAGTACCACAGATGACTCTGATTATGATGATTATCCAGAAGATCTAGTAAGTTGTATTTTATTATGTTTGTATTTGCATAATATATGATTCTATGTTGTAAAAGTGCACTTGGAGAATTTAAAAGTGGAGATAAAAGAGGAGGTATAGTCAGAGTTGACAATTCCAGCTGAGAATCTGTAGAGCTGAAAGGAGACTGAATTCTGAAGGAATAGGAAGAACCTGTGGTGGGGGAATCACTTTTGAGGAAGACACACTGGGGGCCTGAAAGATTTATCAAATAAATGAAGTGATTAAAGGAACTGTCTACTATGAAACTACTACAAAAAGAGGTGCCTGCCAATTAACAGGGGTCATTTCAGGGTGAATTGCTAAGGCTGCTGCACAGTTTTTTTTATATGCATTCATTTGATTTGCAGAGGAGTGTGTTGGGAGATGCATGCCTCTTTTCTCCAGCAGGGATAATGCTGAATTATGTTTACGAAACAGTTTTCGTTGGCCTCTTACTATAAATAATCTGTCCCGTATATTTTCTTTTCAAATGTGTGAATCTGCAGTCTACAAATCACATGAACAGTTCCCTGCTGAGCTTATATAAGAAAGGAAATCCCGATTCTGTTCCAACCACTCCAAAAACTGACCCAGTGGAAACCCCTTCTCCTGCACGAACAGCACCTCAAACAAGCACCGTGTCAGCAGGAGCAAGAAGGGAAACAGGGATCTTTGATGGTGGCTGGTTCATTGATAAAACTCCATGTGGAAAAGACTTTTTCATTGACCTTTCTGAGGATGGAGAAGGAGACGAAAAGAAACCGATTTCTGAGGTATTGTGTTTTACAAACCCAAGGTGACTAAACTAGAAGTATGAATATAATTGATCTGTAAGGTTGCTTCCAACTCAAACTGTTCTATGATTCCTGTGTAACTTGACAGGCTTTTGAAGGGTGATCCTAAGACAAAAAAGTCTCTCTGGATTTTTAAAATATGGTTTTTTTTACAAACATGCATGCTGTGTTTAAAGATAGTAAACATGTTAAATAGAGAAGAAAGATTGTCTTAAGCCCAGTAGAATACTTGTTTTTAGCTTGAGTTCTGAGGAAGGAATGTCTTAACCTATTTTTTGGCAACGTCAAAAGTGATTTTAAACCTTCTGGCCCATTCCAAGCATCTTTGTGTGGGAGGTAAAAAGTCACCAAATTATGAATTCCTTCCACGTTTTTTGAGGTAAATGCAGTGCTCGGTATTAGAGAGGCCCAGTTTCATGCCTGTACTGAGCAGTGGAAAGAAATAAGTAGCTGTTACTTATTCCATTTGCCAATGACCAGCCTACCTGGCATGAGACTTGCTGTAGCCACAGCATGTGTTAAAGTCTTACAGAGAGCCTGGGGAAAGTAGGATTGTTTTGAATGAACAAAATTACAGAAGATGAAAGGAAATTGCGCTGATTTATAAAGCAGTTAAAAATAGATTCTATTCCCCATCTAGTCATATTTTACCCAGTTTGTGATTCCCTCCTTCCCCCCAGTTATTTTTTTATTTTGAAAAAAAAACAGTTTTATTTAGCTGCTGAAAGCTTTCCATTTATGTATGTGAGTTAACATTTGTATTCCTTGGCTGACCAGATGTTTCAACAGCCTGTTTATGTGAAGGAATTTACATCTGCCTTTCTAATTACACAAAATGCTGACTGAATAGACAGATAAGACAAATCATTCCTTTAATCCTAGTAGTACTGCATCCTCTCAGCTAGAGAAAATGAATATAAGAGAGATCTTCAAATTGTAAAAGGTTTGCAATACTGTATTCCTAAAAAAAACCTCCCAAGCTTTCAGCATTGAACATTTTATTTCTTTTATGGTGTAATACTCCTTTTTTTACATGCAGTTAACTTACGTTAGCACTGAGTAGTATTTTGTTATAACCACTTGTGACTTACTAGTAATAAAAATTGTTTCCAATGGAGTAAAAACATTCATGTAGTTTTATTCATCCCATTTTAGAAAAGGGCAAAATCCTAAGTACAAGAAGGATTTTCTACAAAAGGGGTTAAATTCCTGCCTTACTTGTCTTTATTTTTGTAATATGTGTAAGTTTTTAGCATCGTAGACATACATTTTCTTATTTTAAGTATTTGAGAAGTTCACTGACTTTATGTATATGTCATTCTGGTTTTATGGCCTAGAAATCAGCAGAATTTTCTCTCTTGGAGAGTGAAAGAAAGAAGACAAAGGGCAAGAGAGCAAAAAGAAAAAAGGAAGAATTTCCAGATGTAGATGGAGAAATTGAATCCATGTTACTTAAGAAAGGTGAGAAGTTATTTTTGTGGTGTTCCTCAAAACAGGTATTTGACTATGGAATATGTTACTGGAGAAGTGGGTTTTTTTGAGGTGCAGTGAAGTGATCTCAAGCATTTTTTTTTTTTTTAATTTAGCCTTAATGTTATATTAAAAAAATATTTCAGTCCTGTGTCTACTACTAAAAAGTATTACTCCATGTGCTTAGCTAATTAACAATTGGCTAAGGCTAATTTATCTAACTTAGCTAAGGCTGAGTACCTTTCTGCCTGGTGTTAGGAGATACTGTTATACCACGTCTAAATTTGGGTGACTTTTCCTCCATAACAGTGAGAAGTAAGGGACCAGAGCTTTTCCGCCCCTCAGTGACGTTTGAGGATATAGGAGGCAACGATGAAACTTTAAAGGTTAGTTTAAACTTTATTTGTGGGCTACAGGATGCACTGAAAGAAATGTCACATGAAAAATGACAAAGAAGGAACCTTGCAGAATTTGTCTGCATGGCATTGGGAATGCATGCCAGCTTATACGAATAACAAGAAGGTTGTTTATTTTCCTTGGGTTAATCTTGCTGTAAGCAGTCACTGAAATCAGATTAATAAACAGAACTTGCTTTATTTTGCCCTGTCTATAACAGTAACAATCTGTAATACAAATTTCCGTAATTTAAATGAAGGTTTTTCTCGTTCCTTTCAGGAAATATGCAAGATGCTCATTCACATCCGTCATCCCGAAGTCTATAACCACTTAGGCGTGGTCCCACCTCGCGGTTTTCTTTTGCACGGGCCGCCAGGATGTGGGAAAACATTACTTGCACAGGCAATTGCTGGGGTGAGATAGCTTTGAATTTACAGTTTCTTCTTTTCCTGAATTATATTTAGAGAGAAAAAAAATAGTCCTCCTTCATGACAGACTAAATCATTCCACTTCTTTATCCTTCCTGTGACAGTCTGAAATATATTAATCTTCACCTCTTTGTTTGAATTTCATCTGAATCTGTACTTGAGAAAACCTCATATATAAAGAAGAGACATGGTGACAAGGTTTTACATTTGAAATTGTTCTGAGACATTCCCAGGACAACAGTATAGGCACAGGTGTTGAGAAGGGTATAAATGGAAGGTGCTTTTGGATAAGTTTGCCATAATGTTTCAAGTCTAGACTCAACCTTACCATCTTTTATGAGGCATTACATTGATTTTTATTGGGTGGCATCCATTAACCAACCATCCTGAATTTCCAGTCTGGATGTTGCCTTGCCTGTGTCAAACTGACATTTTCAGAGCATATGACACCACTGGTGTGGATAGTTTGGTGTGTGGTGAAGGCACAGCTACCTGTAGCATTGTTGTGCTATAGTCTTTCAAAGTCACCATTGTATTTATTTATTTCTCTTTAATAGCAGAAAACCTTGGGTGTGTGTTTTACAAGTGTCTTACAGTCCCGCTCAGATATTTCTGGAGCACGATTAAGGGAACCAAATGTGGTGGGGCTTGTCTTGCACTGTTATGCATAGAAACAAAGAGTTTTTTCAAGAAAGGAGCCCAAGCACAAACTGAAATACAGGCATTGTGAAAGGCTGGGTTGGGAACCAAGGTGAGAAGCTATTTGACAGTACAGTCATTCTCTAACTGAATTAGGGAAAGTTTGGAGTTTTCTTTATATCCATTTCCATTCACTTGGACAAATGGCTCAGACCTATTTGAAGTTGGGCAGTGTTACTTACCTTTTTTGAAAGCTTTTTTACAAGTTTTAGTCTTGATAGCATAGTTTGTAGGTGTAAAAGATGTCATATTGGAAAGTCTTTGTCTCCAAGGACAGCCAAGATTTCTAACCTCTGATATATCATACAGTGTTCCTTGTCTCTTCCAGGAACTCGAGCTCCCAATGTTGAAAGTGGCTGCAACAGAGATTGTGTCTGGAGTGTCAGGGGAATCTGAGCAGAAACTGAGAGAATTGTTTGAGCAGGCTGTGGTGAGACACCCATTGGAAATAACACTGGGAATTGTTTCTCTCTTTCTTTGTAAAGATTCGTACTTTGTTGCTGTGGTTTGAATTTGGGTGAATGTTAGCGAGTGAATCCTTATACTGCTGCCTACATGACTTGTCTCCCTTCCTGTGACCAGAATTCCATTGTACTGTCATGATGTCATAGGGCACAAAGCTTACTATTCTGAAGCCTTGACAAAAGATAGTTCATCATAGCAATATAAAGAGAGCAACAGAAATTATTTACATATTTGGCTCTACTTGGCTTGATATATAAAAAACCAAAATAAGAACAGTTGACCGTGCTTTTTTATTACAGGGGGTTTTGCTAGTTTTGTGTGGTGTGGAATTTGAGTGAATGTGAAAGACTTTAGGCTTTGGGGGTCTAAGTATAAAATAGAAAATTTAGAACAAATGTGGTAAGAGCAGGAGACAAGCTACAGTTGAAGTCTTGCTTTGGTGTGACTTCTGGACATCGTCAGAAGCAAAGAAAACAAGACAGGTTTAGATAATTTTAATTTAAACAGATGCAGATTTTCTGATTTTTTTTTTTTTTTTTTTTTTTTAGTATGTGGCTAATGTTTTACTTCATGAAGACAGTTTTCTTTTCCTGACCTCTGAGAATATTATGGTTTTCCAACTTTATTCCATTTTTCTACTTTCCCTCATGGCTGTATGTAGGTATTTCAAGTATTTTCCTGTAAAAAAGAATGCTTAACAGGGCAAAAACATCTCTCACACTCACTTAAGTAGTTTTCCACTCAGTTTTTGTGCAGGGATAAAGACGCGATTCCCCATTATGCAGGTCCTGTGGAATCTTGATGGCTTTTTCCCCCTCTGTCAGCCAGTGGGAAAGGGAATGACCAGTAGATGGCGCAGCTGGTGCCTGAGAACACCCAGTGCATGGGGTGTGCGACGCGGTTTTTTTATAGCGGACTCCTTTGCAAGATGATTCCAGTATTTTCCTTAAGTATTCCTTTGAACTACTAGAGCTTTTCGTCAATGTTAATAAGCTTTTGTCAGTTAAACACCGTTCTATTAGTTACACAAATTATTATTCCGAATTAGTGTTGGCTTTTTACGAAGTATGTGGAATTTTAGAACACTTGTAAGAGTTTCTCACTGCTCATTTTTCCTTTTTGAGCACGGTCAGGCTCTGTAGTAGTCTTGAAGTTATATGACCACCTACTGCTCCTTTTGTTTCATTATGTGTGTCAGTAACATTAGCTCTTGAAATTCCACAGCTCTAACAAAACAAACAAAAGCCCAAACCAGACCTTCCTTGTGTGATTTTCGTTTATGGACTTAAGCAGGCAGTCACAATGGAATATTTGTGGGGAAACGTATATAAAGCAACATAGAGGTATATTTAAATTTTAAACAGTGTGTAGAGACATCTTGAATCTCATGCCTTAATTATTCCATAGCCGCAGCTCAGTGCAGTTTCATAGTCTGGTGACTCTCCAAATACTCAAAAAGAACAATAGAATTGTTCCAGGAGCAGTTGATTGTGCAGCAGATCTACAGTAATAATTATAGATCAGAGAATAGGAAAAATTTCTTTCTCGTAATACACCCTGCCAGTGTCATTTTGTAAATTTATATTTTTTGTTCCTAGTCCAGTGCACCATGTGTCCTTTTCATTGATGAGATTGATGCAATCACCCCAAAAAGAGAAGTTGCATCCAAGGACATGGAGCGGAGGATTGTTGCTCAGTTCCTGACTTGTATGGACGGTCAGTTTCAGGAATGTCTGTGCTAAGCTCAAATTTCTGGTTACTCACAGCAGGCTCACTGTCTGCTTTACTTCAGTAGTGACATGTGGTTACTTTAGAGGAGCTCGTGGTAATAATTTTTCATGTTTTGGCACTGGGGAGAGTGGTGGGAAGATTCTTATAAATTTGATGTTATTTTCACAGTGGTCTGTCCAGCATTATATAAGCCTGTCTCTTGCATAAACAGAACTAATGGAAATATCTGTTGAATTTAATTTGAAATGCTTATTTTTGCTTGATTGTTCAAAATGCAAGCTCCAGATAGTAGCAATAAAGATGAACAGCAGTGACTGTTGGTTAGTTTATCTGTGCTGAGTGTTATCGTGTGCTGCAGAAACCGAGTCCCACAGATACCGGAACAAAGTTGGGACAGTGAGTATGAGTATTAACTTCCTTCCTTCCTTCCTTCCTTCCTTCCTTTAGACTTGAATAATGTGGCTGCCACTACCCAGGTCCTTGTTATCGGAGCAACAAACAGACCTGACTCACTCGACCCTGCGCTGAGGAGAGCTGGGAGATTTGACCGAGAAATTTGTTTAGGGATCCCAGATGAAGGGGCGAGAGAAAAGTATGTGTTACGAACTTTAAGCTTCTTTGTGATTAATTAGTAGTTAAGGCAGTAATGTGTAAGTTAACATACAAATTCAGGAAAAGTACTTTATTGTGTTTAGTCCTATTTGTGCCTGTACACACCTGTGGATCAGCACACACTAAAAAGCGCAGAAGACATTGTGTGCCTCTACTCTTTGTCTTGGTAGCTCTGTCTACATGTGGAGTGGTCTCCTTTCTCGTGTGCAAATCTGCTTTTAGCATTATGTTAATGGGTTTTCAAGTGCCTTAACAGTATAGATGATGGAGTCAAATGTATATTTTCTGTTTTTCAGGAAGTTAACATTCTGTCTTAGGTGTTCGCTGTGTAACCATTAAATTAGGTACATAAGTTAAGTATAGCCCATTTGTTAGTCCTCTCAAGCACATACCTTAAGCAACAAGCCCAGATTCTTAATTCCAGTCCTTGTGGAAATACACTAGTCCAGGCATTAAGCTGAGCTTCATCCTCTGTTGTGTAACTGGCCCTTTTTTTACCCAAAGAGCTGTGACTGTCAGACTAGGATAAAAGTAATAAATCTGTTTTTGCTTTCCTAATTAAAAAGGAACTGCTACTCATTTCCACAACAGCAGAAAACACAGGAAAGGAAGTTTAAAGACAGCTGTGGCTTATCTTGTTATAGAAAGGAAAGGAAGGTTAAAGGATAAGTTTCTTCGACCTCAACTAATCATATTTCTAAGTTGGGTTTTGTTTGGGGTTTTTTTTCCTTCCTTCTTCCTCCAGATCTACAGCCCTGTAGAAATTATGTTCCTCTTTGTTGTGGGAAAACAGATTGTTAGAGGCAGAGCTAAATAGTTAACTGATGAGAGTTCTGATTCTCTGGTAGTTCTTAGGATCATGTTAAAATTGATATTCCCAGAAATAGCACTGTTTTGAAGGACAGGAGTTGTGAATGGCAAAGTTATTGTAGTGTGTAGAGATTGTTCAGGTGGAGAGTAGTCATATTTGTTCATATTATTGTTTTGTACAATTGTTTGTGTTCCTGGAGGTGTAGGCTTACAGGAACTGTTGATTTTGTTTTCTTTTTGTTTTTAAATTATTCCCTCCCCATGCTTCCCCTGCTTTTCTGTTTTGTTTTGTTTTGCCACGGAGTGTGGGGATGGTGTTGTTCCTTTATTTTAAAATGAAAGGGTCATATAGAAGCAGAAATTCTTATAGTGTGCTGACTTAGGATAAATGAGTCTTACTGAAGGCAGGCTTTGAACTGTTTAGCTGAGGTTCCATAGCCTTAGCAGGGTGGACTAAGATGAGGATCTGGAGATCTTCCTTTACTTGCAGTGTTTTCTTGTACGTGTTTGAAGCCCATGAAGGAAAATAGTATCTGTAGGACACAAAGTCAGAATGAGCCATTGGTAGTTCTTAACTTTTTGCACTCTGACTCTGACTTAGCTACAGCTGCTGTCAGGTTGAAAAATTCTTGAGAACCACTAATATCACTAATAAAGCTTTAAAGGAGAGAGGATGGCTCTTATCAGTGGGGGAGGCAAACAGATGAAACATTATAATTTCAGAGTTTTGAATAGCTTAGTCACTTGTTTCTTTCGTAACTTTTCTCTAGTTTCATTACTTGATCTGGAAATAATTTAAACTAGTTTCACTGGGACTAGGAAGTATGTTACTTCTTCAGTTTGTGCTGCCTCTTTAAAATATTTTCCCAATGAAGTGATGTTTTCCTGTTTTAAACAAGTTGATTTGATCCCTTTCCTCAGAGTTCTTCTGCCAGTTTCTGTGCAGTGACATTGGCTTGTGCCTTTTTTTTTTAATTATTTTGACCAGTCATTTAGGTTTCACTTCTCCTTGGCTTGGAAGAACAGCCAGAAATCTTGATGGACCTTAAAGGAGATTTTTAAAGCTTCAGCCTTGCTGGAGAGTGAAAAAGCTCCCATGAAAAAAAAAAAAGTGCAAAGCATAGCACTTCACTGTCAGCTACATAAAGCTGTTTTCTGTTAGTGAGGGAACTATATAAGTAGGTGTAACTTTAGCTTTTGAATGAGGATGAGGTAACACACGAAGTGCATACATAAGCTGTGTGCACAATAAAACTATTGGAAGTTTTACTGGGGACACAGGAAGTATCTGCTTACAAATTCCACTGAGAGTGGTCAGGGAAGGATGCTGAAGGTTAAAAGGTAGAGCACCACACAGTCTGCTTTCGTGTGCTCCTTGCAGAATAGTTTGTCGTGAGTGTTCTTCAATACATAACTAAAAGTGTGATGGAATAGACTGTGCAGTCTAATGTAGTTAGGAATACAAAGTTAAATATCTTAATGGATAACTTGAGTGCATCTCTGTGGTACACGCTGAGACCTAGTCTGTCGATTTGGAATCATAAACTAAAGTTTAAAAGAATCTATAATGCTTAGTTTCACCAAAACTGGCTTTTACCCACTGATTGGCATTGCCTGGTTGATTCTGTTAGTTTTTCAGTACTAAAAGGAAATATATAGCATATTTTTGTGGATTTCAGTGTTCGTTACTTCACAGTTGAGTGAAAACTTCCCACTGTACTTTTTCAGTTCATGTGGACTGAAAGAGTCCTTAAATCCATGCTGTCTGTTTTCATACGTACTAAAAAAACAAAGCTACATCTTCATGTTTTCTTTTTTTAATTTCCCCTACTCAATTAGAATCCTTCAGACTTTGTGTCGAAAACTCAAGCTCCCGGAGTCCTTTGAATTCCGTCACTTGGCACGGCTGACGCCGGGTTATGTGGGAGCTGATCTGATGGCGCTGTGTCGAGAGGCAGCGATGGGCACAGTGAACAGGGTCCTGATAAAATCTGAGGAGCAGGGAAGGAAACACACACAGGCTGGAGGAAACACAGCTGAAGAAAGCATGGGAATAGGAACAGACATCCTGGTGGAAGAGGGCACCAAACAACTGCAACTTCCTCCTAAGGTATTTATTCCTTGAAGCATTTTATAGTTACAAAAGTCATTGCTCCTGAATTCTCAAACATCTATGGCCAATGTAATATTAAATTTAGATTTAGAGCTGGCAGCTACTAAGACAAGAGCTGAAGTCCTAACGACCCATGTAATGCATCTGAACAAGTGGCTCCAAAACCCAGTCCTTTTAAAAGTCACGTTCACGTTTTATACAAGATGTGGTTTTTCCACTGGATTTTTTGTTGTTGTTTGTGCTGTGTTGTTTCATTTACTAGCAGAGCAGAGGCTAAAAGGGCAGCTGTATCTCTCTTCAAAAGCACATCAACTGTTAACAGATTTTTAAAAAATATTAGACTTGCACTGAGTTTTCTGCACAAGCTGCTTGCTGTGAACTCAGTGAAGTATCTATTATGATGCCTGGGGTTCTTCACTGACCTGGTAGAGTTAGAGGAAGTATTTAACCAGTCTGTGTTTTCCCTCCAGCTGTGTGATTACTTAAAGTAAATCAAATTTGTGTCTAGTACCTGTAGTAAGTTCAAGGAAGAGATGAGCTGTTAATGTGCAGGACAACTGGAACTCTGTTGCAGAAAACAGCATTTCTAGTGCCAGAATTATTCTGTGGCCCAAGTAACATGATGTGGTTAGTGAAGCACAAAAACTTTATATAGAAATCCTTGAGCCTACTTCTCAAAATCTGGAGTCTATATGTGCAGGCTTCCTAAGGATTCGCCTGGAGAGGTAAAACAAAGGAGGCTTAAATCCACATTGTACTTAGATTCTGTTTTTAGAGGGACTGACAAAGAAAACTGTTACTGTAATTACAAAAACCAGTGTAAAAAAGCTGTAGTAAGCCTTTGTATTAGTGTAACATAACCACTCTGCAAACCTCCCAGTGTTTCCTGGGGCCTGATGCAGCCAAAAGAAAGTGGGGAAGGGCAGGTAGTTGCAGCTTTTTATCAACATCACCATCATCAAAAGGGTCATTGAGAATGAGGAAGTCTAATCCTAACAAAGCCATATTTTGATAGCTGGCAGGAGGTTGACATAGTCTAATACGGGGTATTGTCATTAAAACCCTTGTATTATGTTTATAATGGAAAAATAAACATACAAAACCTTTAAAAATCATTCACACAATTCAAGTAAACAAACCCAGTGGTCTTGGCTATTTCAGAGTTTCTCTTAATGGTTCTGTTAAGAAGAGGAGGGAGGGCTTAAGAGGGATATCAGGCACTATAAAGACTTCTGTTTCTTTGTGGTCAGTTGTCGAGCTCTCCTAGTTGAAACGGATAGGAAGTGATACTTTTCCTGAATATGGCTGTAGGAAAAATGTTAAAACTTAACAGAATTTTTACCTTTTTTTTTTTCTGCTTCTATCTTATAATGAAAATCCTGATATAGTTTTACTTGTGGTGCGGTACCAGTTTGCTTTGATACTGCGTCTCTGTATTAAAACAGTATTTATGTTGTGATTGTATAAAATTCTTCGATCAAGTATTTTGTAGGGTAGTTTCCCCAGTAAGGAACTGACTGGGGAAACTGGAACTTACCTCCTTGGGTCACTGTGGTCTGCAACGTGGGACAGTGTAGAAAAGCATTACTCTGCATCTCTATTCTGTTTGCCCAGACTTTGTCAGGGCTTGATTACAAAGCCAGGCCTAACCAGGCTGAGAAATGAGTTGACAACTTGAAATCAGATTGTGTTAAATAAAAGTGTGTATTCTACAAGTGTGTTAAGAGTTTTAAAAGTTTACTTGTAACTGAATATTCTGCAAATTGTTGAAATTGTGCTGTTCAGCAGAGTTTTTCACTTTCTCTTGAAAGCAGTTTGTTGTTAAAAACAAAATTAATACATATAAATAATACATAGTTTGGAAATTTCAGCATGGAAATAACTTTCTCCTGATCGATGTGGGAGGAGCAGTAGGAAGAATTGGAAGACAAAATACACATGCTAGCTTAGTTTCTGTTTGTCTAAATCAAGATTTTAGCCTCAGCTCAGTGCCTTCACACGTGCTAAACGTACACAGAGCTCTCCTGGAATGTTTTTATCATTGTTATGTACAGTACATATAAAATATGTAAATCGTTATAATGTAAATATGTGGTTGATAGTTGAAGTATTGCTTTGAAAAAGCCCTTAAAATGGTTCTTAAAGTCCAGTCTAATGTATAATCTTTTTGGTTTCCTTTCCATGTACCCTAAGGATGAATTGCAGAGACTTTTAGATTTGCTGAAGAAGCAAGACCCCTTGCCTGAGGAGCAGCTGCAGAAGCTGTGCATTGAGATGAATGATTTTATTGTTGCACTGTCGTCAGTGCAGCCCTCTGCCAAGAGAGAAGGCTTTGTCACAATCCCTGATGTGACGTGGGCAGATATTGGAGCCCTGGAGGATGTTCGGGAGGAGCTGACTATGGCAATATTGGTATGTCTTAATCTTACTTGCCAAGACTTTTTGCACTTCCCCTTATGTAGGAAATAAAACTCTGTTTGTTTTTGAGGCATAGTGTTCTGCTCTTGAGTTCTAACATGCTACAAACTAGAAACTTTGCAACATCTTTATTTAAACAAACAGTTAGGCTTCTGTAATTTGCTTTAAAATTTGTTACAAGGGCATGTATTTCACATTTTGGTTTCTGTATTCATGCTTACAGCGTGTTTGTGTTGCTCAATCTTTAAGCGGTCTAAAAATGTTGTACCAACAACCTTGGCTATGCAACTGCCAAACAAAGAATTGGAGACTGCTTAGCTGGAAGCTTAGCAGATCTGCTGCCAGTCAGAGTGTTTCTTAACACTAATACCATAAAATTAGAACTTGGGTAAATAAAATCTTTGCCTCTCAGTAAGAATACTTCTCCCATTTTGGGGTACTTATCAGTGCAAAATAATAAGATGCCAATCAACTCTTTATTCTTTTAGCCTATAAAGAATTTGAACAAAAAACTTGCTTATGAATGATTTTTCATTCAACTATGCCTGAAATTAAAAGTTTCATGTGAGCTTTATGTCACAGATGACTGTGATAATTTCTTTTTAGGCGCCTGTGCGAAACCCAGAGCAGTTTAAAGCTCTGGGCCTGACTACTCCAGCTGGTGTCCTGCTGGCAGGGCCTCCAGGATGTGGCAAAACACTGTTAGCTAAGGTAAGGCATTTTCTAGACTCAGTCACTCCTACAAAACCATCCACTTCAAGAAGATTCTCCAGTATTTTTAACTGAGTCTGGATGGTTGGGCCAGAAGTTGGGCTTTTGCACCAATTCTCACCAGAAAATTAAATTCAGGCCTCTGTGCTGAAGTTATTTGATTTTTCTTGTCACAAGGTTACAATTTTCCTTGAATCGAGAGGGAATTACTGCAAAACTTGAAGGAATAAGTTGGTTGAGAAGAAGCAAGGATGAGAAGAAGCTCTATTGAATAACCACTTCTATGGAATATGTCACTGTAACTAAATTATATATTTGGAAGTACTCTACAATCTACTATATTTATGTAATTGTTGTATTTACCATACTGAAAATACTTTTGTTTTCCTTCATGAACATTTCAGTTCTTACAGGCTCTCCACAGAAGTGCAGATAATTGTTCAGGTTTCAGATTGTCACTCACCTTTGTCTTCAGATGCTCTTATGTAGTTTCATGTCTCCTTAACTCCTGCTAATTATTGAGAATTCTTCAGCTGATATGAGGAGAGATGGGGTGTGAATCTGGAACACCACCTCATCAAAGAGATAACACCTTGCTAAATTCCATGCTCCCCTCCCACTCTTAATTGCATATAATTATACTTTGTACTGTTTTCTGTATTTTACAAACCATTGATAACTTATGCTCTTTCCCTTATATTTGTTTATTGCTCCATGAACAGAACCAAAGAAGCCATGATAAATGTGTGTTTTATATATATATATACACATGCATGTCGCTTTGCCTTTTTGATAGGCCGTGGCCAACGAGTCTGGACTGAACTTCATATCTGTGAAAGGTCCTGAGCTACTAAATATGGTATGTGCTAATCATTGTGCTTTTGTCATTTATGGAATTCTTGTCCAAAGTGAGGTGAGCAAAATTCCTGGTAATTCCACAACTGATACTGGTACAACTGAAGTTGCCTTATTTAACCTCTGCTTCAAGTTTTTAGCAGTGAAGTTGTTCATGTGAAAAGGAAAAAGCCATCTGTGTAGTTTATTTCTTGATTTAAATTGCCGGGCAGATGGAGCCTTCTTGACTGAAGTAGGATCTCTAAATAACCAATTAAATGCATCACTGCTTTTATGTAGCATGTAGATTTTAAATGTCAACAGATAAAAGTGCTCTAGTTCAAATTTTTGCAGCACTGGACTTAGCAGTGTTGTGATATAACTTCAGGCTCTCTTGGAGTCAAGAGAGTGTGTTTAACTGAGCAAGATGTCTGCAGCCCGCATCTTGAAATACTATGGCAGTTACCTGTTTATCAGTCATGTGGAAGCGAAAATCAACATACTGGATTTGATTAATCTCTTCCCAAACACTTATTTATGTGTATTTCAAGTACTGATACAGGCAGGAAATACAGCACTTAAATTTATTAGGAGCCCTGCTTCCTGGTGGAATACAGCGAAAATGGTTGGCTGTGATTCAGAGACTGTGTTAATTGAATCAAAACACGTTTGTGTGATAAAGTGTTTGCATTTACCATTTTGAAGCCCCTGCCCTTACAGTTCACCATTCCAAATGAAATTCTGTCTGACTCTTCAGTTCCCTACTGCCAATCCTGTGTCTTCAGGCAACTGCTCTATGAACTTCAGATGTTCATTGTGTTCACATTGCTCACTGGGTTTGTTTGTGAACAGTGGAACAACAAGGTCCTTAATTAAGACTGTATCTGTTAGTTTTCATCGCCAGAATGATGGCAAGTTAACATTTATTCCCCTGAAAGTAGGAATTCTATTAAACTCTGAATGTACTGCCAACTGTAAAAAGTGAACGAGTAATAATTAGGTCCTGTGTAAATCTTGATCAGTAGGGAAACAGAGATAACAGACTGTTATTCAGAAGCAAACTGGTTAGTAGGTTGCATTTCTCCCTTGCAAAGTACCTCAAATACTGTTTAAAACTATGTTGTGGGTTTTTTTTTACCCAAGCAAAATTTTCATGTCTTATATTGTTTCAATGTAATTTGTCTTTCTTTTTTTAATTATTATTTTTTTAGTACGTTGGTGAAAGTGAACGTGCTGTGCGTCAGGTATTCCAGCGTGCCAGGAATTCAGCCCCTTGTGTGATATTTTTTGATGAAGTCGATGCTTTGTGCCCTCGGAGGTCTGACCGTGAAGTGAGTCTCTTAAAATATCTCCATAAATAAATAATCTGTTATTTTGGGGGTTTTTTTTTAGCCCAGAAGGTATCAGTATCTCGCAAGAAAAGCAGTATCTTAGGCTTTCTGTCACTTAAGGAAAAATACGTTGGTCGAGTTTTATAAAGCTTAATACTTTTTTTTAGTACACGTATATTGAAAAAGTATCCAGAGAAATTCAGGTTAAGCTGTTGAATTTGGTTATAAGATGTCACTACTGTGGAATTAACATTTAACTCTCAATAGTTCGTCTGGTACTCTTGTTTCAGAGGTTTAAATAACTGAGAACTTTTTTTCCCCTCAAAAAAATTAATATTGAGAAATTTTGTGTTGTCTTTTTGAGGCAGATGTTGGAACAATTAGTATAAATATTTATATGTACTTCTCTAAGTGAGCACTTCAGTTTTAATTGGAAAGAAGAGGTTTGCCACATATTAGAAGTGTGTGTCAGGTGTACAAATAGCATGAATTTGGGATGGAACCGTGTTAAGAGTATGATGGAAGGAATCCAGAATGCAGCTACAGTGAAAGTGTGAAAAGGCAACTTTTTCTTTCAGTAGTATTTCAGTGCAGGGAGCCAGTAGATCTCTTGCTGCTTTTACTTTGAAATATTCACATTCCCCCTGTTTCCTCAATTTTGTTAACAAATTTCTCCTTTTAAAGTCAGGAGCCAGTGTCCGAGTGGTTAACCAGCTGCTCACCGAGATGGATGGTCTGGAGAATCGTCAGCAGGTTTTCATTATGGCTGCCACAAACAGGCCAGGTAAGGACCCAAAAATCATAAACGAGAAATCAGACATTCTTGGTTCTCTTCTAAGGAAATCACATATTCTTAAATATTGGAATTCTATAACTAACCTTGTTCTGTACTTAAAACTACAGTCTCTGCTCAAATCCAAACCTTTTCTGCTTGGTTAATCTGTTCCGTGTTCATGTGGCAGTGTGAGATGAAGCAACCTCTTTAGAATGCGTCTTAATTAGCACGTGGTACCATCACTGTAAAGTGCTTTGAAAGACCTTTGACTGCTTTGGACTTTGCCTTATCTCCTTGGAACATAAAAGAAGAAAAGAGAACTGAAATGTAATTTATGTATTTTTTTAATTCTTAAACTGAGTTTCTATCTAAAGCAACCTTTTGTTTGGTTGGTTTTTTTTTTTTTTGCTGTGAGGCATTTGTCTCATGTTAAATCATTTTCCTTTTGCTTTCTGGGCTCCATATTCCAAACTAGGCTTCCTTAGGCTGAAGTCGTTCTCCTGTTTCTTCATGTCCTGTCAAGCTTTGATACTAACAGCTGTCTGTGCTCCCTTGCTGTCTCTTCAATTTTTGATAGCTTTTGCAATTCCAGCAGCATCATCTTTGTTAATAAGCTGAACACTGACATCTGCTTTACAAATGTCATGTATTTTGCAAGCAACTTTCTGCCTCTTTGTATTATGGAGAAGTCTTGTGTTTTATACATAGCAAGAAACTTGTCTCTTCCTGCATTGGAAATCCATCTAAATGCCAAGAGTCATAAGTAAAGGAAGTTATTAGCAGTTTAGAAGGAAACATGCATGAAGATGTTGCACTTCCTTGGCTATGAGCATTTTTCTGAATGTTGCAGCTGAAATTAAATACAGAGTTACAAGTATGTCTTGTTAAAAACATACTGGTTTGGGTACCAGAATTTTGGAGAGAACCTTTGCACTTAGAACTTGGCAAATTACTAGTAATACTGACACACTTATTTCATACTTGCATGTATTAACTAAGGACAAGATGCAGAATTTTGCTGAGAAATGGCTTAACGGGTGAAAATAGTAGCATAGCTATTTTGGATATAAGTCAGGAGATGAGAAAGTTAAAATACTTGTCAGATTACTTGGGCCCTATAAATTAAGGAAATTTAATCTGAAGTTGCCTAAATGAGCAACTGTGAGGCATTTTTTGTTTTTTTCAATGGTCAGATGCTTCAGAAATTTTGAGGAAAATTTTCCTATCTCTTGAATTCTTTGTGCCACAACAGACTCTCAAGCCTTCTACGTGGTGAAGGATGAGCAGTAGGTGCTTAAATCTATATCTGCTTGTACCAATTCTTTGATTTAAAGTGGTACATTTTCATGGCATGAATTTGATGATCCTGACCTGTCCAATCCAATGGAGAATGGAGAATAAGGTTATACAGTGTAGCCCATCTATATGTAGATGCAGTTGGATGTATCAAGGGTGTTCTTACCAGTGTCATCAAGTTGCCTTTGGAAAGAGATCTCTCCCTAAATTAGTTATGCTGGTGGGAGCATTTATATCAAGCAGCCTTATTTATTCATGTTTCTCAAGGGCTTCATATCTAATTACTGACTTGTCATTATCTCTGACTGGTAGCTCGGGCTGGGAATTCCAACACTTCTGAAGTTGAGGAAGCATCCAGCTTTACTTCCTGCAGTGCCACCTCAGCAGGTTATACACGAGGCCAGTACTTTTAGGGCTGGTCTGTGTACGTGACAATGTTCTGAGCTCACAATTCCTTTTGTGGAGGCAGCTGAATGCAACGCTTCAGTGGCTTTACAAGGGCCAGGTTAGAATAAGTGTTGCTCAGATGTTCGTTTCAGGGTATGAATACTTGTGTGTGGCAGCTTTGTTCCTAATTCCCCGGTTTAGATTTACACTGATTCAGTAATTATGGGTCTCATTTTCATGCGTATGTGAAATCTGTGATACAGTTAATCCCTCCCTTTATAAACCTTACACTGGATGCATTTTTACCATTAAGTTGATGTACAGTACCTTTGGAATGGTTTGAGGATCTTTTTTTTTTCCCTTTTTTTTTTTTTTTTTCAGTTTTAAAGTCTGTTTTGCCTTGTTCAGCTGCAGTAGTAATGTACTGGTTTACCATACAGAAATAGTTAAAAACTTCCCTGAGTGACGAGGTTTGGACTAATATTTGAGCTGGAAAATTTATGAGGCATGAAATCAGTGGTGTATTACTAGTCAGCGACATCGATTGGGGGGGGGGGGGAAGAATTTGAGGTAAAAATGCCAGATGTAAAGAAAATGCAAAAGCAGGGATAACAAATATAATCATCCCATTAAAGGATATAAATGTAACTGGAAATTCTGTAAATTGAAATCATTTGCATCTTGATAAAGATACAAAGAGTTGTTCTGCCAACATAATAAAATAATTTTTTCTGAATGACCAAGCTTGGCACATCCAGCTTCTGCTAAAGAAGAGAGTTATTCATACAGTTTGGATAGGATGGATCTCTTGCTTCAGAAGGACATCAGCTGTGTGTATGAATAACATTTTGGATAGGTTTAGACCATAAATTTTTCCTGTGCTATCTGCATTTGTGAGTGTGAGAAAAATAGTTTCCAATTTATGCAGCTTTTTTCAGAACAACTTCTACTGAAGTTGTGGTTAAATTGGGGAAATGATTTTTCTCAGTTTATGCACCTTTTATGGGCCTTAGGGAAGAGGCAGTGTTCACCAAATTAAATTTTTCTGGTATGGTCTGGTTAGTTAATTAGGAGCACACTGCAGGAAGTGTCTGTTTTATCAGAGCACTTTTATTACCCTGGGAATGCACTGTCTAAGCAGAGACCTGTAGGAGAAGCACAGCTTAGACTGGCTACTGTATATAAATGATTCCCACAAACAATAAAAGTCGTGGTGCCTGAAAAGGTCTCTTAAGTCTGGCATTTGTATGACAGATTTTTCTGTCACAGTTATGGTGAATAGAGGTGCTGCTGGGGGGACTGTGTTACATGAACCTGGATAATATACTACTACTGTGAAGTGTGAGATCTCATGGTTTTTAATCCATGTCAGTATAACTTATTGGGAGAGAAAATGGCTTTTCAAGACCCCTCTCTTTTAGAGTGGTTGCAGGCGTGGTAGCTTTGACAATTGCTTGCTGGTACTGTTCATGACTGTTAGTGTATGTTGTCAGCACTGTAGTCTGAGACTATTATTAAATAATAACAATAACAACAACAATAATAATGATAATACTAATAGCAGTGGCTCAACCACTTCTGGCACCACAGTATGTCCCTGCCACAGCAGTTCCAGTGTGGTGCTGGCATCTGTGACAAGGTACTATTGTGAAATGGTGGTGTTCTATAAACCCCATGGCTGAAGACTGACAACATCTTTTTTTTTTGTAAGAGCCTTTAAGGACTTGGAAGGCTCTAATTCCTGTTTTACCAAAAGGGCAGGCACAGTAGATTGGTTCCTTTATTTATCATATACAGTCTGCAAGTGATGGTTCTTATTATGACAGTGCTGAAATAAGCCTTTGATGTGCCCTAAAAAGCAGGATATTTTAATGTTTTTTTGCATTTACTCAGTGACTTTGAAAGTCCTCTGTAGATATTTCTTGACTCCTTCTAAATTAGCAGGGATGCAGTATTCCCAGCACAATCTCTTTCCACCTAAATGCAGAACCAATGTCAAACTTTGAACAGGATTAAACTTCAAAAGCACTCAGTGTCATTAGAGAGAGAGGAAAAAAAAAAGGAGTCAGAAATGTTTTGTCCTATTAGAACCTTTATGGGTCACAATAATTATATTCTTTTTCAGTCTACTTCCTTCCCCAAATCTGAGATTAAATACTACAAAACCATCAAGCACTACTGTTAAATAATACTAATAATGTCCCACAAATTTCTAGTTATAAGCACGAGTTTCAGCAGATACTGCTGCTTTCTGCCCTTCTCTTACTTCCCCAAGCTTTGAACATCTATAAACTCTTAGAGAATGCTGACCAAGGCATCAGCAGCATTTACCTGGGATCTGAGGAACTGTGTGTAATGTGAGAACACAGACAAGAAACAAGTGAAACATAACAAACTGACAGTGCTTTTGAGCTTGATGTAAACTGTGATGATGTCTTTGGCCTCTTCCTGTAGCTTTTTAAAATTTATTCTTGTAAAATTCCCCATCTGCTCTTCTCTTTGAGCATGCTCCTAGTTTCAGTGAGTTCTCCTTTTCTTCAAGCAAGTTTGTTGGTTTTCTGGAGCTATTCACCTGAACCACATGTTTTGAAACACAATGAAAAAATCTTCAGTCTTTGACAATAGTTACATTTTAGTTTTGGGCATTGTTTGTTATTTTTTTACCTGTTTATACATGTTGCTGAATTAAGGGCAAGATAAGATCTAAGAAAAGCACTTAATACGTGAGGCATGGAACAATTTCTTTTATAATAGTTCTAATTCACACAAATTATATTTCTGCCTTTTAGCAGCCCTTGAATGTTAAGTATCTTTCACAGTAACTTCAGTTGTTAACTACAGTGTTCATCTGGAGTCTCAGAAAGCCGTTTCAGAACATCACAGATGGGAGGGCGTAGATCTCATGTACTTCAAATGTGATTTTAAAAGCTCTAGTGAGTATAGGAGAAGTTTGATGGGCTCAGCACAGTAGTCATTGTTGCTGGTATGCAGTGAACTTCTGTAAACATTGACTCCTGTAGAGTTAAGACAGGAATAATGAACTGGAAGTGAATGTTCTATTATACAACAATAGAATGTCACAATATAGGAATTCATGCAAAGATACTTTCAGTGGAATTTAATGATTCTGTAAAATTTTGCAGTAGTTTGAAGAGCAGTGTAGCAAACTGAAATATTACATAATTCTCTAAAGATTAGTGCCTATTTTAACCTTCAAAAATAAAGCAAGGGATGGATGTACTCCAAATGTCTTCTTATGTAATTTTGTCAAATTATTTGGAAAATGATACAGAGTCTTCTAATGACATAGTCAATGCCATTGACCACATCAGAAAGAAAATTAACTGGACATTTCTCTTAGTAGAAGTGTAGTCTCTCTGTGAGACAACCACTTGGAAAAAGGAGTGCTGTGTTTTATCACATTTCCATGCTTTGCTTTCCTTCCAACTTGAGAGATAATAACAGTCTTTGAAAGAGGTATCTGTGATAACTGCCTTAACTTCATTAAAATGTTAAATGTATCTAAAATGAGTGGACTCTCTTTTGTTTAGGTAAGTTTTGAGATGATAGATACGGAGAGAGAATTATGATTTATCAGGGTGGAATGCTTTGAAATTCCTAATAGGATAATATTATTTAGTTTTTTTAAGTGGATATGAAGTGCATCTAATGAGTGAATTTATCCATTAAGTAAATATTAATATTCTGGGTTATGTGACATGAATTTTCAAGATCTTCAAGCCCAGGTCTCAACCAGAAGAGTGAAGTGAAAGGATTCCTAAGGAGATGGGGAGTGTAGATCTGTGTTTTAAACTTTGGTGTGGCCTTGTTCTAAACCACCATGACTGCAGCTTATCTAGTTAGTGTGAATTGTGGTAACTCTTGGAATGCAGGCAATGTTATCACCTCCATACAAAAAGATGAATGCCTCTTTAGATGGTTCACTGACTTCATGTTGTTGGACAAACAGCATGGCAAGTACCATGTTCTCAGCATGCAAAATGGAAACAGTATTTTCTGTATCAAGCTTAATATTTTTAAAGAGCTTTTGGAACTCCAGAATGGGAAAATTGTCAAGTGCGTGGTGTTGTAAAGCAGTCCTTATTGAGAGTATTTTTTCTGATGTTTGATATGTTGAGTGCACTTTGTCATCTTATATTAATAATGTGACAAGACTCCTGTCCACAGAAAGCACAGAAACAGGAAAGTGCACTTGTGCCAAAAGCAAGATAAAGTGTCCCATAGAACTATGCACAAATGTATAAGTAGCATGTTTTTGTCTGGCCTGCTCTGGCAGGGATTCTGTTTAACCCTTGTTTTATCTGATCTGGATTAAACTAATACATCAAGGCATTCCTTTTTTTCCCACCACTGTTGCTGCATTTGCAGTAGCTGATTTTTGCCTCCGTAGATGCTTCTGCACACGACTGCTATATCATGGGGAAAAAAATAATGGTTTTGTTCAAGAGGAAGATAATGGAGTTGTCCTTTAAGCGTAAGTCAGAGAGTAACTTGAACAAGACTATGAGAGCATCTCTAAAAAGTGAATCAAGACTATATTGTGGTAGGATCAGGTAATTGAAGTCTTGATAAGCAATAAACAAGCTTTTTTCATTTGCAAAAAAGGGACAGCTGTGCTTCCACCCTACTGTTTTTGGTTTTGGGTGGTGTTTTCTTGAAAACATCTGTACAGTAAGGATTAACAGCTTCACTTTACCAGTTCTTCACTGTTGATAAACACAAATGCACATAGTTTGTCTGTCAGCTACGTTTTGTCAAGAGGGTGTAACGAACGTGAGGGTGTTGGCAGCTTCATTTGAAGGCCTGATAATTCCCAGCTTAAGACTTACATGTAACTATCAACTGTTACTTTTGGGAAAGGTCCTGGCAGTAGGTACCTCACATGTCCTTATAATTCACATACTTAAAACCAGTCTGTTATAGTAAAAAGTAGTTTCATTTATATCTTCTGTGGGTGCTTTTGTGACCTTGCTGTTCACATTGCTGTGGCATGTAGGATATTATAGAGTCATAGAATCATTTAGATTGGAAAAGATCTCTAAGGTCATCAGGTCCAACCATTAACCCAGCACTACCAAGTCCACCACTAAACCATGTCCCTAAGCACCACATCTACACATCTTTTAAGTACCTCCAGGGATGGTGACTCAAGAGAATTCCTGAGTGAAACAGAGCAATTAATATCATTATTGGGTTTTGGTAGTGGGGAAGTAGGGCATCGAGAAGCCTTTAGAAACATCATGCAGGCAGTTTGTGCTGAAGTACAGACAGGAATTGAGGCTCTTCATAGGTTATGTGCCCTGTTTGTATTTCTTGTTATATCAGTAGTCAATATATCCTGACTTACTGTTTGCGGATATTCAGTCCACAGCCTGAGGTGCTAAAAGGCTGCTACGCACTTCTGTTATATTTAAGCTTTGAATGGGTGTCTAGAAACATTTGTGGTAATTTAATGACAAAATAAATTAAAACAATTTCTTCCTTCTCCACACATAATAAATTTGGACTCTGCAGTTCTTCCTGGGAAACAAATGCTGTACTTGGCAGCTATATTTTGTGTTTTCATGGATCTCCTATTTTACCATTCAGAAAACTGGTCTGTAGTATAAATACAAATGACCAGTAAAATTAATGTGGATGATTATGATTGGCCCTGTGTGTACTTGTTATTCTTGATTTATCAAGATTTGCAATACAGGTAGAGTTCCTTCCAGTAGAACAAACTGTTGTGAATTAATGCGGAATTCCTCCGAAAAAGTGTTCTAGTTCTGTGCTGCCAAATATCGAGTTGTATTCATTTGTGAAGAGATGGAAGCGCTGTTTATGAGCCATCGTTGAGCAGATGCAGCTTAACTGTACTGGGCAGTAGAGACTCCTACTTGACAAAGATGAAACTACTTCAGTCAGCTACCTTAATGCTCAGAGCTTCACATCATAGCACAAATGCTTCTTTGAATCCTGGTACACTTAGGCATGTGTTCCTTCTCATGTGTAGGCTTTCCTAAGGGGGTGTCTCAGTTCTGGAAGATTTTTTTTCTTTTTTTTTAAAGATATAATTGACCCAGCAATCCTGCGTCCTGGTAGACTGGATAAAACACTCTATGTGGGTTTGCCACCACCTGAAGATCGACTGGCTATTTTAAAGACCATCACCAAAGTGAGTATTTGGAAATAAATCCTTATCTTGAAGTTTGGTGGAATGATTTAAGACAAAGTAAATTTTACAAAGAATTGCAGGATCCTGTCTCAAGAAACACTTTCAAGTATTACATGAGGTCATAAAAATAAACCGTCAGCCCATCTGCTGTCAAATTTGCTGTGAAACTGCAAGGAGTTGATAAATCTTGAGTAAAGCAAACCTGTCAAACATGGAAGCTGCTGCCTTTATGGTCACAGTTTGAACAGATTTAATTAGAAAATTCCTATCTGTGTGAGTAATAGGCCTAGAATTGTTTTGTAAGCTTTTTTTCAGGGGTTCCAGACATTCACCAGAATGATTCACAAGCTCCAGCTCTATTTGCTCAACAGTAGTTGTGACATTTAATTGCATTTAGGATTAAAGGGAGCTTGTGGTGATAGAGGGTGTAGGTTAAAGTAAATGTGAAAATGTAAAATACATGCCTTTGAGGGTCCTCCCTCTGGGTAACAGCACAATCTGCCACTTCAGAGACTTGGATTACAGAATTCTATGTATTTCTCCAAGTATGGCACAGCAGTAACCAAGGCCTTAAAAAAGAACATACAAAGCATTATGAGTTACTTAGATATTTCCTACTTTTCCAGTAGCTCAGTGCTGATTGTTAAGAGCAGGTGTTCTATCCGGCATCTTTTTGAGCTGCAAAGGAGACAAAGTTTTCACTATAGGGGAGAGATAACACTGCATTATGAAAAGTGTGGCAAAAATTATTTAATAAATTTGTAATGAAAGATAATTCACACTTGTGTAAGCTTAAAGTTGTGGTGCAGGCAGTGGCTGATTCATAATACAGAAAGTCGAGCTCGTTCAAACGTGTTCTTTCATGATGAAATGGTTGCTCAAAAGGTGAACTCTCATTACAAATTCAGGATGTTAGACTTCCCTTCATTTGTTCTGTGCATTGCTTCAAGGATGAAAAAGCACTAAGTATTCCCCCATTTGCTAGTTGTAGTAGATTAGTTTGTTTCTAAATTTTATAAAAACATTTCAGTTAATACTTTCTACAACTGCATTCTTAGAGGTGACTGCTCTTTATAAGACGTTGAGAGAAATTGAGTGTAACATCCACAAATATTTTTTCTGTAAGGAATTACTATTTTTATTTCATTTATTTTTATTATTTTTATTTTACAAAATCTATTTTTAAAGGTAATTAGGTGTGTGGGGAAACAGGGCAGCAAAGCTTGGTGTGAGACTTCACAGGAGGTAAAGGTGGTATTAAACTGATTGAACTGATTTCTCTCACTCTCTCACAGATTTCACCTGCTCATACTCTTACAGCCACATACAGTGAATTCACACATCCACCTGGTAGGGCCAGGATCACTTGTGGAAAACATGGAGGATAAGGAACTCTGTGTTGAGTCCTCAGTTGAGCTTTTGGCTTCCTCTTGACTGGTGATGAGAAACTGGTGGCTTGAGAGAATTGTTTTCCGGTTTCCCTTTCAGGATCAAACAGTTCAGAATTGTGCTTACTTCAGCTGCCATAAATCTTGGGCAGGGTTGCTGAAAAACGTCTTTTGCTCCTCCTGGGAATCTTTGTGGATTCTTCCTGTTGGGATAACACCAAGAGGAGTGGCACAGGGGATGTGGTAACCTTGTTATTATCCCATCGCCAGAGTATTTTTGTCTTCTGCTGACAAGTCATCTTTGATGTGGCCGTATCTGTTTATGGGTCTTCTTGTGATATAAGCAATGCATTGCACACTGTTTACCAGCTTGGTTTCTGTGGATCTTGTTGCTGGTTATCAAGGTTTGTTATTTTTGGAATGCGAGATGCTTTCATGCCTACTTAATTCATACTAGTCTGAACCTTTTGGTTACAAGTCTTTGTAGTGAATGAGTGTTAAATCTTTAAAAATGTATTGAAGTTATCTGAAAGATGAACGTGGAATAGGGAGAGGAGAAAATGTGTTAAAATACCTCAGTTTTTGACAGATTTCATCCATGCATTATAGGCAAGGAAATTTGAAAAGTTTGAGTACACACTTGCTCAAGGCTAGAGAAAAAAATGTTTGAGTGGCTTCTGGATGACAGTATGCATTCCCAGAAATCTCCAAGGAATACATGTGCAGGATATGGAAACATGATTGTTGCTGAATGAAAACATGGATGCTTATGAAGGCAGCATGAGTAGCAGAAAAGGGACTTGGGGGGAGGAATAGGTTGTCAGGAAGACAGTCAGCCTAAGTGTAGGCTGGAGCTTTGTTGTGAAAGAGTTTTATTTCAGTTAACCTGTACAAATCAGTCATTTCAAATTGCATGCTAGTTATGCAAGAGAAGCCTGTCTTCACATGTTTGGGTTACCAGTGTAGCATTCCTGCAAGCTGCATCAAGCTTCTCTGGTGCAGAGACTGCTGAGCTTGTCACAGAGTGGGCAGAGCAAGAAGTGCCCAACGCATGTTGCTCCTCAAAGCCCTGGGTAAAACGCTCCTTTTTAGCAGAGAAGGTGCCTCTGGCCTGCAGTTTCATACAAAAATTACTAGAGTATCCCATATGAAGTGGTATGAGGCTTCCTTGTTTCCCCATTAAAGTCTCTCCTTATAGGATATTTGGGTTTTGGTTTGGAGGGTTTTTCCCCCCCCTTTCTAACTGTTACTCTAGCAAAGATTCATTCAAGAGTGTTTCCTTACTGTGCCTAGTCCCTGACTATTCTACTGTCTGCTAAGTATTCAAGGGGTATAACTTGCCAGTTACTATAAAGTATGTTTTTTTCTCTTGAAAGTGTTGTAGGTATGTGATACATTATTTTCTACCTTCTTCAGAGGAACTAAGTGTATGAATTTGTGCATTGCTGTCAAATGAGTTTCTGGCACAAACTTGTCAATTGTATAAAAAAGTGTTCTCAACTGTCAAAACTCAAATATTGTTTGATAAGAGAGACATCCTGAATCTCTGTACTCTCATGGTACTACTTTACTGTTGTCTAAGTGTAATAGGGAGATCTCCAAGCTTATAGCGTTGGGAAATTTTGTTGGCTAGTTTCAAATACAATTTCTAATGTTGTTCAAGGCTTTTTTCTGTTGGAGATGCAAAAATAATAACAAAACCCACTTAGGGATCTTTCTGGAGGAAGCAGTAAGAACAGTGTATGTAAACTTTTATGACATCCAGAATGTAAAACTTCTAAGTTTGAAATTTTATATCTAGAATATAAAAGATAGACAGTTAATTCAGTCTTAAAGGTGATAAGACTAAATTGACATGCCTGTTGCTTAGCTATTTGATTCAACACATAGTAAAACTAGAGGAAGTTCAGCTAAACAACACTACTGACGCAACCAGCTGTTATTAAAGGCACATCCCCCTATGGAGCAGTGTCAGTGTTACAGTGCCCTGTGACAGGCTGGTCAGTATTTCCTTAGAGAGAATCTAATCCGTTGGTGGGAAGATAAAATTTAGTATTGCTTATTATTTCATAATTACACGGTTTCAGGGCTGGTTACCCTTCTTGTCAGTTTAAGATTAAATTTATTACTGTTTGTGGATATTTCGTGAAATTTGTCAGGCCCCAATATGATTCCTGATTAATGAAATTTAATCACTTCCGGGATTGGCATGTACAAAAATAATGTTTTCCTGTCTTCTTCTTTTTCTTACCTCAACTCCTTTAGGATGGCACTTGGCCTCCACTAGCTAGTGATGTAAGCCTTGAAGAAATTGCTTACAGTCAACACTGTGATTGTTACACGTGAGTTCCTTCTAGTTTTGACTTTAATGTGCGGTGCCAACGGTCTTCTGATGCATTTGAAAGTGTGTTATGTTGTTATTATTAAGTGGATATCTTCATTTTCAGGTTTTATAAAACTTTGCCCTTAATTCTGTTTTTTTTTTGATTTTCACTTATGCTTTTTTCCAAGGAGTTGGTAGAAATATATGGGTGCTAAAGTCTTTCCCATCTGGAATAGTCCACTTCATGTTGTAAATATGGATCAGTGGAGGCCTCTTGGTTTTTTACTTGGTTTTATTTTATAATTCTTGCATAATCTGAGGGTAAAAGAGGTCTCTTTAGGTTGTGGATCTATATACAATGATGATGAAAGCAAATTGGTCAAACAGCCATATCCAACTTGTTCTGTCACAGAGCTGAAAGCAACCTGTTTGACAGAGTAATGAGGGCCCATTTCAACTTGTGCTTTGGAATAGCAGGGTGCGGATTCAGGGAAAGCTTGATGGTAATATCTGTCAAAACAATTTGCAATTACAGTCTATAAAACTTCAAAAAGCTTTAAGCTATTCACTTATTAATACTTAGTAATTTTCTGTAGTTCACAAAATACAAAGTTTATGACATGCTGCTTGTCACAATAGTAATTGGGAAAGATGAATACTTTTTCTCTTTCACTCACTGGACTTTTTTTGGTCCAGTGTGTGTGGGTTTTGGGTTGGATTTTTGTTGTGGGGTTTTGGGAGGTTTTGTGTTTGACATTTTTAATGTTTATGTTTACTTGTATT
>JAWMRA010000113.1:7092977-7289824 GCA_035584735.1 Pseudotriccus pelzelni | reverse complement strand
GTGGAAGAACGGGTTTCTATCTCCTTTTTTTCTTTGGGTTTGGTTTGGGTTTTTGTGGAATTTTTTTTGCCTGGTTGGGTTTTGGTTTTGTTTTTTTTTTTTTAAATACAGCTGTATTCCTATCATCCCCAAATGAAGTATTAGGGAGTTAATTGTGAAATTTTTTGGGGGGGGTTCAATGACTTTCACCAGTTTAAAGGCTTGTGAAAAATTTAACAACTTTCCAGCTGTTCCAGTTACAGGAAACTGGAAGTAAATACTTAAAAACATTGATCTATGTTTTGTGGATACTATTATTTTAAGAACATGTTAACTGTTGATGAAGCTTTGAGCAACACAACTCCCTTTTGTAATAGTGAGTGATTTCATTTGAATCAAGTCTATAAAAGAAAGTCATGTTCCCACTAAGTGGCAGAGTAATAATCAATCCCTTGGCATTTTTAAAGATGCTGAGTAGGATTTTTGCCTCTTCCCTTGCTTCCTATTTGTTTGATCTTGATCTGTGACTAATATCTGGAGGACCTCAGTCCATAATGAAGGTTGCAGAACAGGTAGTCATCAAGGCCTCTTTCCAGTGATCTTAAGATGAAGTTTTTTGACAGCAGAACCAGATTTTTTACTGTCATTTTTAGTGTTTTGCCTTTCTATATGCCATCAGCAAAAGACAAGAGCGATTTATCCTAAAATCACCTTTTCTGTTTGTATCTGTAGAGGGGCAGACCTTTCTGCTCTTGTGCGTGAGGCTTCAATTTGTGCCTTGAGAGAGGAAATGGCCCTGCAGAAGAATCAAAGCAAGAAAGGTAAGAAAGCTTTAAAAAAATCTCAATAGTGACAAGATAAATGGAATGTAAAGTATTTAAAGTAGTTCAAGACAAGAATAAAGACATTCATGCTGTATGACTGATGACTTCTGAGCCAAATGAAAATTAAGTCAGAGTTGTTTCAAGAACACATAAGCATCTTGGAAGTAAAGGTGGGGGAGAGTACAGGAAAGGAAAGGTGGTTATGCTGGAGGTTCAGCAGAAATATTTTTCTAAAAGAATTGAACCTCGTAACCTTAAAGAGATGTTTCTGTAATAAACTGACAATTTGCTTACTAGACTGAATACCTCTTTGAAAATTTCCACATCACTGTCAAAGACTAGTTATACTGACATGCTTGCGGATTTGAGGGCAGTTGTAAACCACCCATATACTGATTCCCTACCTTTGGAACACAGTTGTGTTGTGTAACTGGATAAGATTAGTTGGAAAATCTGAGTGCCGCTTTTGATCTTTGCCGTTTAGCTTATCAGTGGCTCTTGCCAGGATGCTAACAAGGAGTTATAAATTGTTTCAAGTACAATATGTGCCCTTTCGTTTTCTCTCTGCACTTTCTGTTTTATTTTGTTGTTTTTTTTTTTTTAAATTATAGATTGAACCTTTTATATAAAATGCCTGTCTGCCTAGATTTGTTTCAGTAATTTTGTTATTTTACCTTTAAGTCAAAATGCAAAGTTAAGATGGAATTGTGACTTTTCAGATTATGTCCTTGGAAAATACAGTAGGCTTTCATTATGCCCCTGATCTCTAAGAACCAAGCTGGAATTTTAATGGCTTTGAATCATTCTTCTTGATTTAGTACATATCCAGTCTTGTCTGGTTTTTTAACAGTAGGTTAACTGAGGAGAATCTTTGTGTTCCTTGTTTTCAGGCAACCCATGTTCATTTAGAGGAAGGAAAAAAGTAAACTATAAAAATCTTCCTTGTTGTACGACTTGGTTACCCATTTTGCTTGCTGTAGATGGACAAAGCTTTTAACTTGAAAATTTAGCCTATTCATTTTGATAATTATTCAGAATACAACAGGCTTCATTCAGAGATGGTCATCACTTGAATTCAGCCTTCACAGTTAGGATTGCAGCCTGAGCACTCACTGTATGGATGTGTAGGCAGCCAGTGAGTCCGTAAGATATGCACAGCTTGATCGGCATGTTTATAGCAGCCGCTTGTTTGGAATGTCCTTGGATTTCCAAGGTGTCAGCCCTGACTGATGTGAAAGTGCAGAACGTAGTTTATAATTTGAGACCTTGATCATTTATATTCTCAAAAGGATGTACACAGACTGGAGAATTTCTTCCTTCACTGTTAGGATGGGACACACACAACTGACTCCCCTCCCAGGGCCTGTGCTTGACTGTGGATGGGTGCTGTGTGTCCTCAGGGTCAGGGCTTTACAATTATAGCTGCTCCTTTCTATCCTGGAGAAACTCTGTTGCAGCTTCTTGTTATACCTGATATTTTCCCTATGGAATAAATTCAGGGGTGTGGGTTTTTTAACACTCAGCAGTGGTTTGCTTGAAGCTACTTGTAAAAAGTGAAATGGAAAGGTATTCTTCTTTTGATAATTCTTAGAAGAATTCATAAATTCTACTTCCAACTTGAACAAGCCTGGGTGAGCTGATTACGTCATGAGCTGCCAGATAACTGCAGTTTATCTAAGGAAGATTCCTAACAACTATCAGAAGAGTTCACTATCCTATGCAAACTTGGAGTTTCGCTTCTGCCTCCTTTTTCCAAACCACTGCAGATGGTGCATAAAACTGATTTCAGCACCAATGCCTTAGACAAGTTCTCATTTTTTATTTAGTCAAGTAGTCTTTTACTATACTAGCAGAAGATTTTTGTTAAACTTGGACTCTATTAAAATATATTAATCTTAAGTTTTTTTATGTTGGCGCATCCCATTTCACATTGCAGAGATAATGGCAGTGAAAGCCAAAATCATCTTGATGAAATAATGAAAAAAAAAACTCACCAGACTGATTCTAAAGTATACAATTTGTATTTCTGTCATATCTGATACCTGTGCATAGTGTTAACATTGTAATGGATCTTTATAGTAGTGGCATCTCGGGATGCTTAGTTCCAGATTAAACAAGGCATTTGCTTGTGAGAGCAGAGGAATCTGTGACTTATTTGAGGTATGCTTATGCTTTAACATACTAAAAAAACCTGTTCAAAAGGTTATTATTAAGAATAATTACTGTGGATAGCTGCATTACGGTCAAAAGGGCAATTTGCATAAACTTAAACACAGGGAGTTGTAGAAGTGAAATTTTTAATCACTGCTGGGTAATGCCAGAGAAGGCAATGATATGAAGTCAGTTATTTGGAAATGAGTAGAAGTAGAGTGGTAACAAAATGTTTTCTAGGTACTTTCTAAATAACAGGGAAGCTTAATATTAAATATATGTAGAAAATAAAGCCCAGAACTGGAAGCAGCAGGATTTGAGACATTCAATTCCATAAAGGTTAATGGACTTGAATTGTATCTGGTTTTGATGTAAGCTGCAGTTAACTCAGCATTTTTGAGATTGAAATTCTCAGTCTGCACGTAGAAACACCAATACCTAAAATAACTTCCTGAAACAAGTAGTTATTCTTTGGCTTAAGGTGCAAGGGATAGAGGGATTAAGATCTGGCCTAAAATCAGAGATGGGAGTCTACATAAAATACAAGAGTTCAGGTGTTCATAAGACTATTGAATTAGATCTCATCCAGTAGAGTAGCACATGGAGTTAGTGAGGTTTCATGACTGCTGCCTTAAAAGACACTTAAAAGTCACTTGCCTGCAATTTTAATAATTTATTATGCTTTGTTCTTTAAGGAGAAATCAAGATTTCCCGTAAACACTTTGAAGAAGCTTTTAGGAAAGTGAAATCTTCAGTGTCCAAAAAGGTAAGATAAGAGTCAAGTATGTAAGACTCGTTTCTCCCTGGAAAGGATACTGTTCTTATGCTGGAGTCTGAAGGTCTCCAGCATACTTGGATGTATTTCAAACTGGCACTACCTTTTTCTGCATTAAACAAACCTGGTATCTGAGTTAAGGTCAGAAATTAAAGCTTCCTTTTCCAGCTGCAGATGATGCATTGCATGTAGACGGATTACCAAGCTATCAAGGTTATCTTTTAGTATGGGGCCTTGGGCTTCTCACTTATCTTCCCACACTGAGCCTTGACCTGGCCCTAACCTCTGACATCTGCTGAATTTTCAGTTAAAAGTCAAGGCCTGTAGACTGCACCACACCCTGCCACCACCTTTTCTTCCCTTAGATAGATGTGACACCCAGAGATGCTCAGCCTTTTCTGTTGATGTGCAAGAGACATAATTTGGACATAGCACATAAAATACACTTTATCATCTTAGTTATTTTGTATCAGCCTTTTCATTATTTGCATTTGTCAAGGAAGTTTGATATAAATGTTTCCTCATGACCTGTTCTTTTTAATGACTGATAGAAAAGCTGTTAAATTGTCTTAATTATTATAACTGAGAAGTTAATATATATATATGGATTGTTATTGCTGCAGAGCTTGTGTATAGGCCTCTGTATGTTGCCAGGAATGTGCTACAGCCAAAATACATTAATATATTCACTTTTAACACTAGCCAGAGAGAAGGTAAATCCATCTGAAGACTTGTCAGTTGGGTATTTTGAAATATCTTTTGCAGTACAAGATACTTATCTCATGTTTCCAGATGCTACTTCCTATCTGCTAGACAAATTCAGTCTGACAAAAACTCTACACACCTTCCCATGAACACTAGAAAATAATAAAAAAGGAAAGCTAAAAAAGCTCCTTCTCATTGATTTTGTGTATTTATCTCTTCCGTCCCATACACATTTTTGTGTTCAGTTAACTTGCTTGGTTTAATTGGCTGAGTGAAGACAAAGTTGTTCTCAAACCAAAGTAAGTCCATTCTATGGACAGACATCACCTTCTGAGGCCAGTTATTTCAGTGGAAGTGTTCTGTTCCTCAAAACTCTCATTTTCAGGGACTAGTAAGAAGGGTTAAGGAGCAGTTACAGTTTTAAGTTAGACTAGCAAAAGATGATCTTGTTTGTTCAATTTGGCAGAACTAGATGGGGGAGCAAAGTGTCAGTTCAGCAGCTCCCACGGTAAAGAGGGCAGGACCTTCTCAGTGAAGCTGCCCTCTCACCTACCACAGCAATGAGGAGTACAAGATCTCTGCCAGAGGCTTCTGTGAATTACACACCGTTGGTGACTATCACTGGAAAACCTCATTTATGAGGCAGGATGGTGGGGTTTTAACTTATTGTTTTCATTTGTTTTAAAATACAGCTAGTGGCTCATAGAGGTGACTTGTTTCACTTAGTTAAATAGTACATCAGTTAGTTAAATAATAAAATCACTTAAATATTGCATAATTTTTACCACTGTCTGAAGTCTTTTTTCCTCTTGGCACTGCTAGGATCAAATAATGTATGAAGAACTGCATCAGTCACTGTGCAGGTGATACATGTGGACAATTCTCAAGAGACTTATTCTGCACGGGCGGAGAGTTTTGTAATACCCAGGCCTGATTTCAAGAGACAAGTTGGAAAGAAGCTCTACTGCACCTGAAGAAAAGATCATCATAACCTACTGCTCTAAACCATCTTTAATTTAACAGTCTCTGGAATAAAAGATACAATACATACCACTACTACTGCTTATAACCATTTACATTTTTAAAATGAATGCTTTTAGTGCTAAAAAGCTAACGCCATTCTGATATATTTGGTGCCCTGGAATCTCTCTGAGGCAGAGACTAACTCTTCCAAGTGTTTACACTGCTCAAGTAGCTGTTTCCCACCATTAGTGTAAACTTCTGTGTTTTCCAGAACAAGGACTCTGAAATAATCACTGGGAGGACACAGCTGGGAAAGTAGACTGGGAAAGTGCTGCAGTACATGTTGTACCATTAATCCTGCCTTTTCCAACTACGGTGACACGCTGTGATTGTGCCAGCACAGGTTCTCAGAGCTCCTAACAGCTTCCCTCTGCCTTATCAAAAGAAACTATCCACAGATGGCAACCTGTCTCAGAGTTACCTTAGAGAGTAAACTTTAGCAATCAAAGCTGATTTTTTTTTTACCACCATCATCATCATTCTACAAAGTCTTTTAATCATTGATCTCAGTTCCTCTGATCAGCCCTATTCTTCCTAAAAGTACTACAACCAGTCAAGGATCAAAAAAGGAAATGGATTATTTTTGCTACTAAATTTCATATAAAGTCTTAAGTTTAACACTGAACTTATTTGAAGTCAGGAAATACACATGCAAAAAATCCAGTAAAATAGTTTATATAAGCAACATCTAGTCTGTAAGCATTCCCCCTACTTACTTAAACACTTAAGAGGGAGAAAATCATTTCATTTACACAAATCATAATTCATTTAAACAAATACCCTGAACAAGCTGATCGAACTTTAAGGCTGACCTTACTTTGAGAGGGAATAGTGGCTTTCCTCTTAAATTCTTCTCAGAATTGCCATCTCACAACAGATCTGGCTGCATATTTTTCCCCAGAGGTAAATGTGGAAGGCTGTTAAATATAACTAATCCCCACAGACTTGCATTTTAAAAATCCTGACACTTGTGGCAGCTTGTACTTAGCACTATGATTTTTGCTCAACATGGTATGACATTCCCTCCCTCTCCTGGGGAAGCTGGAGCCTCAGTGACTCAAATTCTGGCTCCTATGACTAACAAATTAAATCCCTGTATATAAAGCAGATGACATGTCTGCTTTTAATTGTAAATCAGGCTTAGGGCTTCAGGAATTACTGTGATTCCCAGAAACCCATGATGGAGAATCATCATTGTCAATCAACAGCATGGTGGAAGGGGATCTCAAGAGTTGCCTGGCCCAGCCTTTCTTGGCAAAAGCACACTCTGGACAAGATGGCCCAGCACCATGTCCAGCTGAATCTTACTAGTCTGACATTGGGGAATCCACCACTTCTCCCAAGATTTTTCACAATGAAAACAATCAGCCATTGGAATAGTTTTCCTCATTTCCAGTTGGAAGCTCCCCAGGAATAACTTGCAGCCATTATCCCTCCTCTTTTCCACCCGACTCCTTGTAAAAAGAGAATCTCCAACCTCTTTGTAGCCAGCCCTGGAACATAGCGGTAAGGTCTCCCTTAAGCTTTCTTATCCCAAGGATGAACAAGCACAGTTCTCTCAGCCTTTGCTCATAATAGTACAATAATATCATAATACACTCAACTCATTTGAGCGAGTGGACCAAAGAAAAGAATCAACTTCTCCTTTATGGATAGAAGATTCCTACTGCTATACTTGAGGATTGCTGCAGTTGATGAGCTTAGGAAGGAATGAAGTCCTCAAGCCCTGGCATATTCACTTAAAAATTTTCCTTTACTCTCATGATGGTATTATTCCTGTGTATATATGGAGCAAGAAAGCAAACTAGGACTTGCAGGGCAAGACAGATAAGGAAATACTATTTAAGTAATTATAATAACAACTTAGTCTTGTCAAGAGTTCCAACACAAAACATGTTTAATATTCAAGGTGTCTCATGATCATTCTTCATTCTTGACAGGTGATAATGGAAGGGGAAATGGGGTGCAGAAGGGTTGGAACTTACAGAAAAACCTGAAGTCAAGGTGAAAGCCAAAAAGGGCCAGATCAGTTAAGTTACCCATATCCTGTTTGCTTACCTTGCCTGGGCTGCCTGTGCGTCAAGGAGCAGACAAGGGCAGCAACTGAACTGTTTGAGTGCTCACAC
Organism: Pseudotriccus pelzelni; assembly: GCA_035584735.1. Taxonomy (NCBI): domain Eukaryota; kingdom Metazoa; phylum Chordata; class Aves; order Passeriformes; family Tyrannidae; genus Pseudotriccus; species Pseudotriccus pelzelni. Next base: position 7,282,241 of record JAWMRA010000113.1, on the reverse strand, counting down.
AGGAGTGGTGCACCCACACTGCTGCTACTTCTTGTGGGAAATTCTGCTTAGGCTATAGTATGTATCACTAAAAAAACAAACAATGATCCTTGGTACAGAAGAGATCCTTTGTACACAGAAAATGGGAGCTGCTTTAAGGAACAAGCCTTTTCATGAAATAGAGACAAATATTTTGTTCTGCAGACGCAGCTACCGCCCCTCCCACCAGACGCGCCTCGAGGTTTTGCCTCTAGTCATCTTGTTTCTGTTGTGACGAGATCAAGGAATTGTTCATCATGCCACTCTCCTCTCCCTTTTCCTGAGGCTAGAAACATATCTGAACCACAATAATGATCTTGGTCCCAGAGCAGAGTAGGTGCTAACTTAAGCATGGATAAGAGGGTACAGGTAGTGCAGGGAACTGTAAAACAGGGGAAAAAAAGAAAAAAAAGCTGCCTTCATTCTTTGCTCAATAGGAAAATTTTTCCACATCTTCGTTCTGGCTAAAGTCCTGTATACCGCTGCAGGCTTCATTGTGAAATGGAGGATTTGCTACAGAAGAGATGATTGTGTGCTGAGTTGCAGGTTACTGTGCTAAAGGCAGACCCATGACTTAGACACACCTATTTATCAGATTTCTCCTAGGATCTTACAGAAGCAACGTGTGCAGACCCACAAGTGGCTCCTGTGCCTTGCAGTGTGAGCTGAAACAGCAGAGCTTGCTTTGCCATAAGTCTTTTGAGACTTTTCAAATTACAGAGGAGTACACTTTCCAAAAGCTGTGTCAAACTACTTAGAGAAGATTGCTGTTTGGAAGTGACCTTTCTCCTGCTTGTCCAACAGGATTAGGATGGCAGCCTACAGTCTACAGCACTGATGTTTATCAGTTGTTGAACTTCATCATTAAATAAGGAATGAACAGCTTTAAGTTCTCCTGTGCTGTGCCTCTTTCATCTGATACAAGGAATAGAAGTCAAGCAGGCAGAAGTGAACCACTGACCTCATTGTCTGACAGTGGCCACTCACCTAGAACAGATAACACACAGTTGAAAGTCTGCAAGTGTTATCTGCTCACCAGCTACATTTAAAGACCTCACCAGAAGAATTCTGAGACTCACAACTGAAGAAGTCTTAACTAGTTTTCAGCTGGCCTCTGGTGCCAGGGATCTGAAAGCACAGAGATCTGCAGCCAGACATGCACCCATTTAGCACATGTTATTTGGCCACTGTTGGGGAACAGACAGGTTCAACAGCCAAACAAGAATGCCAGAGGCAAGAGTTGTTTTGAAAGAGGAATATACCCACGCCTGTCCTGTGGGAAAACCAATGCCTAGTACAATCAGATTCCAGGATACATAACTTATTCCACTTAAGCAACTTCAAATAATTGGGGGCAGGGAGTGTTAAAAGCCACACAAGGAAGTTTATTCTGAAAACTGCAAGTTACTCTGAAAGCCCTGGAGGGGATTCAGGGCTCTGCCCAATTTAACTGCACCTAAAGTACTTGGATGACACTTAAAGTCCTGGCCGATTTCACATAAAGGAGATGTTTGCCAAACTGAGATGCTTTAGTTACACATAAAGGAACAAACCCTAACAAGCAAGTAGAAACACCAAAGTTAACTCATTCCATCTGAATAGATTTAGAAAAAAATTGGGTTAACTGTCAGGGTTCTTACTGCTCTTTAGGTTTAATTTGTTCTTCATTGGTTAGTCAAGGCTCCCTCCAACTTTCAGATAAAGCATTTCAAAATTATACTACCCTGCCATATTTTAATTGTATTAATGAAAACTATTTCCTTAAAAAACAATAACTAATGGTATATGTATATTTTTTTAAATGTGTTTCTTAGTTCTGTGCCATGCTGTTGGAGCAAACACCACATTTAAGTGTGACTGGATACAACTAGTTGTACATTTAGAACATATCAAACACGTCAAGTAGCCCAGCTGTTCCTAATTACTTTCACCAACAGTTCAGAAATGCCTCTGTTTTTTAGGAATGAAACTGCAGCAGTATAGGTCAACTTTCAGATGATCTGCTTTTGGCAAAATCCTTACTGTTGAAGTTGGATGCCAAGGCCTCTTGTGTATTACAAAGGAATTATATGCCTAAGAATGGTATTTACTAATGCTTGCAAGAATCAGACATTATTTAGATCCAAACTGAAGTCTCACTGGTTCAGATTAACCTAATCCAATAAGTGTTCTCCAATAGGTAGCCATAAGCTTCAGAAAGATTATGGCAAGCATAAATATCTCCCTCAGAATTTCCCACTATTCTGCACCTCTTGAAGTGAAAAATAGAGTATTTATAATTGGAGTTGGAAGGGAAGAGCCTAGTCAGAACACCTTGAAGCAAAATTTGCAATTTTAAACAAGCGACATGGCAACTTCAGTCCTGATTAAAAGGAATTTACACTTGCACTACCCATTGAGGGGACAGAAAGCAACAACAGTGATTCCATGACATAGGTAACTAAGTAACTATAAAATTCTGGCTCTGTACTTTGGTTATCTTTAGTACTCATGTAGAAGAGCTGAATTTCTTAACTTTAGCTCCTGGCCATAAAACCTTCTGGAGACACTTTCCGTCCTTCATCCTATGATAAGTCATCAACATCAAAGATAATTTAAGAACAAAAGGGTGAAGTTAACTAAGTGGCTTAAAAAGAAACTGGTTTGCAACTTGTTAAGCCTATACAAGTATTTCAACCAAAGTCAGTTTTCCTGAGTAGAGAGGAATGGCAGCAATTCTTTACAGTGCATCTATACCACCACTCAATAAAACAGGTCTTAAATCTGCTTTAAAAATACCAAATTTCTCTAAAGCTTAAGTCTTTGAGCATAAGTGGACCAATCAATAATTCACCCAATATTACTTTAATCTTTGTTTTTTAATTATGTGTAAAAATACCGGACAAAGTATATTTTGACATTACGCTCTACCCTGAGCAATATGCCAGCTAGCTCTCGTGTTCCTGGCACAAGGAAGTCACTTTGGAAGTGGCTGGCATACTTTCACTCCATTTCTATTGCTTAGCCACAGATAAGGGCCCACACTTAAAGAAAACACACATTAAAGAACAGGACCACAATTGAACAGGGATTAAGATGTACCAACACATTCTTTACAGGCACTCACCTTCTTCCAAAAAAAAACAAAACAAAACAAACAAACAAACCCCAACAAAAAACCACCTCACAAAAACAATCAACCTAAAAACCCCACACCAAAATGCAGGAGTTAAAGGCATCTAAAATTAAGTTACTTGCAGCAGACCAGCAGCTAAAAGTTCCACCTTCTTCAGATTCCATCTTTCAGGTTAGTGAAGAACATACCACAGAATGACCATTTGAGATTTAAGGGTGATTTGTAGCCACCTCTGACTGCTTAAAGCCATCATCAGTGCATTAGATGGTAGAAGGCAAATCTACTGTGCTGAGGTAGGGACAGATTCTTCAGGTTTCACCAAGGCTATCCATTCCCTGTTCCCAATTAAAAACTTCTTAAGCAGGAAATTTGATATCACCACCTCTCACCACATTTTAATATGTAAGACAGACAAGTATTTATGGAGGGTACTGTAGGTGTAGGGGGAAAAATAACAAGATTATTTAACAACACTTTCTGTGTACATAATTTACTAATATGCTTAATAGACAGAATTGTCAGTGGTTGTAGCAAGCCTTGTTTGCCAGAACAGTATCTATCTCAATCTATTCTGTTTTCCATACAAGCCAAATTTCCAAATGAGTATAAATATTTATGGCATTTAAAAGCACAGTAACATGGTAATCATTTTTCTTTGAAGATCAGAAAAACCTCAAACTGTAAGGGTTTTTCCAATGGGAAACCCCAACTCAGTTATTTTAAGTTTCTTAAATGCCACCTGCTCACACTATATGCCAACATAAGCGGCTCAGGCAGTAGGTAGGACCACAGAGTGGCAATACCCTTGAATTCCCCATTTTTTTTTAAACAAAGATGTCACAGAAGCCATCTCGAGGATATTGGTTTCATTCTGACGGATTGCTCCTTTAAGGTACTTGAAGTAGAAAAGGTAAAACTTTAAAGCAACGCTTCAAATGACATATTACATAATTAAACAGAAGCAGACTTAACATTTCTGTGCAAATTTAGCTCTTCCAACCATAAGTTTGGAAACATTTTCAACAGAAGGTTTAAGTTAACAAGTTACGTTAGTTCAGAATTAACAGGTAAGTACAGCCTTTTAAAACTAAAGTCATCTAAATAGCATGTTGAGGGCAGTATACTACATAGAGAACTTTTAAAATATTATGAGTCGGACATATTTTATATAGTTTTAACACCTACCAAGGTAAATTCTGTAACAAAGTGATTTTGCATTATGCATATAACACTGATCCTTAGGCAAACAGAGACATTAAACCAACAAATCTGAGGGCTGTGAGGAATGTTATAGCTGGTAGGAGTCTGCTACAAAGTCCTTAAGGATGCATTGCTATGTTGCTGTACATCTTAATTCAGGACACAGGTGAACAGCTTTAGCAAAAGACCTTTATACCAGCCACTTTAAGCAAGCAGACATTTCAAAGTTTTTTGGTTGCCAGAAGTTTAATCTTGCTTCACTTCACCCTTTAACTGCCTTTTCATGCGTGAATATGGGCTGATTGTGTCATCCATCACGAAGTCATATAGTACTTTTATCCAAGAGTTATATTGTGGCAGGTTGTCATAGTATTCAGCCGCTATTTTCTTCACCTGAAGAAGAGATACGAAGTTTATTTACCAGTTATATTAGCACAGATTGTGACAAGTTTGCAAATTGCAACCTCAACGTGTAACCTAATGCACAGCCCTTTCATTTCAGAGGTTAGATTACACAGGAAGGGCCACTAGTGCCACAGCGTGATCGTTTCTTGAAGGAAAACGCAATTCCCTGGTTGTTACATAAAGTTCGCATGCAGCTTTTGAAGATAACCAGAACAACTCCAGTGGCACTCCAAAGTCCGTTCACTGTGCTACCCACAGGATGATAAAGCTCTCAGAAGCAAGTGGTTGGATTGCTATTGAAAGTGGGTGACTCACTTCAGTGCTGACTCATAAGTATACAAGTACCAGTAAAAAAGGATGTTATGAGTTCGGGGAAGAGAAGTTTAACACAGCTATTTTTACATGTAACTTCAAACCTCAGCATTCAGAAGGAAAAAAAACAACACTCCATTTCAGAGGAACACCTTTATGGAGACAGACTTCAGAGAATGAATATAAAGACTGTTCTCAGCTATACATGCTGACTAGACCACTATTTTAAACTGAGAGCAGCAGGTTCAGTGAGGTATCCTTACTGATATTTAAGGCCAAGCACCTGAAGCCTTAAAAACCTGAACAGAACAAAAAAGGATTTCTCACAAAATTCAATAGCTTTAGTCAGAAAAATAGTACTAATTTGGGTAAGCAACAAACAAACCCAAGATATTTACATGCCTAGTTGGAAGCCAAAGATGCTTTTGATCCATCACTGCATCTATAGAATAGTGCATCTATACTTTATTCAGCAGTAACAACCCTCAGCTCACCAGTGCTGAGGAACCAAGTGTTCAGGATTTCAGGGATCTTAGCACACAGCATAGCAGAGTCCAGTCCAATCAGATTCACTATACTGTTCTAAAAGAAGGCTTTGTTTTCTTATCAGAGCTGTGGATTACAAGTCCTGCAGCAGAACTGGGTATTTACCCCTGGAATTAAATACTTGAAAAAATTCATGCCTATTTATAGGCTGAAGTACCTCTGCAAGAAGTGGAATGCTGGTTCACCAGCCCAGACCTAGGTATAAAAGGTGACTTAAAGCAACTTTTCCTGTGCTTGAAAGATGAAATCTATGAATAAGAGCAATCATCTGTCATTAAAAGCAAGAAACACAGCCTCAACAAACCAATTACGTGATCTAGCTGCCCTGCTAAAACTCCTGCTGTACTTCTTTCACCTACAGTTCCACCACTGACAACAGAAATAACAAGTTTAGACTCCACCAAGGAGGCAGGCTTGTAAGGTCTTACTATTGCCAAGTGCAATAAAAAAAGCTGCAAGACCAACACCACAGCTGCTGTCCAATTGCAAATGTAACGTCCCCTGAAGTTTGTGTTCCAATTGGGAAACATATATACAATGAGAACAAAAACTCCTGCCTTTAGGAAGCAGAGACTGAATTGAGAAGAAACTTCACTTCTGCTACTCGTGCAGACATGACAAGTCTTAGTCCTGGCACAGAAGCCTTAATTCTGTCAGTGTACAGCTGATACTTATTTAGGGTTCAAAGGCTCTGGACAGAGGAAACTGAGGTGCTCCAGACTGGAAAGTTATTAAACATTTGTCAACAGTACAACAAACATTAACATCATCTCAAACCCTCTCCTTTTCCCCAGCACAGAATGTCACTGATAAGAGAAACTGACGCATAAGCACCCATTACAAGAGTCCTTAAGACTGCAGAGACAACGAATATCCAAAGTTATTTGCAACTTCTTAACTAGCTTTCTGCATACTTACAAACTGAAGAAATCAGAAGACAGGTTGTAATTACAGGAAGCTAAAGTTAGTGCAAAGTATAAGACATGCTTTTCCTCCCCTCTCCTTTTATGGAAGAGGCAGTCAGCACTCTGGAAGCTTGTTCAAGATACCACTGAAATGCTAAGTAATTACCTGCTTTATCACTCGTGTTGTTTGGTTTTTTGGTGGTTTGGTTTTTTTTGGATCTCCCAACTTGCATTCTTCTGTCAGTGTTCTACCTAATTTTCAAGTTAAAGTAGGGCTTAGTTTAAGAAAAAGCAATAACCTTGGAAGTAAACTTACCAATGGAAGGCTCTTGCCAGGAATGTTGGGGAAGTCATGATGTTCGTTGTGATAGCCAACATTAAAAGTGAGCAAATTAAGCGGCCCATAGTAGGAATAGGTCTCATGTCCTTTTAAAAACATGTAATGTTCAGCTATGAAGTGTCCTGAAATTGGGTGCAGCCCAAGTCCAAGTACTGAACCAGCCAGCATGTAAAAAATGGATTTGACTCCCCATAAATAATATATCACAACATCAAAGGAAAGCTGAGCCAACAAATTGATTACTTCAAGTCGAGTAATGGGTTTGGGATTGATGCAGAGAGGTCTAATCGCGTAGAAAAAAGGCTGAAGAACAATCCACATGAACTTCCTAAAAGGGGTGCAGAAAAACCAGCCTTCGAAGTTGGTAGGAATGTCCACATCAATTCCATCACCTCCCAAGTAACGATGATGATCCATGTGATATCTCTTGAAGGATATGGAGTACGGGAGACCAAGAGGGAGGTTGGCAAATATTCCAAACCATCGATTCCACATGGCTTTGCTGTTGCCAAAGGCACTATTGTGAGAGATCTCATGAATAGCCAACGTCATGGAGTGGCTAATACAGCTTCCAAAAACGTATGCCCAGAAGACTACCCATTTCCAATCCAAGTCTTTAACCAGATAAAATGCAGTCAACTGCGCTAGAACCATCAGCACAACCACCCAGATCAGGTTGTAGTCTGGTTTCATCAATGCTTTTATCTCTGGATGCTTAGCTAGATGAAAAAGAACGACATGAAACACGAGTTTACTTCGCAGCTCTCCTCACAGCCAACTACCCCAACTAGAGTACAACAGCAGACAGAGCAAAGGTAACGAAAGCGCATGACCTTTCCACTTGTGATGTTTGCTGCCATAACGACTCACTTGGAATCAAGTAATTTTGGCACTTTCACGTTGCTCAGCAACTAGACACGCACGCGGCAGGCACCGATGCCACCTCCAGCCTACCCAGGCAGGAAATGGCTCTGAACCCAGCGACCCACCCGCGACTCAGCAGGGCCGCAAGGAGCTCAGCCCCGCATTAAGGCGCGGCACTCGAGGACGCCGCTACCCCCTCCCCGGGAGCGCGGGCCGTCGCCTCCGAGGTGACACCGCCTGACCGCCCGCAGGGCTCCGCGGGGCGGCCCCTCGGGAGACAACCCCGGCCGCCGCCCTCCCTCCTTCCCCCCGCTCCTTCCCTTCCCTTCCCTTCCCCTCCCCCGCCAGCGCCGCCAAGGCGGCAGCTCCCGCCTCCACGTACGCGGGCCCGGCGCGGCTCCGGCCGCTCCTCCGGGAGCCCCCACAGCGGGCCCCGCCGCCCCCCGCCGCGGGCGGCCATTTTGTGGGGTGCCCCCGTGTGTGACACCCCCCCCTCACCGCCCCGCTCCGCCACGTAGCCGCCGGCAAGACGCGGCGGCACCGCGGCTCCTCACCCAGGATCTCCTTGCGGCGGTCGGCGTGGGGCTGGTCCGTGTAGACCCACTCGAAGTCCTCTCTGGCCACGGTGTTCCCCATGGCGCCAGCGACGCACACACACCCACCCGCCGCCAAACTCGCAGCCAGCCGCCCGCTCCGCGACGCCCCCGGCACCGCGCTTTATAGCGCCGCGCAGGCGGCTCGCGGACGCGCCCCGCCCTCGCCTCCCATTGGCCGCCGCCCGCCGTCAGGCGCGCTCCCGGCGGGGAGGCGCCCCCTGCTGGCGCCCTGAGGGGCGGGGGGAGCGGCCCCTCAGGCGAGCGGCACCGCCGGGAAGCGAGGGCGGGAGGGAGGGATGGCGTGTGAGGAATAGCCGCCACCCGCCCGAAATCTGAACTGCTGCCGTGGTTTAACCCCGCGCTTAAACATTAAGGACCCCCGCCTAAAGGTATTTGACTACTACTACTCAAAACGCCTGCGCCAAGGTCTGTTTTCTGTGGTAAGATATTCTAAGAACTTCATTGGCAAAAACTCTATAAGAACTGACCTTCATTTAATCTGTCCCTGCGTGTATTTCTTATATAATGTTGACTGCGGGAAGTTCAGTTACAAAGATTATTTAGCGCAGAAGTTGAATGACTACTTGCTTGGGATTTTACTCGTCCACCCAGAACTATCTGAGTCAGTAGACCAAAAATCCACTCAAAATACTCTAAATGAGTAATAGTGACAAAAGCAGCAGAGAAAGTTATCACAGATTAAATTATACCTCACCTATTAATGTAATATTAGTATCTCAAGGCTTATGTTGCATCACTTAAAATTCATTTGCAATAATTAATAAAAGAGGCTAACGCGTACTGGCTGCTAAAATCCCCATGTGCCACCCGGCTCACGAGGGGGAAATACAATCCCTGTTTGACAACGCGTGCAATCTAAATAATGCACAAAGCACGGGATCCATGTGAATACTTTGCATGCATTTTTAATCTGTGCATATCGGGATGGGAATTGAAAGGGGAAAAAAAGGAGCAAGCGGATGAGAGGTGGAAAAGCTTCCCTCCTTAGCCGCGTGATCTGAACCCTGCCTGCTCCGCGGGGACTGGTGCAGCAGCACAGGAGGCAATCCAGGCGTTCAGATCTCATCCAGGCGCCGTGACCTTGCCACGTTTACTTCTCGGTCAGCGACCGTTTCACCACAGCCCGGGAAGCGCCCCCGAGCTGCCCGAGCAGCAGCCGAGCGCAGGATCGCCCCGGGGTCACGCCAGCGGTTCCACTCAGCTGCGCTCCAAGCACTGCGGGCAACGTTTCTTGAAAGTGTTCCCTTCTTGCAGTTCAAATATTAGCACTGCTATCCCGTCACTGCGCCCAAGACCTTCTCAACCCTTGGGAAGGATCCTGCCAAGAGGAGGAACGTGTCAGGTGACGAGAGGGGTTGCAGCTCGGCCAACAGGAACACTGGGGGAAGAGACAGAGTATCAGAGTTCAGCACACAGAGGCAGGTTCACGGCACTGCAAACACACACAGGTTTGTGAACGGTCACAAATTTCAGCAGGGCAATTAAATAAAAGAGCCCAGATTTATACACTAAACACTCCAGAGCAGCTAAACAAGGCTTAAAAGACTTAAAAAAAATATTAAATAGGAAAGTTTTGGAAAATTTAATTGCCCAAGTGTCTTTCCTATTTACTCACTAAATCTGTCTGCTTTAAGCAGCCTGTGTAACAAATTGAGATTTACTAGGTCTTCAGCAAGCTAACAGTTTTTCTATCTGACACTTTCCTTTTCAAAGACAAAGAGATCCATTATCTGTGTCTTCAGCTGGCACAAAGCTAGAACAAAAATTCTAGAATGTTCAGTTACATGTAAGTTACTAAAGCCAGCAGTGCAACCCTGTGTAATGAGGAAGGACAACTGCAAGAGCAGAGAGCACACGGACAAGTGAGCTGGTCAAGGTATGGTGCAAAGCAGCACAGGAATGCAACTGGAGAACAGCTGACAACCAGCAGACATGTTGCTGTCATAGTCCAAACTGAATTATGAAATAACAATCTACCACTGTAATTTGCCAGTTACCTTCTTAATACCATCAGGAACACCAAGAAACCAGGTAGTCGTCTCCTGTCTCAAGACACATTCAGCTGTATCCTACGTCATCCTGTTTCCAAGAAGCTCTAAATGGTGAATATTCTTTAGGCAGTCTTGGTGCTCCTCCTTAGATCTCCGTGAAAGCAACAAAGTTGCTGTTCAGTTCTGTCTTACCTTTTACATTAAGAAATTATTCACAGGAATCCTTGTAACATTAATGAACTTCAGTGATTAATGTGCAATGGTGAGCAAATATCAGGAACTGAAGAAGTTCCATTTGTTTCTATCTGTTCTTTATTCTGTGAAATTTATCTTGTTAAGCAGGTAGTCTTTCTTCCTTCAGTGCTTTCATCTGACATCCACTGGCCCTTGTTTGGAAAGTGCTTGCATACTCCTTATACATACAAGCTGTTCCACTTGGGAAGACCTGGTTGCAAACAGCTTTTCCCTCAAAAAAGCACCACTGTGGTATCTTCTGATCCCATTTTCACCATGTTCACTAGATACATAAATTTGTAAAAAAAAAATGTCCAACTCTACTATGAAAAAATAAAGTTTTCAAGGCAAGCTGCTATTTTTAGAAAAGCAGGAAAACTGACCTCAGTAGTTTTATTTTAAGAAACTAACTATAAAATACACAATAGCTTTCCTTGTCGACCCTCAGTTGTTCAGTTTCAGCCCTTGATACAAGCACTAAAGTTGAACAGTGGCTGCAAATAAAACAATTTTTCATGTAACTTTCTGAACTACATCTCCCTTTAACAGATTATACAGCCACTGATCACTACAAACATTGTACTTCTCCAGGCTGATGCACCAACTCATGTAAAGGTGCACAGACATTTGGAGTGACAAGTGATTTAGTTTTTACTCCAGGCAGTTTATCAGCTTGTTCATATGTTGCAAATGCACACTTTCTATTTAATAAGGGACAATGTGGTGTCAGAAATTAGCGCTGCAGCTCTTTTCTCCACGCTATTACTTCATTCTGTTTTCTCCATTCTGTCTGTGCCAGCGGTGTATATTCCAGAGGGAGAGCCATAGGATGCCTCCCTCCCTGGGAAGTGGAACACCGGTGTGCCTTTGCCATGGCGTTCCCAGAGCTGCCTTGTAACCATCTGTTACGTATCTGTGACATTTCGCAAGCCTTGTTCCATTTTACTGTGCTCATTAGCAGGCGGATAATCAGGATGCACCTGCAAACTTGCAGCACGTGACACTTCCTTGAGCTGAAGGTTCCAAGCTGGCACTTGGCACATTCACAGAGAACATTTCATGTAACAATAGGCTGCTGTTGTTTCCAGCTCAGTTTACGCAGAGCTAGAGATTCCCCAACACATAAATAAATGCTACTCTCGAGTAACCTGAAACTATTTGTATATTGTGAAGGGGGAGGGAAATCGCTTGCATGTTCTAGAAATTAATAAAGAAACTAAGGTGAAAGATATTCAGAGATGTATGAATAAACCTTTTCAGTAAATGCAGTTCACAGGTTTATACTTGTTTGGAAGTATTTCACCAAAATAGCTGGTAAGTAGTCCATTACAGGAATTTTTCATCATGAATAACCATTAAATGAATTTGTATCACGCAGTAATTATAGCTATCATGCTGAGCTTTTGATTAAAAATTATTTTTAAAGAACATGCCAGTATTTTTAATCTGAAGAGCAGGTATATATCTTAAAGAGATTCTTAATGGTAAAAAAAAATTCTGATCTGTAGAAAACCAATACCAGCAAATGCTCCTTTAATAGTTTAAGTCTTCCGTCAGATAACCTTTTATCATTTCTTTGATGCATAAGAAAAAATGCCTATTTTAAAAAAGACTCAAACTATTCAAGAAGTTTATTTGAGTGCTAAATGTCTGCGAAATATTGGGCATTTGCAACGCTACTCCTGGTAGAAGCCAATATGTTTTAGAAGTAAAAACTGTAGCTGAAAATTCAGGAAAAACATCCATTTTCTGTGATTATGCAACATTTGATCAGACAATTTCTGATTTGTTTGTCTGGTGCTTTAAATACAGCCACTGTGTTATGCTGACAGCTGCACAAAATGAAAGAGAAACTTGCACTTTAACCCACAGTATTGAGATTGTGAACAGCTACAAATGCAGCATTTGCATCTTCAGCACCATCCCAAGTCGAATTCAGAACCACCTAAACCCAAAGCAGCAGCTAGTTAAAAAAAGAAAACATAAGTCAAATGATAAAGCTACATAGTTTAGTACATTAAAACAAAATCAAGGACAATGGTATTTGTATAAGGTTCCAAAAATATACAGATGGGGAGGGGGAATAATCACTGTACACAACTCTGAGGTGGTTAAAGTGACCAGAGAGACTGAACAGTGCAAGACATGCTTTTCCAGTTACAAGCTCAAAACAGAAGTGCAAAAGGAATTAAAGCTTTGTCTGAAGTTATTTACCTTTTAGGCTAAGGAAAGCTTAGAATATTGTCATCAGTGTTACAGAGAAATTTCCACCTCAACCCCAACACAGACACACAAAACAGTTTCGGTTTTCCCACAGTACAGCATTTCCCTCAAATGATGTCCCCCAAGCTCGGTGAGTGTAGGGACAACTTGTCTGATACGTGTTAGATGTTGGCCCATGAACCAAGTGAAGGCCACTTCTCAGCTCTCCAGCTCTGGCCAACAATACCTGCCTTACAGGCAGGGTTCAAACTCTCCTGCCACTTACCTTCTAACACCACCTCACCGTAGAACAGCAGCTGTGCTGAAAGCAGATGCTAAGTTATGGCTGAGGAACAAAGAAATTGCTTTACAGGTCTCTGTGCTCTCTCCCAGAGTCTGGAACAATTTCAGGCAAGTGCTTTTGGCAGGCTGACTAAGCTGTACATGCATCTATCCATGCAAATGTAGAATATGGCTCCCAAGACCTAGAACCAGGGTGTGTGCATGTGAAGACTGGATAGAAGGCCCTTTCTTGTAAGTTTACAAAAATATATAGCCAATACTGTAGCTTAAGAAGTCAGTTTTACTCATTACAGAGAACCCCAAAAAGTATTAACTACTTTTCAGACATTCCAGACAAGGTCACTTATAACAAAAAAGGTCAATTTCTCAAAAACAAGATTTTAAAAGTGGATCTTTCCTTCAAGTGAACAGGACATCTGTTTTTACACTTAACTTTTTAGTCAGTTAAGACAATTTATTTAAGATTTTTTGTGAACATATGCATAAACACAAATAACTTTACTTTAAACACGTTTGCACAGAAAAAAAAAAAAAGGTTAACCCTTCAAAACATAACAGAGCAGGTCTGGTTAGTATGTAACTATTGCAAATATTAAAGATTCTGTGCATTAGGCCCACCCATACAGAAAGCAGGGGAAAAGTCAATGAAAGAAAATAACTGTTCAAGTCTAAGAGGTGTTTTGAAGAGCCAGCAGCTAAGTGACACCATGAAGCTGGTCACAGTATCCAAACAAGCAGACCTGCTTGGGCTACTCGAGCAGTGTATCCTCCTGAAGGTGTCATTTACTCCCAAGTTATTTTCTGTTTCGAAGGCGCTTAGATTTCCTAGGACAGTCTGTGGAATCCACCGCCTTCCTCCGTTTTCTAGGAGATTGTTCATTTGAGCCAGAACCTGAGGAATTTCCTACTGTGCTCTCCATCACCTCTCGCAGCTTGCGCTCAAGCTCAGCCAACCGGGCATTCTGTTCACCTATGATTTGGGTTTGCTCAAGCAGTTTCTGATCTTGATCCTGGAGCTGTTTCTGTTGCTCCTGCACTTTGATGCGGAGCTCGGAGATCTCCCGCTTTAGCGCTGTCAAGCCCGTGCCGTTCGCTTTTACTTGCTGCTGGAGTTTGGTGACTTCCTGCCTGGAAGGGCTCTGCTTGGAGAACAGCTGCATTGTTGTCAGTGCTGCAGAAGGCCCTGGAACTTCAGAGAGAAGTATGATTAGTCCTCTGAAACTTTGTGGTAAAAATTGTGTCCCAGTTTTCACATTTTGCTTATCCCTAATCCCCAAACATGAATCTGAAGAGCAGCTGCAAGTTAGATGAGCATGTAAACAGATTTACAGTCACTTAAGTGTCTAAGAAGAATGTGTGGTAATCTCAGAGCAAAATTTAATTTAAAATACTTATAGATTTTCAGTAGTCTGGAAAACAGCTCATCATTCATTTCCTGTATATATGCCCCCCCTCCTTCTGCTGTATCAAAAATTGCATAGAGATATTGTCATGTAGACTTAATGTCACAGATGTTAAGTCAAAAACCCACAACACATCTACTTTATACAGAACAGTTAGAGTAAATAAATATCTTTCATTAGAGCAGCAAAAATCTGCTGTCTTAGTTGCAGACAGCTAAAGTTCTAAAATTTTGTGACTTGGGGCTTAACAAGATATTGCAGTTTAACTTACATTTTAGAAGAAAGGAATTTACTTCCCATGCTTCTTTAGAATCACTCTTCCTAAGTACTAAAGCCATACTGGAATCTGAGCTTGGAACTGTTGATTCTAATAAAGTTCCTGCAAATCAAGGAGACTAACAGCTACTGTATAATTTCTTTCACTTCTTCTGCCATAAAAGATATCTATCACTTTTTCTGGTATTTTACTCTTCAAGCAATGCTGTGCAAGTAAGATGCAACTTTTAAGTGCTATGCAGACAGAACAGTCAGGAACAGCCGAGAACAATCATCCCTCCTTTTCCTCCTCTTTTTTGTCAGTTAGGACGCCAGCACAGCTACCATTACATGGCACTACGGGGTTGCCATTGGAGACATTATGCTCCTCCCTCAACATGAGACAGGCATTTTTATGCAGCATAAAGCCTTGGCCTCGAAAAGCCAATTGACCTCAACTACGGTTTTGGGCAGTACTTCCTCAACTGAGAGGCTCAGTATATACGAACATATATAATAAAAAAAATTAAACCCTATATAATTAAAAAAGTGAAAGTATAATTAAAAGGATATAATTAATAGCTGGTATACACATGGCTAAAAGGGTGGACAGGATATACAAGAAACAGCAAGCACCTCCTGCAGTTAGGCCAATCAGTTTTTTTAAGATGTAATTTTTTTTCTTCAATTTTTATTAAGTTACCCTTTTAGGGAGCTAATTTCACAGTTTCTGAAGTGCGAAGATGTTCTGTACAGGGAAAATGCTACATTTTTACCAGCCCTTTTGCCTTTGGCCATCCAGGCCAAAGATTTAGTTCTAGCCAAAGTTAGAATTTGGTTGACAAAAGTTCTGGAAAATCTGAAAAAAGTATATGAAGGACCAGTTTAATTGCTTACTTATAGACTGTTATTTTAATTATTGTCTTTTCACTATTACCTGTAAATATTTTGATTGTTCGTGTATACAATAGTGCCCCAGGAAAGTAAAAAAGCACATACAAGTTCGTTCTAGCTCCCTATGTACTACAACATCTTAGGCAAATTCATTTGCTAATTGTCCTAAAAATAAAAGGCATCGAGTTGTCATTTCAAGTGCCAAATTTCTACCAAATGCAATGATAAAGTCTCATTCATTGGTGGCACAAAAGCGTTTGTTTAAGGGATACACACTATGCATAATTCTATCATACATTCAAGTGATGTTCTTTCGGCAGTACAGAGGCTCTTTAAATTTCAAAGCAAATGGATTTCAATTAGCATTCTTAAGAAATAAGTGTCATCAATATTTATGTAATAAAGCTCATATTTAAAGGAGGTAGCTTTAAAAACATACAGTGCTGTGAATTTTTACAGAAAAACTAAATAAAACTTAACTAGATGTTGGAATTAATACCTGGGGCAGTTCCTATCAGACGTCCCGATACATCTGACCCAGGCATCTTTCTTTTCAGTATTGGAACAATCTTCTCATCAAAATATTCCATAGCCATGGAGGAAATGTCCCTTAGTTCTTGAAGAACTTCATGAGCTCTCTGAGGAGCTCTTGTAGAGTTTACATATCTTAGCACTCGATAAATTTCATCTATTACCTAAAACATTTAAGAATAATTAGGATTTTCTGATAAAAGCAAGATTATTTCAGTTCATTCTAAAAATTCTGGCATATTCAGGGGCTTTTATCACGTAACAGTTGCATACCACTGTGTGCTTTAGTTCTAGATCACCTTTTTGAAATGAAGTGCTGTTCATGATACATCAGAGAAGCTATTCACTTGATCTATCACAACAGCTCTCTTCAAACTCATGAAATAAAGCTCATTATGCAAAATTTTTTTTACTACAGCCATACTTGACTTCTAAGTTACATAATCTGTACTCAGCAGAGCATAATAATTTCCTTATAGACAATCTGAAGCAAGGTACTTTAAGCTCCAACGCAGAGCATTCACTACCCTGGCTACTCATGAAACACATAATTCAAGTAGCAAAAATTAGCATTATGTCGGTCTGAAGAGCTGTAAATATTTACTTGAGTCCACTTGCATACACCCAAAACGGTGCAAATTCAGATTAAGTCCAAAAGACATTAATTTAGAGAACATCAATCCACTACTGACAGAAAACGTAGCTCTCTTAACAGGTTTGGCAAACAAGCGCTTTGGTTAAGAGAGATACAGAGAGATGAAAGGTGTGTCACTAATCTATGGATTATAGTCTGAGGCACACCAAGATAGGAGTGCTGGTCTCTCTACCAAAACTACACAGGTATTTCTCAGAAGATTACGAATGGCTGAAGAGTTTCCTGAAGAACACAGATCATAAGGAGTTGTGTTTTGATAAAGGAAGCTTAGCTAAAAAGCTGCAAAAGCTAGACAAGACTTAAAGTTTCTCACCAAGCAACAAACTTACAAAAGACTTCCCTAATTTCACCCACATTATATCCTGTTAGCAACAACATCCTCAATATAAAACCTGCAGCAGGACTCTGCTATCACCAGGAACACTCACAGAATGCCAAACCTCAAATCAGGGTTTGCATATCCTATCACAAATTCAATTCCTGGCAGTTCTATGGCAAAACATCTTGAGGGAAGCAATGCAGGTGCAAGGGAAACCACAGACGGTAAGTGAACACTAAGCCTTGAATCTGATTGATCAAAATATTATTCTCTGGTGAACTGGTAACTGTGAGAGCAGCAGCTTTAGCAAACTCATATACTAAGTAAATAATTTAAAAAAACCCCCAAACTTTTTAGCAGTAATATCAAAATACAGTCAAGATCCTTACTAGTCAGTGCCCATAAGGAAAATGGCTGGCAAGCTCACTTGCCCAACTCCTGCACACCCCAGGTCTAGAGTGAGTAATGCCTTTCTATCTACTCTTCAAAACAGCATGGCAAGCTTTAAGTATTTAATTTACTAGGTGAGTACCAAGGACTTAAGTTCATTTGACTTTGTTATATTAATTTTTTTAAAATACATGGTACATATAAAAATACAATGCAAAGTCAATAAGAATATATTACACTATAGTTATTTAATTTAGAATGAATTAAATATCAATCCAAAAATAGTGTACAGAAATAGTTATCTCTTGAAGATAAAAATACATTACATGCCCACAGCCTATCCTACCACACTGAGAGCATAAATGCCTGCATGCTGCCCCCGAATCCAAAAGATAACTTTTCCATTCATCCCAGTGCAATTCAGTTATCTGCTCGTGAAAAAGTAGTACCAACATATCCAAACCTTACATGGAAAGATCAATGAACAGCGTGCCAGGCTAATGTTCACTGATCTCGTTTCACCCCTGAGCTGTACCAGTCTTCCTCTGACCAGGATTTTGTCAATTGCCCCACGCCCTGTTGTTTTCACAGCTTACTAAACACTGGGATCTCCAAGGTACATCTCTTGTATAATTGATATTTAATGCTGGGGTAGTGTACACCAGATGATGCATATTTAATGCTGGGGTACTGAACACCAGAACTGTTCAGTAATAGTCACATCTAACACAACTTTACATTTGAAGCTAATTCCACCTACTTTACAAAAATACATCATCCACCGTAACACTGAACAGTGCTTCCAGACACTAAATATCTTCATTCAATTAATGTGAGGTCCTCAAACCCTTAAGAAAGGTGCATAAAATCTTCCTGATTCAGTGCTTAGTGTCATAAACAGTCCAAATTCCTATATCTCCTGATAGCCTGGATTACGTGATTTTCCTAAAAAGCTGTAGAGGATGTATATGCCATAAGACAAGCATCAGAATTAAGAGAGAATCTAAGGGCAAATAGAGTTCAAATTTAGATTAATTAATATTTAAATATAGTCTGGTTCATTCGTTTCAGACTGCCTGGTAAAACAGCGTATTGGCTTGTACGTTTGTTTGCAAATATCTGAAACACAGTTTTTACATATATATATATATATACATATATATATACACACATATATCAATTTGCCTCAGCTGTGCCAGGTTAAGTTACACAATCTTATTTTTTTAAACACAGAGACACATTCACATAATATAGTCTACATTTTACCTTTCCAGGTATGAAGCAGCAGAGATTGGAATCCACATACTTCATGAAAGTCATATTCAACAGGGAGAGTCTTGTTTCCACAGCAGCGAGGATGTCTGCGTGGCGAGCTAATGAGTGATTTCTTCTTTCTGACTCCCGTCTAGAAGACAGACCATAAGGTGACACTGATTTAACAAGGAGTCAACCAAAGTCCAACTGTAACATTGCTGAAGCTAATTTCACCCTTAAAACTCAGGTGAGGGCTGAGACACAAGCTCTTTTGACAAAGGATCTCTATGGTAAGTAGCACTTAGTTTCTTCACTCTGACTGGGAAATCTGCTAGGACACAGCAGCAGCTGCACTTATTCACTGGAAAGAGGAAGAAATACATTGCTTCAGTGAGAAACTAGCTCCCAGTAATGCTCACATGTCAAACCCCTCTTCTTTCCCCCTGTTTAATCCTTGCCACTGCTTTCCTTTAAAGCAGTCTTTGATAAATCATGAGTGAAGGCAGTTGGTCATGAAAAGGAATGGCATTTATTCATTCCTAGGAGTCCTTGCTTGACTTGCCAGAAGAGCTGAATAACATAGAACACACTCTTCTCTACTTGAAATGTCAGAGACACTTTCCACACCATTATTCTGTAATTAAATCTTAGGATCAAGGTGCTTTTGGAAAAAAAAAATGAATTAAAACCAAATTACTCAAATTTTCAAGATATATAGATGGAATTAGCCATCAAAAAATTTCTTTTCAATAATCTGCTTAAAAGAATCTAACACAAACTGAATTACAATTTTAACTCATACATACCTTGGAAGTTGAGCTTTAACTTGCTTTTGACACAAGTTGTGGTATCTTTCCACTTTCAGAAATCCCTGATTTAGCATTCTCTGGCAAACCAGGTCCATTCGCTTACAAACCTGTATTTAAGTAAAGAGAAATCTTAAGGCTTGGTTAAGACCACAAGTCACTTTCGCTATTATCTTATCCATACTTGCTGGGTAGCAAAAGACTCTCTTATTGCTTTTTGTTCCATTTCAACGAGCAAAAACTGCAGCTGGAATTAAGGCCTCACCATCTCCAACAATCATCATGATACTCCAAAAAGGAGCAGCTATGTTCACAAATTAATCTCCTGATACTGCCTAACAAGAGGGAGTAGGCCGAATGCCTCCCATATGTAAGCAGATACAATTTCCTCTGGTTTTAATGGAAGTTTGCAAATGCCTGTGTCCGGCTTTTAGTTTGGTCTCCAGAGTGATTCTGCTAGATCAAATTAGTATTTTGTAGTTTCAAAAAAGAAGCCTTTAAAGCCAAGAAATCATGAGGGTTTTCTGCCAGTTTTAAAGCTTATGTTTTGAAGTCAGTCACAATTAAATGTAAAAACATATGCAACACAGTGCACATGAAACAAGATTCCTTTTTGTATTAAAAAAAGTATTTTCTTCTCCGTTTAACAGACCAATAGTCTCTTTCCCCTGCCTCCCCCAGAGATTTAGGGAGAAAGGACATTAACAGCTGCAGAAGATAGAATAAACTGCTACAGTTAAACCCTCACAAAGTTACCAGTTACAGGACAAAGCCAACTCGTACAAAACTTTAAATCCATTGCAATTCAGTTCTGCAGATGCAAGAGCTAACTGTTTTAGAAAGTGTTTTGGGTGGTTTTTTTAAGTACTGAAGTGCACAATTTCCACTTTGACCCGTCATTCCAGTGAATTAGCTCCTTTTTTGTTTTTTAAACAACAAACAAAAACCCACAAAAACAAAACAAAAACCAACCAAACAAAAAAACCCCACTCCTTTCCTCCATACACTTAATCTCGTAACTTTTAAGTCTGTGTAGGTTTATACCTTGAGGAAGAAGATTCTCAGTTCTTTCAAAAAAGCCTGCCATTACTTTCTGTTTATACAGAAGGCACTACACAAAGAAGTTCAGCTTTCTGAGAGTCTTCCTCTAGTCACAGCAAGCTTAAGCTCTGTGAGAACTATTTTCAAACAGATCATTAAGCAAATACTGGATCTGTCTGTGCTCCTTGTTATTAGATCTTCCTTGTTAACAGTCAGAGGAGAAGGATCAGACATGCATACTACAGAGGTTCAGTCTCAGCACACTCTGCCCCACATTCCCTGATCCAGTTCAGTCATCTCCTGTGCATAAGGAATAATGCTGGCCCTTCAACTACAGGAAGGAGGAAACTGACAATTTTTTTCCTGAGCTAGTAGCTGTATTAGGAGTGCATAGATCTGATACTGTTTTCAAGTACAAGGCATTATAGCTTTCCTGTAGTTCTAATGCTACCAAACCCCTGGACTAGGCGCTAGTACCTGCACTAGGGCTACGTCAGCTCTGCAGTTACTCGGCACAAGAGAAAAACAACCCTGGAGACACGATCGGCTACGGATTCGGAGGAAGCAGAGAGCGATTTTAACCACGTGCAGACTGACATCTGGTGGCAGAAAGGACCTTCCAGTGCGCTGACCAAGGCACTCGCAATGGGTAACGCGAACCGTGCTGGATTTTTTTAATCTTACTCATTTGCTGATGCTACACAGCATGAAGAACTATTTGCTCCAGTTTCTTGACATATTTTTCCCATAACCAGTCTAGAACCCAAACACCAAACAGATAACAGGTGCCACTAGAAACAGAAAGTGTTTAGTTGCAACTTATTTTACCAATCATCTCTTAATTATCAGCTGCTTCACCATGTAAACTGTATGGCACCTGTATTTATAGGAACAATATACCTCTTCTAGACTGCACAGTCAGCAGTCGTATGCAAAGTAGCATCATTACACTTTTAAATGTCCATATTAGTCCAAGACAATTTGATACTCACTATTCAGTGGACTGTTAAGAAAGTAAAATGTTAAATTTCCTCATACTTCTATCTGCAAATTTTGGTGAATATTTTCTTATTCAAGTCATAGAGCTGAAAAGGCCTGAGTTTCCTCAAATGTCCAGTCCAAGCAGCCCCTATGTTCAAAGATATTCCAAGTCCACGTGAAAAGCAGGATAAGAGATTGCCTCTTCACATGCTGACTTACATGCAATAACAGCTTTCTGTGATCCTATGAACTAATTTTCCAATTCATTTGTAAACAAACTAATACAATCTACTAGCTCCTGTTTCCTCAAGCATGTCTTATTTCTTCCAAGCTTCACTACCAGACAACCAAGTCCAAAACAGATATAAAACATTCTAAAGTATTTAGAGTCACTGTGTGGTCTCTTTCTTAGGAACTACACAGACATCACACTTCATAACGTGCCTTTCTAGGGTAAAGTAAGTGGCAAAACGTTGATGACTTCAGCAAGAACCTTTAAAATAGAACTGCCTGTAAATACAGAGGGACTCAAACTGGGAATACTAAAGTCATGCTGTCCAAAGGCCATCAGTCCTTATTTGTGCTGTGCAAAAAACCACAAGTTTTCTGCAGAATCGAAGTCACTTCTGACATGTTACAGAATCCAAGGTAACCTTCTCCTCAGAGTGTGTGGAAGGAGGCTGTGGATTGCTTGGTTTTAATCACAACTGCTACAGTCATAACCCGAACGGAAGTGCCTTTCCAAGCTCAGACATGTGACTGAAAAAGAAACTGGAATGTAAGAATTTCATTATTATCCCACTGAGGTAACCATTTCAAAGCTTCTGTAAGTCACTAAAAATATCCCCGTAGAAGGAGCCTTCAAAAGCTGGAAGACAGCTAGTTTCCATATCAGCATGCACACTAGGCTGCAGCTTGTCCAGAACTTTACAGCTTCAGACATAAGGATCTTTCGGGTTCTCTGTCATGATGACTATCAGAGAAACCAGATGAAATACTCAAACGGGCTGAAAGCAAAATGCTGCTGCTTTTCCTCTCTTTCACTTTATCTCAACAAAATTTTTAGAACTCAAGATTTACATAATTTCAGAAAAGACTGCACTCTGAAAACTTATTGATTAGCCTCTGTTACTTTAGATCCACTTCACTGCTTAACCAGTAGGTGCTTCATTTATGCTTTCAAATGCAGTAACACCAGGAATAGCAAAAAGCATTATGCTCAGGAAAGCAAATGCTTCTTTGCACAATGAGGGGCTCAGGGTCCTGCCTTGCCTGGTGCCAGTCATCACAAGCAGGAAATGTTCTTTACCTCATCTTTTGCTGACAGAAAAAGATTTCTGGATCTTAAGCCTGAGACTATGCTCTGTATAAACAATGTATGTTCCTATCTCCATTTTAATCTGAAAACGTGCTGGTGTTCCACCCAGCCAACTCCTCGGTCTGTCATCTTGTACACGCTCTAGATCCAACACCAGTTCAACTCAAGGAATTTATTTTTGTTTATGGATCAGTGAGCTAAGGCAATCCAAAGTAAGAAAGATATTAGGACATCCATTTGCTTCAATGCTGCGATCCAGAGAACACAGAGTGACTGGTTTAGGGAATCCACATTTTGTTTGGGTCAACTGATGCCCTAAATCGTATCTTCCTGCCTTCCTCAAGATGTTTTATCCCATGGAATGCCACATTCTAAGGGATTAATGATGCTGCTTTCGGGCACATTTTTATGCTTAGGCATACGACCTAAGAAATTTAATCCCTGTCATTCAATTAATGTGGTCCTGCGATGTATCTTTAGCACAATACTACTTATTATAATATACACTCATTCATCTTTGATATGCAACTCAAGTCAGTTCTCATAGAAAAGAAAAATTTACTGTTTGTATAAGACATCTTAGAGCAGGAATATACAAGTCTTTGCCAAGCCTACTCATCGCCTTTGAAGACGAGAAAGTGATGAAATTTCATTACAAATTTATGCCTAGGCATTGTTATTTTTAAAGGCTACCTTAATTGTCTGTCCAACAGCACCTGGAGTTGCATAAAATATCCAGTGTCTGCCTCTCAGTGAACTGCCAAAAGAAGACCTTCAGTTCTAAACAGCCACAAAAGACCTAGCTTATGGTGTCAAAGCAGAAGGGCTTTGATTCTTTACTGCTGGTTAACAAAGAAAAGGGTACTTTCTTCTCAGAAGAATGCTCATAGTGAATGCCTTCTGATGTGCTTAAGGGAACAATAAGGAATTTGATGGAGATAAATTTTCTTGGCTGTCACTGACTCAAAACTAAAAATAGGGAAAGACCAACTTAATAGTTTCCTTCATTTTACGCCCAGCATTGTTCTGTGTATGTTTCAGAGTTGATATCTATCCAGTCTGATTTTGGATATTTCTGAAAGGGGGAGCCATCTTCTGCAAAAGCAAGCTTGGAGGTGCTACATAAGGAAAGGTAAAAGTGTTACATTTTACTTCCCAGGTACCACTGAGAGTTAAACATCTGGTTTAGTCCTTACACCGTCACCTTTCCTGTTCTCAGCTTCAGTGCCAACACAGCATTGCTCACAAACACTGCCTGGGTGCTAGAGAAAGAGAAAGCCTTCTACTGACTGGTGAGAGCTGCCACAGGTACAACCACTTATAAAATGAATGGGAAAGGTGCAGCCAAGGGCTGTGTCTGGCACGGCAATGAAACACTAAGTACACCCAAAAGGTATTTGATGTACTTCCCTTAATTCAAACTGTAAGTACCACCCGAGATCCTTGGGGCTGTTCCATGCAGGGCCAGGAGTCGGACTTCGATGACCCTTGTGGGTGCCTTCCAACTCAGGATATTCTACAGTACGCAAAGTACTACATCTCTTTTACAGACGCACCACCTACTCTCACAGAAGAAGCAGAAGTCTTCAGTGGACTGACAGCATGCTCTAGAAATATTTAGAAACCGGTGTACTTGGTGCAGTACGAATAAGAACAGATTTTCTGCTCAAAGAGCTTTTGGTTTAAAGTTACAGTCAGGCTGCAACACTTGAGGTTGCCGATCCAGGACACAAGCAGTCTGATTTTCTACAGAAATATGCTTGAAATATTAGCCAGTTTAGGCTAATCGACTTCTTAAAATAGAAACAGTACAGTACATGCACGTTTACTGAGGGTTACATAAGCTGTGCATTAATTCCCTCACTATTATTCCATTTACAACCTCACAGGAGATTCAGCTTATCATAACGTGACATAGTTTACACCAAGTTCCTTATGTGGGCAGTTAAATATGGACATACATTGATCTCATCACTGACAGCTGCACTTTTTTTGTCATTATCAAGATCAGAGGCAGAGGTAACGTATTTTATTAGATCTACCACAATGACTGCAAGAAGCAGGCATCCTTTCAAACAGACAAGGGGTGGCGGTTTTTTACATCTTCTTTTTTTGCCCTACATTTATTTCTAGATAGGTTTGGCTCTTGGAGCAGCAGGCTCATCATCTCCTACACTTCTTGGCTTAAGCTCTATAAGTAAAAATAAACACACCCATGAGACACAATAGACTACCCACCCCAGACAGTCACTAGCAGAAATAAGCCTCCAGCAGCTCAGTGTGTTCTCCGAGAGGACGAATGGAACGAAAGAGACGGTAACAGACCTTTAGGAATGCGTGTACGGAGGCGCTCACGGAGGCTGGAGAAGGGACCAAGCCCCATCCCATTCCACCCCACCCCCCCCCATCTCACCCAGCCCCTTCCCCGGGGGAGGTCGGCCGGTGCCGCCGACACCTGGGCACCTGCCGCTGCGCCGGCGGGCGGATCCCGGCGGCCCGACCCCGGTCCCGCAGGGGCGCTCCCCGCCGCCCCTACCAGGCGCAGCTGGCTCGTCTCATCGTAGGACAGGAAGCTGAGGATGCTCTCGATGGCCACGATGGGCAGCCCCATGAGCGTGTTGCTCTGCGGCGGCGGCTCCATGGGCGCCAGGGCCTCGGCGGACTCCGGGAGCGGGGCCGGGGAGAGCCGCGCCGAGCCCGGGGCGCCGCCTTCGCCCTCCGACACGAGCCGCTCCTCCGGCGCCGCCATCTTGCAGCCCGTCCTTCCTCCGCGGGGGAGCGCGGCCCGCCCTCCTGTGACGTCCCTTCCGCAACCGCCGCCAACGGCCCCGCCCGCCATTCCCGCCGGGAATGCGGGACTGGGTGGGCGCGAGTGGGCGCCAACTGGCCGGCGCGCGCGGCTCGTTCCACGGAAGGGCCGTTCCACGGAAGGGCCGTTCCACGGAAGGGCCGTTCCCGGACGCGTGCCGGGGGGGGGGGATGAGCGGTGCCAGGCTCTCCTCGGTTGTTCCCGGCGGCCGGACGAAGAGCGGCGGGCGTGAACTAAAGCGCGACAAGGTCCGCCTCAGCGTGAGGAGGAACTTCCTTACGTTGAGGGTGGCAGAGCGCTGGGACAGGCTGCCCGGGGGGGGTCGTGGAGTCTCCCCCTCTGGAAACATTAAAAACAACACCTGGATGCGCTCCTGTGACCCCTGCTCTAGGTCACCCTGCCTTGGCAGGAGGGTTGGACTGGATGATCTCCAGCTGTCCCTTCCAACCCTAGTTATTTTGTGATTCTCATCCTGGATCACCCTCCCCATGAGGAGATACCCGACTGAACTTCCCCCAGGTTGGCTTTACGGCGTCCTATCCTGTCCTATGGCTGGAGAATGGAGAGGAGAGATCATCATTTCCCTCTCCGTGCTCCCTTCTGAGGAAACTCTTGAGAAGGGCCTCCCAAAACTCCATCACTGCTGCTACCCAGGAGTGTGGCAGTGTTCCCTCCACTCTCTGGAAACAGCTCTGGCTGCGCAGGCACAGTGCCCTCGCAGGAGAATAAGGGTGAATTACAGTGAGGCAGCTCCATGGTGGAAAAATACCTCTGTAGCACCTGCATTAGGTGCAACACCATTTTTATTACAAATGTAATCCAGTCTTTTATATTTTACCTTCAGATGGGTGAGCACCATCTGTAAGTGTGTTTGGAGTCCAGCCTGGCCTTACCCTCCTTTCAGGAGAAGCCCCAGCAGCTGGGATGGACAGGGGGGTTGCAGGTCTGCTGACAGCTTTTGGGGGTCAGAGCCAGCTGGGGAAAAACTCGGCAGCCCGAAAAACACTGTTTGAAATCAGACATTGTTGAGCAGGCAGAACACCCAGAATAAAGCAAACTCTGCCCCACTATTTGACCTTTGTCCTGCATATTAGGGAGGTTTCTTGGATCAAATTGCTGGGACAACAAAGGGATGGGACCAAGGGCTGTTAGTAGAGCATTCCCTGGTGCTTCCGAGCACAGGCACACCATACTTTCACAACCGTTTTAGCCTGACAGAACTTGTGGCAGCCACTGAAAAGGATGGTGCCAGCCTCCTCTCTGCCTTGAGCTGGCTCTGCTGCTTTGTTTCACACCAGCAACGCTGGGCGCGTGCTTGAATGGGGAACTGGTGCTGCTGAAAACTGACTTGCCAAAGCAAATCAGTAGATGAATGCCAGAGGTGATGGTAGCAAAGTGTGTGGGAAAAGGCCATAAAACGTTTGGGGAGAATGGGGCCACTTGTAGTACCTGCACCAAGGTAGTACAGCTTAAAATAATACAGGATTAAAGGATTATCTGGCTGCTGCATCCCTGTACTTTTTTTAAAAGTTTTTTTTGCAGCCATGCTTCTCGTCTTTGAAGTTTAATCTTAACCCATTTCTTTCATGTGCAACTCCCCCCCTCTCCTCGGAAACCTATCTGCAACCTCTTTCTTAAAAGAAGAAGAAGAAGAAGAAAAAAAGGGCAACGGGAGAAGAATTAGCTTGGGAGCAGGGCAAATGCAAGGGTAAGCCTTTATGTGTGTCATCCGAATGGCATGCCAAAAATGTGCACTGAAATTAATATTTCCTTTTTGGGAGCAGAACACTGTGTGCCTTGTACGGATCTGGAAGTGTTTTGCTCCCCGACCCCGCCCCTCAGCTCATCGAAGCCGCTGTAAGATGATCCGGCTATCTTGCAACAAGGGTTTTATTCTTGTGCATGTTTTTCAGACCTCATCTCCTTTCACATGCACAGTCAGCGGTTTAAAACACACTCAGGAGAATCCTTTATGAACTTGTGACTTGGCACGTGAAGTTTGGTCTGGCAGTCCGTTAATGCTTTAAAAGCAAGCATTTTTTTTCATCCTACCTAAGCATATATAATTTAAGATTGTTTCAAGAATGCTTTTTTGTTTTTCATATCATTTTAACAATTCAAGTTTTTAAGATACTTAAGATACTTTAAGCTTTATGTTTAATAAATATAAGTTGTGTGTTCTCTATGTTTATTATATTACCAAGCAGAATAAATTGATACAATGAACAATATATATTTTATACTAACTACAACTATATACATAGCTAAATAGTTAATAAGTCTCCTTTAGTAAGTAGGCTAATTCTGCTGCCTCCCAGATTGTGGTTCATGTCTTTTCCCAGTGTATCCTGTGTCATTTTTCTGAGCATGCCTCACTTTGCATTAATTTGCAAAGACACAGTCCACACGCGTTTTCACAAAAGCCCATCACAGATTCCACGGTGGATGCACTTTTCAGGTATTTTGGGATAGTGTGAAGCCAGACAACTTGATAATACTTCCTAAAAGGGATGAAATCAAGTAATTTACAGTCTATTGTATGTCAAGCAACATGCAAACATTTTGTCAATATTTTAGAGGTCATGCAGGGCACATGTCTCATCTGCCTTATGTGGGTTACCAACCCTTTAGATTTCTGCAATGCTTGTAAGACCTTAAAAATCTTCAGATAGCCTTAGTTTTGAATTCGCCGTGTTAGAATTACAAGTAAAGCTGGACTGAATTTTTTTTTAAATGTCTTAATGACTCACAAGATGGATGTTAAGAGAAATATATTGTTTTGCTCCTTTTACGCAAAAATTTTCATGTTTGTATTGATTTTGGGGGGATGAAATTTGGATGCCTCTGTATTTTGGACTGCATATATGAGGTTTAAAAGGAAGGTCGAGTGGGTACCAAGGACATCTGGTTTGCATTCTTTGTGGCAATATGCCAAAATATTTTTATGTCACAAGTCTTCGTAAAATCTTTGTAAAAGATTAAAATTTGTCAGTGAAATTCTTAGATGTTTCTATATTGAAAGATTCAATCTTTCAACTTACTACAAGCTTATAAGACCGTTTTGTATTTCGTGCTCCAAACTGATTCAAGTCTGGTGTGCTGAGGTCAGCAGGGACTGTGAAATTTTATTGCAAGTATGTAGAATATTTTGTTTGGGCTTTGTGTGGAAGTCAACGACCCAAGAACCACGATGAAGAGGAAGGAGCCTGGCTCAAATACAAGTAAAGTTGGAACTATCAAATATGAGAAAGGAGAAGAAACTCAGGGAAGGGGAGAAAGAGAGAGTGAGAAGCAGGAGCTTGCAAGCATAAATCTGGGAAAACAGGGTTGGGGGAAGAAATCTAGCAGCAGGGGTTGGAGGTGAGGGAAAGTGTGTAACTAGGTCAAGAACTGTCACGTTGATGAGGAATATTGGAGCAAAGAGGAGTAATGTGCTCAAAAACTGAGAGTAAGAGCAGAAGTTGGGTGGGAGGAGAACAGATTTGTTTTATTAAGTTAGTGTAATCAATAGAAAACACAGAAAAGGCAGTGGCAGCAGCAGTTTGCTCACTTTATGGATATTTGGGATTTTTTTGAAAGAAGTCTGGTCTATTCAAACAACTATATTTTCATTCAGGCTGCTCGACACTGAGTCAGAGTAAAGTCTTTCTTGCTTAAAGGTCTTTTTTTGACAGGCATTAAAAAAGAAATGGACAAGAGCTGTATTTAAATTTCCCTTTAGAATGTTTTTAATAAATATAGACAGGAGTATAAATTTGAACAGATTAATCTTTTGCAGCTGAAACTTTTAATCCATTAATGGGTAAATTAATAAATATTTTTGTGTGGAGTCAGCTTCAGATATCAATGTAATCCCAATTTAATTAAATCAATATATGTATTTAACTGGATCCTTTGCAGTTTAATCAGTTTTGGACCCAGAGTGCTACACATTAAATAAAAAAATGGTTGAGAAACTGACTCTAAAATCTACATTTACCTCTTAATTTACTTGTAAAACTGTACCTTAGGCTTCTGATAGGAATCATAAGCTGAAGCTGAGAGGCAGAAGAATATGATGCTCCCTGAGAAATGAGAGGTAGAAGCAGAAGGAAAAGAGGGTGAAAGAAATTACAACCTCTGTAGATTTTTCTAAACTAAAAGTGTGGGAACCAGACTAATCTTGAGCAGCTTTTGTAGGCCAGTCATGTTGCACAGCCAAGCTTTCATTAAACATGTTTTTCACTTAAATTTCAAAAAGATATTTAACTAAAAGTATTTTCAACTCCACAAGAAAATCGGGGTTTGTAGATGTGTATTTATTACCTCTATTAATGAGGTAAACTGATGTACTTGGAGGATAAAAAGGGTAAGGGTTCAGACAAATCCCTTTTTTATTTTCTATTTCCTGAAAGATGACTGCAGAATCAGGTACTGGATAGCATGTTGTCTTGGTCAGGTTTACACATCCTCACACAGAGGTACTCAAAAGTAAGTGTGGTGAAAAAGCTTGTATAAACAAAAAGGAGGTTTTAATTGATTAAAATTTAATTACATGACTTTTGCTAATTCTCTGTATTATTATCTTGCAGGATGTTTGCAAGCCCTAGGATAGAGAATCACTTCCCACCACCAAGAAGGGCTCAGTTGTGATGTAAGTTCCAAGGAACTCTGTTGATTTTTATGTAATACCATGTATTTACTCTACCATAAAGATAATTCAGTGAAGACATCAATAATGTTTCTGTGCCTCATCAGTTCCTTTCAGTGAAACACCACTAACATGAAAAAACTGCACCGATATTGTTGATATATAAGACAAAGACAGCTCCCTAAGGGTCCATTTTGCTTATAGTCCATGTTCCCATGTCTGCCAGGGTTATCTAAAGCAGAGTTTGATTTGCTGAGGCACAGGACTACAGCTCTGTGTGAGGAGGTGCAAAAAAAAGTAGATAAATTAACCAGAAGAACATGTTTACAAAGATGTGGTGTGCTCAGTCCTGCAGTCACTTTACAAAAAAGAAAACATGGGGGCCTGATATTGAAATAATATTGGTGTTTTTTTCTGAAATTCTTCTGGTTTCATTTTCTCTTGACTCCAGAAGGACTGCTAGTATAAGCTGTCTGGCTTCTTGGAAGCTGAGAAATAGGGACAAGGCAACAGTAAAATGGCAGTGTTGATTTAACTCTCCATATTCCCTAAACATCCATCTGGGGTGGAGGTTCAGTGTCACTCTGTGGCCAACCAGTGTCCTAAAGTTTCTGGTGAGGAATGGGATTTGGATCACAGGATTCCTGTTTGCAACAGCTGAATATATTTGTGCTTAATGAGCATATTTTTCAGTTCCTTCCCTGTTCTTGCTCACTGACCAGCTCCCTGATGGGGCTGGATGAGTGGCTGCAGGCAGATACAGCTTTCTCACATTGCTTAATTGCCTAAAACAGACGTTTTGTTACACAGGGTCTTCTGTCAGGATCTGTGCTGAGATAAATTGACAGGAATCCAGAGTGTGTCTAGTGAATATAATTTAGTTATTGAGAAGAATGGCAGCTGTGTGTGATGCATACAAAACACTAATTCATGCTAGCCTACATTTTGTTCGAAGATGCTGGGGACTAACGGAAGAGGAAGTTTATTTCTCCTCTTTTTCAGACACAATGCAGACTTGCTTTAACTGGCTAGCTGTTAAATTACCTGTGAGGGAAAAGAGCCACACTGCATTTAAATTGCATAGAAAAGAATTTTGAGTGAGGAAATTAGAATTTTCTTTGAGCAAGTAACTTGAAAAGTTGGAGAAGCTTGAGTTTACTGAAGTTAAATAATTTCTGGCTGATCTGGAATAAACAGAAGACTTTTGTTTACTGTGAGTGGTGCTCATGAAGAGTGATATTAGTGACACTTTCTGCTTTTATAGAAGGAGAAAATTCCTTTTAATGATCTGCTTAAGAACTGAATGGGTTGCAGCAAAATTGATGCAAATTTCTAAAGTGTTTTCTCAGTGCTGCTGGTTTGCAGGTGCTGCTGGCTCTGTGCAATTATTAATTTACTGAGTAACATGATTGAGTATGTACTTTATGCAGTGGGTGCATGTGGGACTCTTACAACTTAGATAATGGGATTAGTTTACAGAGAGGATGCAAGTTAAGCAAGAAAGAATTTTTAACTAACTTTAAAGTTACAGAGTCTGAACTTCTTGTCATGTAGTTGCTTAGATGTGTTACCAGTTTATATATAAAGTGACCCATGAAGTTCATGTTCACTTTGTGTAGTAGTAAATGCTTTCAGAAGGCAAGAGATTGGCTCTCATGCCTTTGAGTGAGGTAAATGTAACTCAGCTGTTCCTCCTGTTGTGAAAGTCTAATTTTTGTTTGAGCTGTGGCATAGGAATGTGACAGAATATGATTATTTGTTTAGATTTTGGATCAATATCATCTCTGTGTGAATAAGGAGGTATATGTCACAACCAAAATGGACTTTGTCTGACAACAAAACATACTTTTCAACAAAACACAGACCATCCAAGTAGGGGCCTGATGATGTTGTGCATTAAGTATGCACTGATGTGATAAGCTCTCTAAAGGGGATTACAGCTGAAGAGACTCATTTCAGTCGCCAGACACAGATGTTTTAAAGAGAAGTAGCTTGTCACCAGGAGGAAGTTGTGCCCCCTGTATCAGTCCTCAATGTCCAAGAAAACCTTTACACTTAGAGAATTGGGCGAGTTGTGTCAAGCCACTGTGTCTTAATTTAAAATTTACACCTGCTAAAGGCTTCTTGATGTACTGCTTTGAATGTGACTTAGACCAAAGGTTTTTGCTTTGGAAGCAGCCACTGGGATAACATGGGATGCCCTAGCTGATGCTGATAGCAGATTTCTTTAAAGAGTTCATAAATCTCATCTGCAGACTTTGGAACTTGGTCAAGCATGGAATGGGCTGCCCAGGGAAGTGGTGGAATCACCATCCCTGGGAGTGTTCAGGATACGTGTAGATATGGGGCTTAGGGACATGATTTAGTGGTGGATTTGGGTTAATGATTGGACTTGATGGTATCAGAGGTTTTTTTCAGCCTTAATGATTCTATGAATTAGTGATTTTTTTTTTTCCAGCTGGGAGATACACCAGTTGTTGCTGCATGTTTTCCCCAAAACTGTTTCTGCTGTAAGGTCTGTTATCGGATGTTTTTAAAACAAACTAAATAGTAAAAATGTGACATTAAATAGTGAAAATTAATCTAACAACAACTAGAGGGCAGCTGGTGAATTAGCAGAATGGTATGAAGGTGCTGAAGGTATAAAACCATCAGTTTTCTTTTCGATAGATACTTTTTCTCTTTGTGAGGAAGTTTGACAGCATGGACTAGTCAAGGCCTTTGCTTTGAATCACTGTCTGGAAAAACCTTATCTTGAGCTGGAGACTAGCTATATAAATTAGGTGCCAGGAATTCAACATTGCTGGAAAGAATCCAAACTTGTGAGGCTGCTGTGCCCCAGCTCGAAGAGTTTAGGTGAGTAATTCTCTTGGCATGTTCCTTTTTCTTTTTTCCCTCCACAGCAACCTCAATTCCAAAGCTTTCCCTTCTTTCTGAGCTCTTAAATTATACCCCTCACGAATTAGAGCTCAAAAGTCTGACGTGGTGGAGTTTTAACAGTAGGTGGCAGCGGACAGCAAATCAAAACCAGCCGCCCTCCTGCTCCTCTTATGCTGTTCTGTTGATTTCTGACAAACCTCTGAAATCACTGACTTAGAAACAGTCTAAAAATCATATTCACAATGTTTTTTTCTAAAAAATTAAAGAGTTTATTAAAAAGAACGAGCAGATACAGGTTTTTTTGTTTTGGTTTGTTTTTTTCTTTAATTTTTACATGTTATTGCAAAAGAGATGTTACCTGATAATATTCCTAATTATGTCAGGACCCTAAAAAGGGACTTGACTGATCTGGAGGCAGTTTCAAGCAGTCTGGTAGAGCAGAGGATGAGAAGTTACTGTTACAATTGCTTAGATACAGCACTGAAGGAATCAAGTGGAGTTTTTGGGTTGAGTAGCGTGCTGAGGGCATGAGCTACAGCAGCGTGTTCCCAGCCTCCTCTCACTGATCCTACTGTATGGCAAGACTAATGGCAAGAGAAGATAATGCTATTGATTTCTACTGGTTATCATTACCACTACTGCCTGTAATGTCCTTCTGCTATTGCAAGTTTCTGTGGTTCAGATCAAGTAGATCTCTCCTGGAAAGAAGAATGATTCTGCTACGTTTTTGTTTAGCAGTTTGGTGGCATTTCTTCTCCTTTTCTTGGACGCTCTTCAAGCCATTCCATGAGTATTAACTTCCCCTGAACCCTTGCTGTGACAGCTTCTAGGGAACTGCATGTGGTCTTAGACAACTGCAGCACGCTCTGCTCAGGCCGCCAAAAGTAGTGGGAACCAGGGAAGAGGTGCGGAGCTTCAGCTGTGCCGTTGGCTCCAGATCCTGCGGATCTCCTCTTCTCTTCCTTTTTGTGATAGCTCCATATAGGCAGGATTGGGAACTGCTGCCCCTTGCCAATTCTCCTGTGCGTGACCCAGTTATCTCCAACTGTTGACACGCTGGAGATTGAACCCGCGGTCAGAAACCCTCACGTACTTCTGCCCACTGAGGGGAAACCACTGACTCCCTGCTCGTAAACCCAAAAACCTTTCCTGTAATTAATAACCCGTTGTGGGAAATTCATGTCATGCTTGCCTAGTGAAATCACGTCTGAATTGCTGTGGGAAGCAGAAGTGTGATGTGCTGTAGGGAAGGCGAGAAGTGCTGCTGAGATGGGCATGGGTGGTTTTGACCCTGCTTTACCTGCAAACCTGGCAAGCACTGTCCCCTCTGCTGGACAGGGACCGGGATCTAAAGGGAGAGACCAGATGGCACTGTGAGCTTTCATCACAGTGTATGAGTCACAGAGCCTGGACAAAAACTGGAAATAAATAGGTGCACCCCTTGGAGCTTCATTTCCGTAGCGGGGATGGGCTTGTAGTTCTGTGTGGAAGATGTCAAAACTAGAACTTGAGCCAGAAGAAAGTTCTGTGGATTGATCTGTAAAAGGCATGCACTAGCAAGATGTAGCTACCACGCACATTGTCTGAAACATTTTTTCTAGTTGATTTTTGCCTGTTTCCAGGTTTATTTTACAGGCTTAGAAATTGATATTTTAATATTCTAACTATTCTTAGAAATTATTTGTGTCTGTACTTAAGGGGCACATTGAAAGGTTATACTCCCTATTTTATCCCTTACCACTTAGATGCTTCTAAAAAGTCAGCAGAAATTTGCAGAATCGTTAGATGGAGTGTGTCCAAAGGAGGGCAATGAAGCTGGTGAAAGGTCTGGAGCACAAGTCTTATGAGGAGCAGCTGAGGGAGCTGGGGGTGTTCAGCCTGGAAAAAAGGATGATCAGAGGGACCTTATCACCCTCTATAATTACCTGAAATGAGGGTGTAGCGAGGTGTGGGTTGGTGTTTTCTCCCAGGTAACAAACAATAGGACAATAAGTAACAGACTCAGGTGGCACCAGGAGAGGTTTAGACTGGATATTAGGAAAAATTTCTTCACTGAAAGAGCGGCCAAGCATTGGAACAGGCTACCCAGGGAAGTGGTGGAGTCACCGCCCCTGGAGGTGTTCAGGAAATGTGTAGGTGTGGTGCTTGAGGACATGGTTTAGTGGGAGACATGGCTGTGTTGGGTTAATGGTTGAAAACTCTTAGAGGTCTTTTCCAACCTTAATGATTCTATGATTCTAAGAATGTTGGTTCTCCATTGCCACATACTTTGGCCTGTAATATTTTTATCTTGTAAAATAAAGTTTACGTTGAAAAAAACCAGATCCAAACTACCAAATGAAAACTGGGTTCATAAACCTTCTGTGGGTAGGTTGGTCCATGTGTGCAGAGAAGTGAATCGTAACAGCTGCAAATCGGGGCCACTGGAAAGAGCTGGAATTCAGAGATGGGCTCTGCCGCGGGATATCCACGGGGTTTAGGAGCGCGCCGGCGGGCGCAGCGCGGCGGGAGCAGCAATGCGGGGCTTTGCTCGCGGTTCGGGCTGGGTGACTGCAGTCCTTGGGTCAAACGACCGCGTGGAGACAAGGCAGCGGCGGATATTCCCCCTGGAAAACAGGGATCCGCCACTCGGGACGCCAAGGGTGACGGGGCGGGGCCGTGACGTCACGGCGTTGCCGGGAGACACCGCGCTGTGTTCGCCGGATGGCCAATGGGCGCCGGGGGAGGTGACGTCATGCCGGCGGCCGCGCCTCCCCATTGGCCAGTGGCGGCGCGGGGGCGAAGAGGGAAGGAGGGTCCCGATCCCGGTCGCCGTCCCGGGACATGGCCGGGCCGGGCCGGGTTGTTGCTCTGTTTACCCTCCCGCGCTGTAGCAGCATTGCATTAAACAGTGCTTGGTTATCGCCTAGGAGCCCTGGGGGGTTTGTCAGAGCTCTCAAAGTTTCTTTACTGCTTTAGAAAAAGAGATGTTTGTACACAAATTAGGTCCTAGTTTTGTTCTTCCTTCACCTGGGAACTTCTAATCCTCTCCGCTTTTGTCCTTTCCAATTACTGACAAGAGTCTAATGCGAATAGGAAAAACAGATGGAGCTGGTTTTCCTGCCGAGAGAGCCCTGTAACGGTGCTGATTAAACATACTTTTCTTCCAAGCCTTTCCTGAGCTTTTGAAGTGATGTACCGAAGTGCCTGGGTTTGAAACGGGCGTCCTGCGCACTGGTCCAGGGAAGGGAAAACTTTCTTTCCCCCACTCTTAACTGGTGTAAAAGATTTGCGGGGATTTTTTTTTTTTTTTTGACATCCCAGCCTTAATACGGGCCTCTTAAAGCCTGTTTTGGCATCTCAGCGAGGTATGACTTGACCACCGTAGTTCGACTGCCGGGTCCAACCCAAATGGCAATAAAACAAAACGTGCCCTGGGCAGGGATGCTCCACTGGCTGCGTACCCGAGGAGCTAAAAAGGGGATTATCGGTAGGATCGTCCATCTGAGGCAGCAGGGAAGGCAGGGACTCGCAAATCAGACTAGGGGAGGCTCTGTTCTTGAAGCCCGACGTTGGTCGATGGCTTCCGACCCTCGCTTCTCCGCTGCCGGTCCAGAGAAGAGTGGTGCTGTGTGTGCCCGTGCCCCTCGTGGGGCCTCGGAACCGGCGCGTTTCGGCGGGATGCGCAGGAGGGGCTGACCCGTGAGGATTCTCACGTACCCCGCGTTGTTCCGACCCCCGGGAGGTCCGACCTCCCTCGTGGAGCTGCGGGCCGGCGCTGGGGGCGGGCCGGCCCCTCCCGGGGGTGGGCGAGCGGGCGGGGCGGGGCGGGGCGCGGCGGCTCCTCCTCGCCGGGCCGGGGTTAGTTTCGGAGCGGAGCCGGGGGCGGCGGGAGAGCGGTTCCCCGTGGGAACAAAGCGGAGGGTGGGCGGTGTGGCCAGGCCGGGCCGGGCCGGGCCGGGCACGGTGCCTTCCGCAACAGGTCGTGTCGGCGGCAGCGCAGCCCTTCCTTCCCCCCGCGCCGCCGGACTCTCCGCGGCGGGGCCGGACCGGCCGCCCCCATGCGGTTCGGCTCCAAGATGATGCCGGTGAGTCCCCGGGCGCGGGGAGGGGGCTGCCCGCGGCGCGGAAAGTTGGAGCGGGGCGGCGGGAGGGAAAAGGGATCCCGCGGACGTGGAGGGGGGCGGGAGGCGACCCTCCTTCCCTCCGGCATTCCCTGCCCGCCTTCCTCCCACCGGACCGGGCTTCGCGGCCGCGCGGGGGCTTCCCCTCCCCCTCCCGGCTTTTTTTCCTCCCCGCAGCTTTTCCTTTTCTTCCTCTTTCTCGCCGGGATCAACTTGTTAGACGGGCCCGCTGGAGCCGGGCCAGGGCAGGGGGGGCGGCGGGGCCCCGGCGGTGGAGGGGGGCCCACAGCGCCCGGGGGCTTTTCCCTTCGCCCCGCTCCCGGCGGAATAAGGGTTCCCGCCCGGAGGGGCTAAACGGGCACCGAGTCTGGATCCGGCTTGCTTGCTTTTTTTTTTTTTTTTTTTTTAATGGTACGAAGTTCTTAAAGTTGGTTTGAGCCGCCTCTGCTGCTTCTGTGGGCTGGGGGTGGTTTTGTTTTGGAGTGCCCGCACTCCCAGAGGAAGATGGTGTCCATGTTGTTTACGGTTCAAAGTGATTAGGAGCTCTCGGGGGCAGGTATTCCCAGCCTCCGCCGGGAGAGTTTCGGGAGCTGTTGGCGGCTGTGTGTGTTAAACCTGCCCTGCTCTGGGAGGCGTCTCTTGGTTTAACGCTTTCAAAAGGCACAAGGAGCGTCGCCTCTAAGACTTTTAACATGAATTTTAAACCTACACCGTTTTTGTTCGTTGAGGTTGGATGAAAGCAAAGCGCCGAAGCTTTGCTTAGTTTCCAGCACAATATATGTGAAGGTGGTGGCATAAAATAGTTTCCTTTGAAAGTACACCTGCCACTGAATACCTGGTTTTACCAGCAGGGATGCCCCATGAAATCCACAGTCTGTCGTTTTGAGAAACTGGAGTACGTACAGAAAATTCCAACAAGCTTAATGCCTGTTTAGTCCGAGTTGAGGGTGTTTTAAAGTCTTCTCTGTGCCATCCTCCCCCGGGCGATACGGCCTGTCTTACCGAGCTCGATACCGAGTAGCTTTGCACGCATAGGTAGTTCTTTCAACAGCACTCTTCTGTTGAAGATTATTTCTACTTTAACTCTTCAGGAACGGTGTGAATCGAGCGAGGAAGGAGCTGTACTGAAAGGTGAAACCGGGAATCCATGCTGAAAGGGTTTGGGTGTTTCAGGGAAGCTTGTTTTGCTATAGGTGTGAGGTTCTTCCTCTGCAATTAGGAGGAAATAATGAGCGATAATTTGATCTCGTAGAACACTAGAGAAGGGTGACTATTGCTGTAGCTAATGAGAGAGGAACAGACAGAATATGAGCTCAACTACAGATAACATAGCTAATGTGTTGTGCAACAGTGGTGGTGTCTGCCTATAAAAACTTGGAAAAACAAGCAGTAAATATAATAAGGTGTTAATTCAATCCCTGTCAAAACTGAGCTAGGTAAGTGCCCTCATATAACAGTGAAATCTCCTGTTGCTGTGAGTTCCTTGTCACTGAGTTCAAATAAAGGAGAAAATAAGCAGGAGCAGTCTTAGCCCATCAGCATTTGCAAGTGACAAGTTCCAGAATATGCATTGCCCCGGTGGCTCAGACTTCTCTTTGGCTCATGACTCAACTCATTAGTGATTCTGTTTTTTAACACATAAATAAAGGGATGAAT
This sequence comes from Pseudotriccus pelzelni, assembly GCA_035584735.1. Lineage (NCBI taxonomy): Eukaryota > Metazoa > Chordata > Aves > Passeriformes > Tyrannidae > Pseudotriccus > Pseudotriccus pelzelni. Next base: position 7,243,264 of record JAWMRA010000113.1, on the reverse strand, counting down.
GCCGCCTTTTCACTTTGTGTTTACTATGAATAATGAAAGATATGTGAAGGTTGACAGTGGCTTAGGGAATGAAAAATATGGCTATCATGAGTATTAGAACTTTAATTCAGCTAAAAAAAACCCCCTACCAAAACCCTAAACCAACAGCAGCCCAAAACAAAAAAATATCAATATTGTTAGTCTTCAGAGGGATAAGATTTCCAAAAGTGAGTAAGGGCGTTACAGAAGCGCTCTGGTTCATTGACTGTAGGACACGTAAACAGCCACTTGCCACTTTGAAAGCATTTTATTATATTTATTTTATTATATTTATTATATTCTCGCATGAATGTGAGTATGAAAGTGTGGAAAATGCCGTGTCGAAAGTCATTATCTTTTTTTTTTTGTAAGTATTTGTGCAGATTTCCTCATCTTTAACAATAATAAAACCTCACTCCGCTTTTAACAAAGAAATCAAAAGAGTTTGGGATGGGAGGGAATGAGGGTTTGAACAAAGTCAGAAGGGAACTAGACTTAAGTCCTCTTGTATTTATGTGATAATGAGGTGTTCATGGACTTCAGTATCTTTATCTGCGTTGTTTGTGGCCTTAAATGGTCTACGAAGTGGTTTGTTTCTTTCTTAATGTTCCTGAAGATGTCTCTTTTCCCACCTGCGAATAAAATCGTTGGTGTAAGATTTTTTTTTTTTTTAACTCTCAGCTCCAAGTCCACCTCCTGTGTTCCAGAAGAATAGCGTGGGCGAGGGATTAAACAACAGTTTGTGACCCCAACTGGGAAATACAGGCAATGTGAGCCCAGCCAGGAATTCGCCTCTGAGTAGCTGCCAGGGCAAAGCTGGGAAACTGCTGTAGCAGCATAACTACTCGTGCACTTGGGAGACTACCCTGAAATGGGAATGTTTTCCTTGTGGTCATGACGGATAGGAGCTCAGCTGCTGCTGTAACCACATGTCAGGACGGTGATTGAAAGTCTGCATGAGGGTGTACTATGAAGTAATTTGTGTGTAGCTGTACTGATGAAGGTAATAACAGGGTTAATGCTGGCAAGCTGTGTGAAGTTGTCTCACCTTTCATCTGTGAAGGCTTGTGGGAGTGTGACTGGTACTGTTAAGTAGTGAAAAGGAGCTGGAAACACTTTCCAAAATAGCATATTTTTCTGCAGCATAATTGGTCTCTCTCCCTTATTTTACATTATTACCCTAAAATGAGCAGGTATTGAGAGAAAATTTGTGTCATTATGCATGCTGGATAAATGTTTAGGGCTTTTTTTGTTTTTTTTTGTCAGAGAGTGGGAGGTAAAACAGATTGAGCTACCCTTTAAAGCCCAGAGAAGTTTTTGGATCAAACCCCCTTGATGTAGATAACAGTCCATTTTGCAATTTGAATTATGTGCAATAGTGACTGGGGGGCCTTCTTGAAATCAGGATGGATCCAGGCACAGAGCTATATTGTTAGGGGCTAACTTGGCAGACTGGAGAGCACTTAAATTCCTTAAGTTTTGCCTTCTGTCATCAAAAAATGACTGAAATGTCTGAATCTGGAGTTTCCTGATAACCATGTGTTCTTTTCTAAAAAGGTTAAGCTACGCTTTTAAGTGTAACGTTGCAACTTTAATACCAGAAGGAGTTATGCTTTCCTCCTAAGGTCTGTTGAATGTTTTGTCCCAAGTGGTCTTAGAGTTGCTATGTCGAGTGAGCACTGCACCTAAAGTACACATTTTCCCTGCAGAATGCTCACTACTTGGTGGATATGTCTATTTTTTACCTTTAAAAAACCTACTACAATTAAAGCTGTTTTGCTCATTCCATTAGGCTTTTAATTGGAACTGCCGTATGGATTCTGAATTACTGAAATAGTATCCTGGTAGCCCATCTTTGGCAATTCTCTTAGGAAACACTTTTCAGGCAGTTCGACTAAAGGACTTGAAGCAGAAATGAATCTCTTGCGCTTTGTAAGATGAGCAGCTATAAGTTTATAAACAAACTGACCCCTGGTAGAGTTTGTTATGATAACAATAAGTGAACTGTGGAATCTCAGCCCTGTTTCCTGTGGTCTTTTAATTACTTAAGCTCTGATCAGGTTTATGAGTCATTAACACTGTTTTTCTTGTCCCCTTTCGTGGATTTCAGTGCATGAATGGGATTTCAGATTCTGAGCTGTTCTGAGAATATGCCTTGTGTCTTCATCTGATTGGAGGATTTAGCTTGTGTGCTCTTTTAACTGAATTTCCCTTAATAATTTAAGTTTTAATACTGTATTAAAACAGTTTCATGTGGTACTTAGTGCTTAAGTATCTTGTCTAGAATGTTAAATAAAGCTTAGGTGATTGTTTTGTTGAGCTTTCTTAGCTCTATAAACTTATCAAACCTCTTGCACTTCCCTTACAGACTGTGACCTGTGGTGATGCTCAATAGAGAACACTGCCTTGAGGTTCCCAGAGTGTTCTTTTTCTTTCTCCCCTCCCCTCTATTCGTGTTGTTAAAAGATCTGCTTTATTTTTTTTTCCATCCAGTTAAAAATATTTTCAGGGATAGTTTTAAATGCATTTAATTTCTCAGGTGACTTTTTTAATACCTTAGCCCTCCACCTGCAATTTATGTTATATAATGCAACAGTATGTTAAATATCTTTGTGTCTTTGTGTGGCTTTTATCAGAAATGGGGGAAGGGCAATATTACAAATTCATACCAGATCAAGCTGTGGAGGCCATGGGAATAGCTAATTATGCTGCTTCTGTTCTATTCAACAGTTCAGGGTGTGAGTGCCTTGTGGGGCTCTTGCATTTACAGTTTCAAGGGCTAGTGTGCAGTCATGAGGTTTGGGATGGGTGGGTAATTCATGGCATTCTGTTTTGTTTTCTCCTTCCTAGTGCTGTCAGATGGGATCTCTGCTTTGTGGGATTAATTTACATGCAACTCAGTTGGACTTTAAAAGAGGCAGGTATAAAGGTTATTTCAGCAAAATAAACTAGTGGAATGGCAATGTGCTTGGCATTCCTTTCAAATTATTGATTAAGAAACAGTGCTGAAAGTGCTCCATTGGTCTAGCCTGTGTCCTTGTTAGTAGTCTGCCTTGGGGACTCTCCTTTCTCTCCCACTGTGCGTGTTATTGAGCTTGTTTAATTATGGGTAAAGCTGTGCCTTGCTGCCCTACAGCCTCTCTGAAGAAGGAGTCGGATAACACCGAGGAAACCGACTCAAGCTGCCTCCTGTGGCTTGGTGGCACAGTTGGAGAAGGACTTCTTGCCTCCTTTTGCATGTGCCCACTGATAACAAAGGAACCACCAGATCCTTTTAATCTGTGGGGTTTCACCATCCTCTGAAGTGTAAAAACTTACTCAATGCTCTGGAAACTGGAGGATGCTCCGATTCATGAGGTAAAGAGCAGATAAAACTGTTCTCTTTGCTCACAGTTTTTTTATCTTCAGGCCTGGTTTCTCTCAGCTTACTCACTTGTGACTCAGGCAAAGTCTTTTTGATCTTCAGTTCCCAAACAGTCAGATGATACTGTGTATAAAGGTCACTAGAAATCCCGGACATCGTGTGAAGTATACTTAATTACCTTAGTCACTACTGCTTAACTGTTTTAGAGGTTTCAGACTTTTCTGTGAAACACAAAAGATCTGAAATGTTGTTTTAAACACTGCAAGATAACTTGCTGTAGTTTGTGATGAATGTTCACAGGAGAGGGAACAGGGAGTGAATTGGGGACAGAACAGCAACTCTGACTCTGGCATGTCACAGGGCAGAAACTAGTCTTGGCTTTTGCTGTTTGCGTTTTGTTAATCATTAATATTCAGGATCTTGCTGCTGCTGTTTAGAGTTAGTCATGCGTGTGTCCTCATCAGTTGTTTCACTATAGCAGTGGTATTGTGTCGATGTTGAACCCGGGGCTGTCTAAGGATGAACCTTTTGGGTCTTGTTGCTGTGGCGTTAATACCAAGGATTTTTTTTCACTGAGACAGTTACGTTGTTTCTGTACCGATTTCTTCTCTGTTACTGTGGTGCTTCCATATCATATGATATGGTCCTCTTGATTGATGGCGGTGTGCAGTGCCCTAGCTTTTATTGGTGTATTTTTTAAAAAGGAGGATTAGGGGCAAACTTGGCTTTTTTTCAATTTTTTTTTTTTAAAGCCTACTCTTATGCCTTTATTTCGTCCTTTTGGAAACTAAAGTATAGATATTTTTAAATCAAGCATGTACTGCAGTTATCCCTTTTTCTATATGGTTCTGTTTATTATAAAATTGGTTCTTAAAAGCCTTTATCTGCAGTATATCTGGGTTTAACACCCAGACTTGTGCAAAATCATGGACACATTTACATGGAATTGACTGAAAGCTGACTTGAAGGGTCCTGACATTGAGTTATTCCTTATCAAACGTTTGGTCTGTAAAATACTGACTGCTGTGATTATAACATTTAATAAACTGAGCAGAAGCTGCAGGGAGCTCAAGCACCGTGTTAAAAGTCATGTGGTGAGTTCAGCCTGGGATTTGGGAGACCTGTTGAGTCAAACCAACCGGTGCATTGTGGTGCAGCTGCAATACAAGTCTGTTGTGTCCAGTGTAAGTTTTAAAGGGATCTTGCAGGAGATGCAGTTACTGTACCTTTGCTTCTAAAGGGTTGATCACAAATGGGGAGAGAACCTTGGTAGTAGTTTGTGTTCCACATTTGAGAATAGCCCTAAAAAGAGGTGCTTGTTCATAAATCCTTGACTTCACACACATGTAAATGTTCCCATTTTATTGTTTAAAGCGTATCCTTGCTATAAGAGGCAGCGTGAGGGTTTTGGTTTGGGCTTTTTTGTTGTTGTTGAGTAAGTTAGATTTCCCTTGTCTTTTGATACTTTTATTTTGTAAGGCTTAACTGCTTAAGGAGTAATTTAGATCTAAGCTTAGATTACGAATTTTCCTCTATTGCATTAAGAGTGGTAAATCCAATTGTTTCTTTAAATTGAAAGCTGAGGAAGAGTCTCTGGAATTGTGTATTTTTCTTACCTTTATTTTCATTCTGTCATTTAGAAGAGAAAAAAAAATCCATTTTTTTTTTCATCTTCTTCAATGGGTTCTTTTTTAATGCTGTAATTTTCACCCCATTTGAGCTCTATTCTGCACCAAACCAACAATGTGCTCAATAACTCCAGTGTAGCAGCAACCTGTGAGTGCGTGAACAGGTTGCAGACATGCTGTGTGTGAACAAAGAGCTGGAAGACTATGCATAAGCACGGGTGTAGAGTATCCCACTTGCATTCTCAAAAGTATGGAGGCTTCAGCTTCTGCAAGATGATTGTCCTCTTCTTGGGTTTCATTAGCCGCAAGACTCTTTAGCAAGACACACAGGGGTCTCAAGGCTTATTCAACCCTCTTCAACCCCTATTTTGCTGGACAAAGTTGAAGTTGTGGCAATTGGCTGGGCTAGTAAATCATGCAGAAATCACACTGGAAGGCTCTTGGTCCCTGTAGCTGGATCTCTCATTCAGCTGTCTCTCTCATAACCTGTACCCGGTTGTAACTTGCCACCACTCTCAGGCAGCAAGGAAAATTGCTTGTCTGGTGTGCTTTTTCCTTTTTTTAAGTGTGTGCAAAGACCTTTCTTTACCCTGCTCTTCATCCTGTAAAAGTGTGTGCTGCCCTGAATGCAGAATCTTGCCCAGATCAATATCTGAGCCGTGCAGAACAGTGATTGAGAGCTCCTGCCAGACTTCTCCAGGAAAGTGAAACCCATTCTTGCCATCTTTGGGTATTCTAGGGCAGGGTAGACCCTCTAAAGAATGGTATTCCTAGAATTTTTTAGAGCCTCTTGATCTCAGCTGTAGTAAAACTCTGTATGTCTCTCAACATAATCAAGTGTTCAGGAAAAGCTGACATAGCAGGGAATGATGGATTTCTGGCTGTAACAGAGGGAAGGGAGGGAGATGTTGCTGAGTTGCGAAAGGCAGAATGTGTAGGGGCCAGGCAAAATGCTCCAGACCTCCCTGGAGAATGCCATGGAGCTTTCCCGTGAAATACCAAAAGCTGCAAAGGTCATATGAGCTGTGTTCCTGAAGAAGGTTGCTTGCTTGTCATGCTGCCCCATGGCCACTTTGCCAGCGTTAGCCATGCTGTATCTCTCAGCCTTTTGAGAACATGTTTTACTGCAAGTAAAGGTTTGTGCAGGGAAGCTATGGAAACAGCACCCCATGCTTCTTGCCTCTGCATTGTTATTCCTCTGCTATTGTATGTAGGTCTTGCCCAAGAGACCCTTCTGCAGAGTGGTTTACCTGTATTGCACAAAACCCATTGTTATTTAGAGTGCCTGTCTTGCAAATAGTATTTAGTGATGTTGGGTTAGAGAAGTTTTCTACCTTCAGGGAAGCTGAACGAGCAGCCACATAGTGACAGGCTGAGAGGGACAATTTCTGAAGTTCTTGGGGCAAGAGGAGCCCAGCATAATGTAAATGTTATCTGACTAAACTCTGTTTAATTAATTTAAAATAGGTGTGACTCCACCTGAGCAACCACCATTTCATACAAGTCCATCAGCAAAGCTCATTTTGTCTGACTTCAGTATGACAACATGTAAAGCCATAAGCCATCCAGGCTGCCTTGCCCTGATGAAATGCTCTCCCTTCACTTCTCATCTGGTGTGTCTGTAGAGCCTGGTATTGCCTGGAAAGAGCTTTGGGGAGTGAGCGGCACTTAAATAAAACCTGTCAGACAGTGATCAACTCTACAATCTGCCACCCTTCTGCAGCTTCTGTCAGAGTAGCTGAATGTTTTCGATAGAAGTTAAAGTATGTAGAGCTCCACATTACAGGAGCAAAGGGCAGATCAAGCAGTGTGCCTGAGCTAATGTGCTGCTTCAAGGGGCAAGATTTCTCCTTCCCAGTTCTGATGTGGTTTTACATATCCCATTATAGTGTGGTCGACTTAAGGCCATCTGGCAATCTATCATTTTCAGGGTTGGAATAGCCCCACCAATCTCTTTTAACTTGCAAAATACGAAAGGAATTGTGTTGGTTTTGGTGCAAAAGCTTGATGTGTCCCCCATGCCAGCCGAACGTGTGCTGTTTCGGTCACTAATGGCTTCCTGTGTGTTTGCAGCCCAGAACTGGTAGGACAAAACCCCTTTATGGCTTTGGATAATGTCAGCTGTTGTCAGATAGACGTGATAACCCAGCATAGGCATTTCATGCTGGTTGTCTTTGGCCTGGCTGGTGGCCGTGTTGGTTGCCTGCGATGCTGTGTGTGCTGGCAGTCATCCGGATCTGGCAAGCGAAGGTCATTCTTCAAGGTGCACTTCATTGCAAGAGGAGCATACCCACCCAGAGCTGGTGGTGAGTTGGAAAGAGCTGCCCTTCTGCAAAGGTGTGGTGTGACATTACACCTAATTAATTTAATAGTAGGATGCTGCTGAAATGGATGGTCTTGTTCCTTTGGTTTCCATCCACACCCAAAGCCACGTGTCTTTTGTAGCTTCCCCTTGAATTTAGTGAGGAGCTGGGTGGAAGTGCTGCCTACCCTAAAGACAACAAGAAACTAAAAGACTTATACAGTGGAAGTGATTTGCTGTGTGTCTGTGTAATTGTACATGGGGGGACAGATTTGAGAAGACCATGGTGTGCCTCTCTCAACTCATCGTTTAGGTTGGCTGAGCTGTAGCAGTCAAGTGGTACCTTACGCTTTCCTTAACCTCCATGTTGTCTTGAGAGTTGGTAATAGAGGGGAATTTCTCTACCATCTCTGTGTAGTCTCACTGCAGGGGTTAAGTTGGACTAACACACACATAATTTATTCTGGCGAGGCTCATGGAACAGGAAGCCTCTCCATCGGAGCAGCAAATATATAGGAAATCAGACCTACTTTTGGAAGCAGTAAAGCACGCACACTTGTTGTGCTGTGTGGTCTGAAATTTCTGGTTTGCATTAGTTTGTTTTTTGTTTGTCCTGAAGGTGGGTGGCTGAATAGCGTGTTCTGGGCTTACAGCATGAAGGTGGTGTCAACCTGTGGTGTGTTAAAATGCCTCTTTTGTAGTAATGCATTTTAGGATACCAGACTGATCAGGCTGCATCACAGAACAGCCCAAACAGTGTGTCCTATGACTTTTTCCACACTGGAATTACCTGTGTGGTTAAATGCATCATTCTTTCAGGTGCCTGAAGTGGTGTGTCCTCTGAGCAACGTGTGTACGTCATGAGTGTTTTGGTTTAGTCGTAGGTCTGTTTCATGGAGGTGGGACACAGATTTTTAGCAGCTGTTTTCCTGGGGGAATGACTGACATGATGTATTTTCAACAATGTTTGGCGCTGAGCTCTATGAAGTTGCTGAATTTGGGCTAAATGAGTGATCTGTTCTTCTTTTTTTATTGACTGTCTACATGATTTGTTTTGTGTTGCTGTTATGTCGCAAACCATCTGGTTTCTTGTTCTTTTTTTTAAAAACTGTTTAGATAGACCTTGACTCTCAAAAAATAAAATTCTGTTTTCTTCAATACCCCGCCCCCCTCATGGGTGCTTCCACTAGCACAGCACCCTGGTACCAGTAAATAGAAGGTAATAAATTTGCCTGATGTATGGGTAGGCACTTGTTGTATGACAAATTTGCATTAGCCTTGCATGTACTGGTGGGCTGAGGCTGGAGTGCTTTCTGGTGTGAATGTTGGTCGTCTTTTTATTGGTGAGATTATTATGTGTTGGCTGCAAAAGCAGAAAACGAGTATTTTTAAACCCAGGAAGAGTTGGTGTCTAAGGTGGTGGGTGATGTGGTGTGGGTGGCACAGGTGCCAGAATTACTGTGCTAGCCTGTGTTGTTTGTGTAGGTTGTGTTAAATATGCTTTCATCCCTGACGTGGATCTGGTTTTGATTTTTTTCCGTGAAGGGTCTTGTCTCGTACAAAATCTCTTTTTATTACCAGTAAAAACACTAGGCTTTCTTTTCACTGTGAGAGTGTCCATGTGTTTTAAGGGACTGTTTTGAGAGGTGTAATTCTCATTGAGTCCCGACAGGGCACACTTCCTGTACCCCTTTATTGCCCTCTGGCCATCTAGGAGGCCGAGAGAACGTAATGCCTACACACAACAGGGGAGGGATGCAAAGCTCTAGAGCAGCAAGAGCAGCTTAGTTTCTTTTTTATTTTCCTTTATTTAGTTATTGCTTTTTTTTTTTTTTTTTTTAGTACAAAGACTGCCTCTGGGTTTGACGCAAGTACAGAAAATTGGGATGATTCAGGCTTAAGCCCGAGTTCATAACCCTACTCATTATGCTTGGATGTTGCCCTGGCTTTAGGCTCTTGTCGGGCACAACGTGAGTTGAGATACTGAAGAATGGGAGGAGGAGCAACTGTAACCCCCTGTGGTTATGTTGAATAAGTTGGACTGTTTTCCACACCACAGTATCTCTTGTAAGAATTGCATGGTGTCAGGTTTTTATCTGCCTGAAAATAATATTTATTTCTTTCTCCTTGTGTACCAAATGTCTGTAACTTGGTGCAGAACACAGAGGATGAGGCAGAGTCTGCCTGAAGGGGCAGGCATCCAAAGATCCAATTCTCCTTTGCTGACTCCAGGAGGAGGAGAAGCAGGCTCCAAGTAGGACACCAACAGTACAAGCCCAAACACCCATGTGTAGGCTTGCTTCTCTGACAGTCAGCTTGCAGCAGTGAAGTGTACAACAGTGCAAAAGTAGTGTCTGTAAAGAGCCACAAGGAAGGATTTGGGGAGAAAGGTAAAGAGTACAGTGGGGTAGGAGGGAATTTCATTGTAGGAGAGGAACTTCACAGATGGCAGTCGTAAGGGATCTGTCAACATGCTGCCATGTGGTGTAATATGAAGAATATATTCAGGGTTTGTTTACCCTGAATTCCTGCAGTTGTTTAACTACATTGGTGCAAATCCAAGTGTGGATTCAGGTCTGAGCAGAATGAGCTATACGTGATGTGTTGGCAAATGTGGGTGCTCAGTAAAAGGCTGTGGTTTCCTACATGTGTTACTGAAACCAGCCTAGTTTATATATGTTACAGTCTGGTTTGTTTGGTTTTCTATCTTCTAGATACTGTTTTTTTCCTACTAAATGCTGATGTTCCAAAAGGTACTTGCAAAAGTATAGGTGGCTTTAAAAGCCGAGTTTGCTTGAAACATTCTTACCTTGTGTGCTATGTGGTATCTCAGCCAAGGAGTGGGGAGTTATGTTGCTGCTGTGCTCTGTGTTCATCCAAAATAGTGAGCTTAATTTGCGTGGACCCTTCTGGTGTCTGGCTTAGGGGAGGACTTTTGCTTTCCTGTGTGAAAATGCCTGAAGAAAAATGTCAAGCTGAAAAACATAACTTGGGTTCAAAGTAAGTCTTTGTTGGGAAAGCTCTCTTAATGGCCTCATGCGTAATAATCTACTGAAAGAGTGGGTATGTAGGTCAGGAGTCCTGTATTTACCAGTCCTGAGCTATGCCTGGTAGATTTCACAAAATCAAAAAGGCTAAACTAAGATGATGATTTTCTACAAGGTCTGGCATGAAGATTGTAGTTGCATATGCCTCATTAGTAAGTCTGAACTGAAGCACTGAGCTCTGTCTTTGAGGTTGAAGTCCATGAAGTAGGAGGATTGCAAAGCTGCATCCATTAGTTTCAGGCAGTAACAATACTTGGCCAGAACTCAGGCTGTTTTCCTTGCAGCTCTTCAGATTCCCCTAATGATGATTCAGATGCATGCCTGATAGTGAGATGTAATGTGGCATTTGTGCTGCAGTGTTTTCCCAGTTTAACTAGCCTATACCAAAAGCAGATGGCTTTGATTCTGTTCTCTCTACGTCAAGGATAAGAGGGAGAAATAAAAGGAAGCTTCCTCTTTGCTGTTTCCAGCTTATTTTCCTCATCCCCCCAGAGTGCACGTAGATCTACATTGTATTGTAAGTCCTGGAAAAAATTGACGTTTATACCAAAGATAGAATACAAATGCACGATAAACTTATCTTTAAAATAATCTATGCAAGTAGAAACTACCGTGCCATTGAGAGTAAAGGCTCAATCTTGTTTTCTGCTGTGATACAATTGAAAGGGAAAAGGGCTGTGCTTTATATAGACTGGGAATAATCTGAACAATCCCATGGTGCTTCCTACTGTACTCCACCTACCTTGCATCATAACTTCCTTTCTCGTATTTATGGCCAAAAGCCAGTACAGTATAAACGGAGTAGTGTATGCGGCGGGTGAGATGGCAAGGACTGAACTCCAAGCGTTTGGGTGTGGCTGTAGGCAAATATTAAACTTTACTCTGCATTTCTGTTGACCCTCTGTTGAACAGCTGAATATGAAAAGGATCAGGGATAGCAGTCTTCCCGTGTGCCTATGTCCTAGTAAGTCTATTATTATCTTTTGCTTACCTTAATCTTTTGCTTACCTTAATCTTTAGGCACAATAAGTGAGGATGTTGCCTCCTGAAGGACTGTTTTCTGGCTCTGAGGAACTTCATGGAAAAGAATCGCTGAATTACTTTATTATGGTAGTATATTTTGTGTTGAATGGAGAGCTGTAACTGCACCAGCTCTGAATGCTGCTTATCAGGTCAGGAAAATGTGCTGTTGTGCAGGCTGTCTTCTGTTGTTTAGAAAGTTGCATCAAGTCAGCAAAAATACCTATTTTAGCTGCTGATTTCTTTGTGGCCATCTGGGAAGGTGCAGCATCAGTGTTCCCACTAGGTAAGATGCAAGGCTTCCATTTAAAACTCTTTTTATTTGAGGGGGTTTTCTATTTATCAGGGAAGACTCATTTATGGTTGAAACTGTGGGTGAAAGCAGTTATTCCTCATTTCTGTCACCTACTTGAAATATGATAGTTATTCTATTAATTATAAAATTTCTGTTGATCATTTTTTGACTAACTAAAACTAACTTATAAAATACATTTTAGTTATGATGCAAATTAATAGAATCTTAGAATTGTTTAGGTTTGAAAATACCTGAAGAGTGACTTTTAATGCCTCCTTAAAAATGAGAGCTAAGAAAATTGGTTATGCAAGCTAAGACCATTATTTAGCTGTGCTGTGGAAATATAAAAACCTCGAACACTAGTAATGAGTGGTTCAAGGATATTGGGTTTCAGTCTAAAACGCAGCTAATATGGAATGTGCCACAGAATTATGTTATTAGCTCTAAGGCAAGGTAATGAAATGAATCATGGTTTCCATAGTCTGTATGCTTGTTTGGCTATCAAACAATGTGATTGTCTCTGGTTTTGCCGCCTTGTACACCTCAGTTTCCCAGCCTGTAAAGTAGGAAATTGCTTGCTTGTGTCATGACTTCCTGGCCACAAGATGCTTTGAAGATGAAGAATACTATGTGAATAGATGCCACAGTTTGTGTTGTATATTACATGCTGTGCAGGAAGACTGCATAAAGATAGGAATTCAGCAAAACTGAAACCCAGGGTTAAGGAGTTATTTTTTTAATATATTCTCTACTTGGTTATAATATTTTACAAGGAACTGAGTTTTGCTGATTGTTGTCCACTGCTGACATTTTGAGTTAGATCTTTCACTAGAAACCTGGGAGAAGGGAGAAGTATGTGCCTCTCAACTCAGGTAGCTTCAGGAATTTGTGAAGTGCTTGTATTTTAATTTGGTCCATGCACCATAGTGTTCCCCTGAATACTTGCATCTCAAGTAATTGAATGTTATTAGTATTTCAGTTAGAAAATGTCCAGTCTAACATCCTTTAATACCCAAAATGTGTGACATCAGCTTTATAATAACTAAGCAGTAAGAGAAGTCTTATCCTTACAGAAACACCATCAAAGCTGAAAAGTAAATTGCATTTCTGTTTTTTCCCCCTTTAATCAATAATTGAGGCCTTCTGATCTAAGGAGAAGTGATGTGAGGCCTTTGATATGAAATGATATCTCACTGGATGGAGGTAAATTATATGGCATATGTTTGCTCAGGTTAGTATTCCAGATGTATCTGGAAGATATTTCTTCTGATTTTGGCTTTTTTTTTCTGTATTGCAACAAAGCAGGATCCAAAATGTGGTGTGGCCGTAGCCTTTCACTTCTATAGAGTTAGCCATTCCTAAATTTTTAATTTTAGTTGAAAATGTATGTGCAGATGTTGAGACCTGTTATATTTAATACTGGTATAATTCCTGTTGATGAGCTTAGCAATGAATAGGTCAGATTTGCAGGCAGATGTGAGGCCGTTTGGGACTGAGGTGCAGAAGAGAGATGGAGGATTATAAAATGGGGTATGACTTGCTTGATCTGTTGCCCTCTTCTGTCCTCCTGTTTGCTTGCTTTCTTGTTATATTCTGTTCCTGGGTGTGTTACAATCCAGACTTGGAGGCTGTAGTTGGGGGTGATGCATGAGTAACATGAGCTGAAAGAAAATGATATATTTCGTGCTGAGGGGACTCCAAGTTGTAATTCATACCGATTTGGATTTTATTATATTTGTGTCTTAAGTGGCAGGCTTTCTTCTGAGACGTGAAGTCCTCCTTTATGTTCAGTACTGTACTTTGCCATCCAGTTGTTTGTCAGTCATACACTGCAGTCCTTCTGTGCAAAAGCTCTCTTGCTTTAGCTCATGTGACCTTGGGCATCTCTTTGCCCTTGGTGCAGCCGATCGAACTGCCTCTTTTGGTGGCTCCATAACTGCAAACTTTTATTTTCTAAGCTGTAGCGGAGTCAGCTGAAATCTGTGATGTGATTTTAAAGGGATGTGCTTCAGTAGGTACACACAACACATCCCTGGTTTCTCCCAGGTATGCCACAGTACTGCAGTGCTTTTACATTTTAAGGCTTTCCAGTACCTATAAATAATGAGTTTGTCTTTGAGGTGGGAAATGAGGGGGCAGTCTTTAGTTTAGAACTTACTTAGGGACCTGAGTCTGGTTTAAAAATGCTCAGTCTGTATGCTGGGCATTCCTAAAGCTCATTCTTTAAAAGTATAGAGGAAAAAAGCCCTGATCCAAGGTTATATGAATTTGTCAGGTATTTCCGTTTTTGCTGTGATGCTGTCTTTAAGAGAAGTCCATGGTCTGACTGATTTGTCTTCCGCTCACTTCTTTTATCAAGTCTTTCATTTATACCTAGCTTGAAACTGAATTTTTGGTTTTTGGGTTTTTCCCCGCTGAATTCTCAGATGCCTGACTTGGATGCAACTGTCTTAACCACTTTGGTTTCAGAGAGGAGCAAGAGACTGCCTTATGCTCTAGCTTGGTGAAATCTGCAGGATTCCAACTTCTGAACAAGTTGTCATGAGGATATTCTTACTTCCCTTGTTTTTCTTTGCCACACAGCAATAGAACTGCAGTCTAATGTGGTAGGGTGGTTAATGAATGTCACAGCTGAACCATTCCAAGGAGGAGGATGAATTCTTGGGATCTTGGTGTAAGGTGGTACAAACCACAGCAGCCACCAAGGGTGATGAGCAGCAACCCAGAAGCCACAATAGGCTTTTGGTTCACATGAGTTTCTTGACCTTTTCCACTCCTGTCTGAGGAGAGACATCTCTGTGATGCATACTCGCTGGTCAGAGCTCCGATGTGGCCGGATGAGGAGCAGGGTTCCCCAGGAGACCTTGCAGATGTGCAGGCAGTGGTGATAAATGTGACCACTATTTTGGTGTGAGAGGAGGAACACAACTACTTAGATAACTTAGTCATCTCAGCATTGGCCCTGGAGCTAAAGGGAAGCAGAATGAGGTAGCACCAATATCATAACCTTTTAGTTGCATTAGGCTCTAAGGACTTTAAGGTGTAGTTTTAGGGAATTTGCAGGATTCGATTGCCTTTTTTTTCCCCTTAGTTCCTAGAATATGTGGGATAGAGGTAATGCAGACACTGCAAAGTCCCAGAAATGGCCCCCACACAGCAGGTTTGAGTGCTCTTGGCTTAATGTATTAGTAATTATCCTGAGCATTGTGGATACAAATGGCAACTCGTGATCCTTCCTGTGTAGTTGTCTGTATTGCTAAATCCTAAGGATTAACAACTGGATATAGACAGGCACACTGAAGAGTGAACAGCCGTGCTAGGGTCAAATTAGGTCTGCTTTGTGTATAATGCCATGGTTTTTATAATTTTCTCTTAATTCCCATCTGTGAGCTCATCTTTTAAAACTAAGCAATGTTATTGCAGATAGGCAGCCTGTGCCTTTTAGTGGTGTTCTGAACGTGAGGTTGTACAGCATTAAATGTGGAGGGCTGATGTGCTTTACACACCTACATAACCCTCCTCTAAAGCTATTTTGGAGCCTCTTTTTTAAATTTTATACTCTTTTGCCCCAGTTTTTGTGGTTAGGAGATATTCTTACCTGGCTGCACCTGTCATCGTTCCCTGCCAGTCTCCTCTAGAAACACTGCATCTAGAAGGTAGCGTGTTCAGTGACAAGAGATTAAAGCCAAGTGTCAGAGTTCCTGCTCAGAAAGCTTTGTCTTAATTTAGGTCAGTACCTCATTGTGCTGTAAACAGCAGAATAGTTGTGCCTGTCTTTACGATATAATAAGTGTGTGTGGTAAACTGATGCTACCTGCCTGCCCGCCACAGCTCTGGCCCATACAAAGCATCCCGGAGAGGGGAGCAGTGCTGAAGCAAATTCCCTGCTGCCCGTGGGTGAGGTGAGCAGCTGTGACCCTGTCTGGCAGGCAGGATGCTCACCTCCAAGAGCGGGACTGTGGAGGGAGCAGCAGCCTTGGTTCAGTCTAAAAATCCTCAAGCATTGGGTGTCCTGCTCCATCTGCCTGCCTGCTCTCCACAGGGTTCAAGGGTTCACTGGCTTCTGTCGTCGGGCAGTAACCAGAATTTTGTTGCTGCCTCTGCATTTTCTACATCTTCTCTCTTAATTTCCCTCCTTACAAGCTCCAAGTTTGTTTTTTTTTTTCTTTCTTTGTTTTTGCCCCCCTCCTCCCCCCCAATAATGTGACAAGGAAAGGGTTTGGGGAAATTTAGCTATTTTCCTAAGGATTACAGGCAGTTCTGAGCTCGTTCTCTGCAGGCTTTTTCCTTTCTTAAGAAAGGTGTTCAGGAATTTATAAGAAACCCTTGTCTGGGGGAGCTGGGCAAAACCAGAGGTCAGAAATTCTGCGTGTAAGTCTGGTGCAGTGCCAGGGCCCGGAGCACTGTTTGCAAGTGTTTGTACTGCCACGAGTGGGCCAAATACTTGCACTCTGCGTAACAGGACATGCTGAGTGTGGAGTGTTTTCACAGACGTTCTTAACAGTAAAGGCAGCTTCTCTCCTAGGGGTGGGAGGGGGGCTCTTGGCACCCAGAAGGACCTTGGAAAGGCTTTGGAGACATCAGGAATGTGTGTGTGCGTGGTTGTATTCCAGAAGAATTTCCCAGAGTGGGTTCTCAAAACTGTGAAGAAGGTGAGGCTAAATATCACTTTGCAGTGGCACAAAGAGTACTTGCTCCAGGGTATTTACACAAAATCACAGAAATAATGCTTCTGGTAGAGGTTTTGTTGTGAGACTTTTTAGTATTTAAATTTATGTAGATGGATATTTATACCTCTCTTGCCTTGCTTGATTTTGATTCCTTTTTTTTCCCCTCTTTTTTGACTTCTGGACTGTTGTTTGTAATGATGTGTACCCTTCTCACCCTCTAAAAATGAGGACAGGCAAGGATTTGTCTTTTCCTGAGAAAACACCTTTCCTAGCTATATGAAAAAGACTGAATTGTGTAGGTTTCTTTTGCTTGTAATGCTTAGTGGAGCAGTTGCTTTCTGGAGATATTTGACTGATTTTTGTGTTGCTGGAAGTTGTGCAACTAGCAGCCAGTTGATACAGAAGTTGAGAACAGGTCTCAGAAGAGAATTAGTGTGAATTTTTATCTAGCAGCTCAATTTTGATAGCAGTTTAATATTAATAGCATATAGCTAGATGGTGTTCAGCCACAGTAATCATCAATATTTTCTATCAAATATAGCAACAAATACTTCAGAGTGGTGGTTTTGTAGTTGTGGCAGGAAAGACACGAGCCGTATGTTTAAACAACAGAATAACCGAAAATCAAGGATCCTTCTACGGCTGTGAAGAGGAAGCCAAGTGAAATATCTTTGGTTTCCCGGGAATGGCCTTTGGGGGGGACCTTGTATTAAGACTGAGACCTAGTGAATAGCAAGTTGACTTGCGTTCCAAAGAAACTTTCTGATGAAATGTGTTATGGAAATGCAAGTTTGGTTCCACTTCACTGCCTATGTAGTAAGCTCTGGTTTTTTTTGGTTTTTTTTTGGTTTTTTATACCAGACCTAATTATTGTTGTTTCTCACTATTAAGAGTACTTCTGAACTCTGGGTGACTGTTTCTCCTGCTGCTGTGTCAAATGGGTGCACTATATACACATAGTGAGGTGGGAGGAGCTCTGACACATCACCTTGAGAAGAAGCAAGGAGCAGTAGGTCTGGATTTAAAACCAAATAATTCTCCAGCAATGTAATTTTGTTGAGCAGGGGATTACTTCTTTAGTGTCTCTCGCTTCTACCTTAAACAGAAATTTGTTTTTGTTTTGAAATCTGTACGCACAGTAGCTGATAACAAATTACGTAATTGCGTTGGAAAGAATTCATTTAACGAGAGGGCTGTGACTCCAAGGTGCAGTCTGCCTTTTGCGTTATAAAGTAACCATGTGCTGTTGCCCTGGTCTCTTCCAGATGTTTCTGACCGTGTACCTCAGTAACAATGAGCAGCACTTCACCGAGGTGCCAGTCACCCCCGAAACAACCTGCAGAGATGTGGTGGAGCTGTGCAAGGAGCCTGGTGAGAGCGAGTGCCACCTGGCTGAAGTGTGGTGTGGCTCAGGTAGGTCAGCTGGGGGTTTTGAAGGACTAAGTACTGGTAGTTCTGTGACCAGTTCAGAATCATTTCTTTAACCTCACAGCCATTTTTGCTTGCAGTGGCAAAAGAAAACTTCCTTTTTCAGATGACACCTTCATTGTTACCAGTTGTTTTAATTGAATTTGGATGGGAAGGAGTGTGTTAGCAGAATTAGTAGAAGTAACCTGAAGTGCTCTAAAGAAAGTGGGTGGCAGGGAGGACATAGAAGCTACTTTTGACTGACCCCTGTCCTTTTAAGCCTGTGGAAAAGTGGGTTGTGCTTGGTCTGTTTTTCTTATTTTTCTGTATTCTTGGTGCTTTTTGTCTTGTAAGTTCAAATCTCCCTAGCTTGCAGTGCTCCACTGGAACTGGAGAACATGTCAACCAAAAAAAATGAAAAGCTGAAGTATGGCTAAAGTCTCATGGCTTAAATGGGAAAGGACTCTGGACTATCTCCTGTCTCCGTGGTACTAATTAGATATTGGTAGCCATCCAGAGGCTGGCTGAACCTGGACAGGGTTTTAAGTCATGAAAAATAGCTATGCTTGAGCCGACTTTATTGAGATATGTCAAGATTCTAAAAGAATCAGATAATAAGGGCTTATATTCCCTTCTTCCTCTGCTGTTGGCTCAGGCTCATATCTGTTCAAAGAAGGCTTTGGTGAGATAGATGTTTGTTTAATAGTGTGAGATACCCAAGTTGTCTCTTGATATTTATCTGCTTCTGACATATGTTTCTGATATTTCTGAGTTGAAAAAGTGTAACAGAATTTTTCTTTTTCTTAGAAAATAGAGTGTCTTTTTTCATAAATAATAGTGAAGTAAAATTGTCAATTCAGCGTGGAAAGAATTCTTTTAGGAATGTATTTTTTGTTGTCTGTCTTTGTCTAAATCAACACAATACCAAAGTCTGCAGTGAAAGAAAAGTAAAACAAAGGTTTGGGTAAAGCTTCTGAATTTATAGTTAACCTTTGTATCCGTGCCTTGTTAAAGAGTACAGGTGGTTGTGATGAGGGACAGGGTTTTCCCATCCTTTCTGAAGTTGGAGCCCTGCTGGAGTGGGCACCTCCTTTCCTTGTGTTTCTAGATTGGCTTTGGAGATGTTGATGTAGAGTATGCTAGAAAGGGCAGAGAGATTGTGCTAAAATCAAAGGATAGCATCTATAGTAAAAGAAAAGTGAAGTCTGCCAGTAGTCGGTGTCCAAATGGTCTTGTTAAGCTGCAAAATAAACTTCTAGGTGAGTGGGACCTTATAGTATGTGGAGGTTTATTCATATGATGAAGTTATCAGTTTCTCTGCTAGTCAAGGACATGTAAGAAAATAATCTGGATACAGAAACAAAAAGGGAAGCAGAGATTTTTTTTTTTGAGATGAGTCTTTGCAAAGATGCCATGACATGCATGAGAACAGATATCTAAATGTTACTTACATAGCTGTTGTCATAAGACAAAGTTTCATCCATTTCTACAGTGAAAACATTGGCAATTGTTTTAGAAATCAAGTTATTGTAGTTCCCTCCACTGATCCAGTCATATTTGCTTGTTATTTACTTCTGTATGCAAACACTGTATGTGTGTGTATGTGTAAAACTGAATATAGAGTTACTAAGATTGGAAAAGACCTCCAAGATCATAGAGTTCAATGTTTGACTGAATACCACTACCATGTCAAGTAGTCATTTTTTGAACACGTCCAGGGATGGTGACTCTACCACCTCCCTGGGCAGCCCATTCCAATGCTTAAGCAGCCTTTCAGTGAGGAAGTGCTTCCTGAACCTCCCCTGGCAAAGTCTGAGGCTGTGTCCTCTTGTCCTGTTGCTGGTTGCCTGGAAGAAGAGGCTGACCCCCAGCTGGCTACAGCCTCCTTTCAGGTAGTAGTAGAGGGTGAGGATGTCAACTTTGAGCCTTCTCTTCTCTGTGCTAAACATCTGCAACTCCCTCAGCTGCTCATCATAGGACTTACCATCTAGACCTTTCAGGGTCTGTTGCCCTTCTCTGGACACTCTCCAGCTCCTCAGTGTCCTTCTTGTACTGAGGGGCCCAGAACTGAACACAGGATTTGAGGTGTGGGCTCACCAGTGCTGAGTACAGGGGGACGGACAGTCACTGCCCTGCTCCTGCTGGCCACACTGTTCCTGATCCAGGCCAGGATGCCATTGGCCTTGTTGGCCACCTGGGCACACTACTGGCTCATGTTCAGCCACTGTCAACCACAGCACCCCAAGGTCTTTTTCTGCTGGGCCACTTTCCAGCCACTGCCCTGGCCTGTAGTGCTGTGTGTGATTGTTGTGACTGAAGTGCAGGACTTGGCCTTTTATTGAAGTTTCAAATACAGTTTCAAGTTGTACTTATTAACAAAAAACGCAGTGCTTGCAAATCAGTAACATTAAAATACTTTAATACTGGATACATGCGTGTTGTTTTGGATAAAATATATCTTTTCTTAAGCATCTCTACAGCATTCAGGAACAAGCATTTGCAAAATATGTTTCCATGTACGTCTTGGATTTTTTTTTTGGGCGGGGGGGCGTAGGGGGCAGCTAGGAAGAGAAATACTTCTAGCTTTTTGCTAATCTCATTTTAGATGTCAGCAAAGTTTTTTGTTTTGCTGAGATAAGCCATGACTTCTGTTTTGTTTGCATATTACACTGAACAAATTAAACCTGCTTTAAAACAAACATGGTGCAGGACAGTTAACCTTTGGGGGTAGAAACAAAAGATTTATGCTGGAAAATGACTTCTCAGATTTCAAATTACTGGGACCCTTCTTACATTGTTCCTCTCTTTTTCTGACACTTGCTCAGGAATTTTAGCTTCTGTTGTCAGACCTTATTAAGCATACTTTGAAAGATTGCTGCAACTGTGCTTGAGGCACTCTGCTCCCTGAAGGGGGCAAGTTTACTACTCTCTGTCCTCCCAGTTTTGCATGAAATTTGAAGAGTATCAGGGCAAAATTTCTTGACCTTCCTATTTTTGTTAGAATTCTGTTAGGCGACTACCTTGGCCACTGCGGAAAGCAGTCAAAAGGTGTGTGCTTGTATAAAAGTTTTTCTTTGAGAGAGATAGGGAATTAAAAAAGAAAACTGATTGTTCTTTCTTCTTGAGCTTTCCAAGTGTACATTTGTTTGGTATTTGACAATCTCTGACCTTCCTGTGAAGTCAGTGAGTGGTATTGACAGAATCCTTGTGTAAAGGGCATTTCCCTTGATTATAGAGTTTCAGTTGAGGTATTGCCAAGCTGCTAGAAATCTGTCTCATAAGCCTGCTGTATATCCTTTAAGTCAGAAATCTGACAGTGGTACTGTTGATTTTTTTTGTTTTGTTTTGTTTTTTGCCTTTTTTTTTCTTGAATTAAGGTTTAGCAGATGAGGAGCTTTTTTAGCTGTCTAGACAAGTAACCGCCAAGAGACTGCTTTTTCTGTAACAGTGACCTACTTGCTTATTCTGTAAAGCTAATCTCTTTTGACAGTGACTCCAGAAATTTTCCTTCCTAGATTGCTTGAGCACAGCTGCAGCATTTTCATTTAAAGGAACACTTTTATGTTGAAAAGAGCTTTTCACATGTCGAAAACATGTTAGTAGCTCCTTTTTTTATGAAATTGAAAACATTTATACTTAATGCCAACAATTTTTCCTGCTAAAAAGGTTATTTCATATTAAGATAGTGACTTTGAAAGACTCCATTGAATGTGAATGAACTGCTCTCTGATTTCTTTTTTTTTTTCCCCTCCCCTTGCATAAATAATGAAAGGAAACTTGCAACAAAGCCACGTCAGGAAAAATGAAACTAGTGCAAAAATTGTGGTATCTAATTTCATTCTTTGTTCCTAGCCTGAGAAACGAGACAATGTCTTCTGGTTGTCTGGCATCCAGCACAAATGGGTTCAACCTGATCACGAGCCCCAATGCTGTTAGTCAAGATACTGTCATAGTATTTTTCTACGTAAAGTTCACTACTGTGATGTATTTGCCATACCATCACATTTAAAATAGGCAGAAAAAGTTATGGCAAAATGTTTAGAATAGCGAAAGAAATTGCTTTTATGTGAAGATTGAGGCCAATAAGTAATTCTAATTTTATCCTGTCTGTGAATGCCCAACTATGAAGTATGTCACTTTTGAAAGAATGGTAATACAAAAAGATAAGAATACTGGAGTTGGTAGATGTAGACTCACACTGGATTTTTGTATTATCAAAAGGCAATGAATAAGGCATAAAAATAGGATATATGACTGAATCCTGAATGTGGGAATAAGAGCAGGAAAGGATATTCGGTGGAACTTGCGCATGTAACTTTTTCATCTCAGTTGTCTGAAAGAAAATGGCAAGTTCTTATTGGACTCACTTTTCACTGTCTGATCAGTTTTTTACTTTGAGCTGTGAATTCAAAGTAGTTCAACTTTTCAAGGTTTATCAGAAATAGGGCTTTCAAAATGCATCTGATCTGAACTTCATGAAATTTGCTGTCCAAGAGAATGAGCCAGATTTGTGTCTGACAGGAGCTGTAGGAGAACACTTGAAGTGACAGGAGCTATGCTGGCACGCTGAGGATCAGGCCTGTTGGGAACTGCCTACAAGCCTTTTCAGGGTACTGAGTGCTGCTGCCTGAGCTTGAGCGCAAGGGCTGCCATCCAGCGTTGGATTGCAATCCTTAGGAAGTTAAAGGAAGAATTCTCTCTTTCCTAAGAGTTTATCTTTGCATCTCTCCTAATTCCTATTGGAATTAGGAAGTAAACAAGTCCCTGTAGGAATCAAAGCAGCAGTGCCCTTGAGGAGGGGGTGGGAATGACTGAGGAGTAAGTGAGGTACGGAAGAAGTGGAGCAAAAGGTGCACCAGCACATTTCCCGCGGTGGTGAGCGGGCAAGATGATTTGCAAATACAAGAGAAAGGCACTAGAGCTGAAAGGTCTAAATTCCCTGTTTGTTTTCCCTCAGGCTGCGACGGTTCCTCAGCTTTTCCCTTCAGGGGTGGACTTCTGAAGGGCTGCTATTCATAGGTGTTGGTTTAGTTTCAGAAGCAAGGAGTGATACTGTGGCTTCTTAAGGGAAAAGAAGAAATGCCTTGGCTGAGGGCAAGGATTATGTGCACCCACTGCACCTGTGTAATAACAGGTGTTCAAGTGAAAAACGATGGCTGGATATTTTTGGTTTGGTATGTGCCCAAGCTATGATGGGATGCAGTAGTCAGCTGTTTTTTTTTACCTTTTCAGAGCGTCCAGTAGCCGATAATGAACGGATGCTGGATATCCTGCAGCGCTTTGGGATGCAGAGAAGTGAAGTTCGCTTCTTTCTTCGGCATGAACGCTCTCCCTGCCGGGAAGCAGGTATGTGTTGATCTCGGCTGGTTCATTCGTTGAAGTCTCATTTCATTCCTCAAGGTTAAGGAAACGGCTTGCATATGTTATTTATTAATGTTCATAGTCAGTACAGTGTTGCAATCCCTCTTGTGTGACCATAATTTTCCTATGAACCAAGAAGGCTTGCAACGGAAAACTAGCTAATGTTGTCAAGACTGCATCCTCCCTTGCCATATCTGGGAGTATTAAATCCCAAGTGAAATTTCTGCAGGTTTTCTAGAGCTGGTTATCACCGAGCTGTCTGAGGGCATCCTGTGTTAAATATATTTTCTGCAGCAAAATATCTGGAGATGTGTGATGGTCTTTTCTTTTAAATCGAGTAACCAAACTGTTGTCTAGTGATGTTATAATTTGGGCTCAGGATGTTTCACCTGGTTAATACTTTACCAGGGTGATAAACTTTAGCATACTTGGTAAAAGATAGAGTTCTTCAAAGTTTCTCCTGCAATCTACACACTTACTAGTTTCAGGAATAGCATTAAATGAATGGCCTGGTCAAGTTCTCTGGGAATGTAATATCTGTGTATTGTAAATTTAAACGTGAGACCTAAAAAGGAAGTTACTCTCTGCTTTTGAAGGGTTTTCTGTGCATCCTACATTTGTCTTTTCATTAGAATCTTTAAAACTCTTAGTTTTAAAACAGTCTACTGGATTCTTCTTCCTCCTCTTCCTGTTTTCATCCTTAGTAATCTTCCTCGGTGTTGGAAATACTGCATTTGTGTTAAGCGGCTTTGTATCCAGCATATTTTAAATGAATCAATGTATCTTGATGTTTGAAATGTGTACTGCTTGATAGAATGAGTGCATGAAAAGCTAAAGCTGTGCCATTTCTACTGACTAAGGATCTTACACAGCATCTTATTTGTCAAGATGTGTTTTTTTAAGTCCAGGGTGCTTCTAGTATTAGGATTATTGTCATTTTATTTGCCACAGCATTGCTAAGCAGTATATTTGAGCTCTGCAGTTAGTCTCACAGAAATATGGTCTTTAAATAGGTATCAAATGGGCAAGAAGGTAGCAGTCATGCCTTTATCCTGTAGTACATGTATGTCCTACAGGGAAATGAATGAGCTTGCTATTTGGTATCTGAACGCTGTTTGTATGTAATTTGATAGAAGCATTAAAGTAGGAGTCTAGATAAGTAGCACCTTTACTGACACAATGACTGCCAAGAAGGGAAAAAAAAAGTGCTTTTAAACTATGTATCTGTAATACACACTTACTGTTCACCCCAGGATAAATACTTAAATAGCCTGCTTGTTGGTTAAGCTGGTTTTTTTGTCTGTTTTTTTTTGAGCAGAACTATAGTTTAAAATAAAAGTTGTCATCAAACAGGCAACCTTTTAAAAAAATGTTTCGTGTCATCAATTAAGTTTATCTTAGTGGTAAACACATGAGAAGAACAGGTGTTCAGATTCTAAGCCATAATGATTGTACTTGTTCTACTGCTGTATTGAATGCTGTGTCTAAAAGGATAAGAAAAATCTTAAAATACCTTACCATCTTTGACTATTTCTATCTAGGGACTGGACAAAGGTCTCAAGATCCAGCCTTCAAAAGAAATGGTGTGAAAGTGCCTGGTGACCGAAGAATAGAGAATGGAGTAAGTGCTTGCTGCAGTGGCCAGTGCAGTGACACTGGAGGCTTCTGCACTTTGGAGATAATGGTGCAAGTCCTACCATGGAAACTAAGAGACAATTTTGGAGAGGTTGCTAATGACTGCTCTGAAATAGACACAAAGCCTCTAGCAATTATCATCCTGGCTTTCTGTTTTTAAGATGTCACTGAGATCTTTAAGCTGCCATACCTCTGCTGGTACAGGTGATCCCACAGCAGCAAATTGAGCATACTTTCCCTCCTCTATTCCCATCAAAAATTTTCTCTCATGTTACTTGAGTTTAATGTTTCTGTCTCTCAGTCACAGCGAGTGTCTCAGCATTGAATTCCTTGTCTGACACTTATTCTTGCTCCAAAAGATATAATTATGGATATGAGATTGAATCTTGATTTGAAAAACATGTGAACAGATAGCTAATAATAGTTCTGTCTTAGAGTGGTGTTTCCCCCCTGCCCAACTATCTTTAAACTTTCCATTTTCTTTGACTTATGTTGAATTGCAGTGATCCACCTACGACCACAGATCTATCCTGCCATGTGCTGAGCATTCTGGGCTCAGTCAGTCAAAGCTGATTCATGCTGAGCTTAATTATAAAGGGGCTCTGAAATGCCTCTTTAAAATGCTGCTGGGATTTTGCTAGAAATATTAATGTTTCAAGAGGTGTCATCCTTTGTGAGTTGCTGGATTGGACTACACATGCATAAGAGCTTACAACTATTTATTCTTTTACTATTAAAAGGTGACATTTCCAATTATTTTATTGGATATTTGGTGGTTGTTACTTTTATCTTGCTTTTCTGCAGTAGCTCTATTGAGTTACATTCTAGCCAAATTAAAAACTGTAGACTTAACATGCTTTGGGTTTTCTCTGACAGGTGAGTGCTCCAAGGATGGACATGACACTGGCTGAACTTCAGGAAATGGCATCCCGCCAGCAGCAACAAATTGAGGCTCAACAGCAAATGCTGGCTAACAAGGTAAGTTTGGAATTAGATTGTTTACAGCCCAGAACAAAGGTAGTAAGAGTCATGTGAGGTAGAGAAGGAGTTGGGAATTTGTGTTTTTTCACCTCTTATAAACAGAGCCCTTTCTTTGGCTGCCTGTTTTTAAATTTGAAAGTCAATCTATGCAAATGCCTAGGAGTAAAACATTAAAATAATGCCAGTAGTAGAAGTGACCACATAGCTTCCTAAAAGGATAGAGCACATAACATTAATGTGTGGTTATTTATCTTGGTGGCTCTGTCAGCTTTATTTGTGCTCCATGTGGTGACCAGCAATTCACCAGTTTGATCACTGAACAAGGCTTTTGTCTCAGGATATAATGCTGTCCTGCAATGATATCTTGCCTTCTCCTGATAGAGTTCAGTGTGCCTGGTTTCCTGGGGCAGCTGTCTAGAAAAGATGGCATGTATGTGATAAAAGTAACTAGGACACTGATTTATAGAATGCTTGCAGAACAATAACAGAAAAGCTAATGAAAGCACAGAGAGTGCTCCTGAACTGTTTAGAGAGAAAAATACTCTGAATGCATCTGCAGATTAGTGGCATAGAGTTCATGTTTGACATAAGTGTTGTTGGTACACACTGGTCTTGAAAATATAACAGCAAATGCTGCTTTTGGCAGAGAATTATTAAATGTGAGTCTGTCCTGAAGAGGGCTCATCTGCCTGGGTGGATGAGTTCCCATGCGTTTCAGAATGTGCTTTACTGGGGAAGAAGGCTGCTTTGAGGATCTGGTCTCACTCCTCTTCCTCTGTCACATGCTCCATCTCCCTCTCCTTTTGATGTCAGCTATGTCTGTGTCCCAGTCTTTAGCATCTTGTTCAATTCCCTTGGCCCTCAATTTTATCTCGGGGAAATGCTTCAAACTGTGGCTTTCTAATGGTTCTGCAGCACCTGCTAGGTGATAATATGGCCTGTGAAAATAGCCAATAAAACTTTATTTCTGCTTTATGGTAAGAACAGGTATGAAGAAGGTACAACTATAACGTAAGAAAGTGGTCAATCAACCAAGTGATTAGAGTTTTCACACAAAATTCAGCAGCAATTAAAGAATTCTGTCTTGTTTAAATTGCCAAGGCAGAATAGTTGCCCTCTTCTCACTTCCAGCTGAGATGTATTAAATACAGGAGAAGCTTAAACTTTCACAACTGTCTGTTTCACTCAAATGTGATGGCAATACACCTTAGTCTTATAAATAACACTTATAGTCACTATGTATAAGAAACAAGAAATAGGAACATGATATGTATTTACTGTAAAGGGAGTTGTACAAGATTAAAAAAAAAAAAGTTTTGAGTCTGGATAGCTGCTCATCAGGTAGGTGGCTGCTGCCTGTGGTTTGAAGAAGAGTAGCCTTGTGGGTGTCCCAGTGGTAGAATTTTTCATTTAATGTCACTCTCTGGAATAAACCTGCTTTCCTGGACACCTCTTCAGAGAGACTTTGTTGCCACTTTCCGTTGCCTCTTTCCTGCCTTCTGAAATCAGATGCAATATTAAAAATAGATCCCGCGGGAGGAAAAATACACTTTGTTTTTAGACATGAGCTGTAATATCTTTTTTTGACATTTTCCTGCGTGGGAGTAGCTCTAAAGTAGTACATACACTGTGGGTGCTGCCTAGTTTTCTCTGGAAGACGAGCTCACTTTTTGCTCTGCCTTTTTTATTCAAAGTGCACTATTTTTATTCTAAGTCCCTGTTTTCTAAATATGACTGGTGATTTTTTTTTTTGGTGGAGTTCTAATATTAGTAAGCAGTGGTAATTTTGGCTGTTAGTGGGTGCTTGGGAAAGTCTTAATAGTTCTGCTATTTTGGAACAACATATCATCTCCAGAACTGGAAGCCGTGAATAGTGGTCAGTGGTTCAAATGAATTCTCTATAGGTGATCTGGTGGTCTAATGATTTTTTTAGGTCTATATTAGACACGTGTGTATATACAGAAACTGGTAACACACGTTTTACTCTTATACTCTTGGAGGGGCAAAAGGATCCTCTCCACTAAGATGATATCTGTACAAATGGGGGCCAGGTCACTGTGAAGGTTTTCCCATGTCCTGAATTAACTGTGTTGTGATAGTGGTGATCACTATCAGGAGACAGTATATTTTCAGAGCTTTGGTGTGTCATTCCCCATCTCACAGAGGTTTTAGCAGAAGTAGTCGAATGATGAATAGTGATGAAAAAAAACCCAATAATTTATGGAATACCTTGTATATATAAAGAATGTCTAATATTCTCCAGCATGACTTAGAATTTTTTAAATGTGACATATTTTAGAGATCTGTAAAGGACAAGTAGCATGGAGAAGATAGAAAGGAAATAGTCACTTAGCTTGTACAACTCAAGAGCCAAGTAGTGATTAAATGAAATTGGCAAGTGTCATGGAATGTGAATGATAAAATTTTTCTTAAGCCTCAAAGGGTTTTGAGCAATTTCATGGATGAAAAAATTACTGGGGGCTGTTAGACATGGATGCCACCTCTGTTTCAGTAGGTTCTTATACTACAGAGTGCAGTTCTTCAGTTATAACCATTGGAACATATTTGTATTCAGTATGTGAATAGGTTCATGTTTGTGTTCTCTCGGACTTCCCTTGACATTTTGGCAAGTTGGGATACTGGGCTGAAGGTGATCTGAACTGCTGTGGTGACTTTTTTGTCAGTACCTTACCGTAAGTTCATGTAAAAAAAAAAATTAAAAAATCCTTGTCTTGACTGTAGGAACAACGTCTGAAATTCCTGAAGCAGCAAGATCAGCGGCAGCAACAGCAAGCTGCTGAACAGGAAAAACTGAAGCGATTAAAGGAAATTGCCGAGAATCAAGAAGCCAAACTTAAGAAAGTGAGAGCACTGAAAGGCCACGTGGAGCAGAAAAGACTCAGCAATGGGAAATTAGGTGAGTTGCTGCTTGGGCACAGTAGCCTATGATTTTTCAGGAAATGCAGTTATGGTGATTTCAGTGATTCAGATGAGTTATTTACAGCATTCCAGGAAATGTTGATCTTAACAATTTCACGTCTTGTATTTACCAAGAAAACTCATGAATGATGGAGAATAAAACCTATTTTCTTGCTGTATTTTAAAATATCCTGTAAGAGCACGCTATATTTTCAAGCCTAGCATGTCTGCTCTTTAATGACAGTGTAGGTTTTTTCCTTAGTTGAATACCTTTGTGTACCACAGTAACTTTTTCCGTCCTTGATGTCAATGCCCTACACATTTAGAGTGTTATTTTCCTGGCCTATAACAAAGCTTAGCCTGATACCTATGTTGCATTTTATGTGAGAGGTAATCTAATGGCCAAATTGGCAGCATATTTCCTTTTTAATTATGTGAATTTAACCACAGTCTGGCTTGCTACAGTTCTAGTTGAGTGCTTGTAGTTCAGCATGTTGATGCAACATTAAATATTTATTTCAGACTTAATATTGGCACATATACTTCTGCCTACCTTTTCATCCTCTTTCTATATATATTATGCAGAACTTGTTATTTCCAGCCTGACTCAGATGAAAATATATTGGTTTGTTAAGCTAAAATATAAATACATTGTTTTAGTAGGAGGCATTGTAGTTTACAGATAAAGCAAAAGTGGCTTTCTATGGGGAGAATCCACTTCCTGTTTGGATTCTGTTGCACAAAATAAACATCAGTTTAAAGGCATAGAAGGATGGTAGAGCAATACAAGATACTGGAGCATGTGAATCTGGTCTTGATGGTACTTTGAATTCTTACTGATTTCTTAAATTTTGTTCTATAATAGAACAGTTTTGGCAGTGGGAGCAGCTGATGACAGATATTTGTAATAGACCCTAAAACTCCCTCTAAGTCTTTGTTTAATAAAACAGCTTGACTGTTTTGTCATTGACTTCTTACAGCTTCAATTCAGAGTTTTAAATACCATAAATATGCCTTGTGGTTGAGTGAGTGTCTTCATATGCCTTGTGGCTGAGTGTCTTCCTGCTGAATTCAGCATTCAGTGAATATAGGCTTCTACAGATGAATTCAGTCTGGGTTTGTGGTTTTGTTTGTTTCCATACTTCAGAAAGTAAAAAGAAGTGTTCTTTTTCCCTCCCCATCGGTGCTCCAAGTAGACCGAATTTACATAATCGTTCTAGTGAGTTTTTCTTTTGCAAATGCTTGGAGGAAGAGCTGGTTTGGCTCTGTGCAGCCCTGCTCTGGAGGCCGGCAGGGTGCTCTCTGTCCCCTTAAAACCGCTGCCTTGGAAGCAGCCCACGCTGGGCTGTTTCTCAGGGCAGCTATTGTGCTCCCTCGTTCTTTCCAGTGGAGGAGATTGAACAGATGAACAGCCTGTTCCAGCAAAAGCAGCGCGAGCTGGTGCTGGCCGTGTCAAAAGTGGAGGAGCTCACCAGGCAACTGGAGATGCTGAAGAACGGCCGAATTGATGGTTACCACGACAACCAGTCGGCTGTAGCTGAGCTCGACCGCCTGTACAAGGAGCTGCAGGTAATGGAAAGCCAGCTTGTGACCCACAATTCTTAAGGGCTTAAAAGTTGGTTGGGTTGTTTCTTACTGTATTGGAAAGAAATCCCGTTGCTACTGTTCCTGACAGACCTACATGTGGCTGAGTGGTGAGGATGGAGGATTAGTTGTGCTGAGTTCAATGTAAAGAGAGGAAGGAGCACGCTGTGTATATACCTTTCCTTTCTACAGTTTTGGAGACTAACCAACATTTTCTCTGGAAAGAAAACATGACTTGACTTTTTAAAGGGCTCTTCTCTTTGTAACCAATTCCTGTCCCCTATCCTGAAAGTTAATTTGTTTTTATTTTTGTTGTTTTCCCCTCCTCCCCCACTGCTTTGTGAATTTATTCAGTTGAGGAACAAACTGAACCAGGAGCAGAATGCCAAGCTGCAGCAACAGAGGGAGTGTTTGAACAAGCGCAACTTAGAGGTGGCAGTCATGGATAAGCGTGTTAATGAGCTGCGAGAGCGTCTGTGGAAGAAAAAGGCTGCTCTGCAACAGAAAGAGAATGTACCAGTAAGTGCGGGGATATGTAATAACAAAAACATTGATTTGATTTGTTGCCTGTACAGTCTGAAGTAAGAACTTGCTTGTGGGGAAGGCTGTTCAGACGCTAGACTTGTTGTCTTTATCCATATGTAGAGGAAGTCTTGTATTATTAAAGTCTTTTTCATGGTACATTAGTGTTAACCTACTTACTCTTTACAGACAAGAAATCTTATGCTGTCATGGATTTTTTTATAGCTTTTTTTTTTTTTGCCAATACTACCTCAGGTTTATAATTCTTGAAGCATTTTCAAAAAAGTGTTTTTAATATTGGAGTATCATTTGCTACTTGTTTTATCCTTTTTGACTTTTGTTTCAAGCTCTTATGTATGGATACTGCAGCATAAAATTCTTTACATTTTCTTCTTTTGTTTTCCCAAAGGTTTCTTCAGATGGGAATTTGCCACAGCCAGTGTCTTCTGCTCCAAGCCGAGTGGCAGCAGTAGGTCCGTATATCCAGTCCTCTACTATGCCACGTATCGCTTCCAGACCTGAACTTTTGGTGAAACCAGCATTTTCAGATGGGACACAAGCTTTGCAGGTACCTGATGGTCCACTAAAAACACAAACTCTGCCCAACATGAGAGCTGGAAACAGTTCACAAGCTAAAGCTCCTGCAGGTAATGGCTTACGATTAATATTTCTTATCCAGACATGTTTTGTTTTACCTAACAGCTCTGTTTTGGTGTTTTTTGTAAAGCAAAGTGTTACTTGAGATGTCAGTCTTATTACTTGGAATTTTTTTTTTTTTTTTGCACCAGTGAATATGTGTTGTAAGCACTAAGGCTATACAATTCAGTGTTATAAATGAAGTAATTCTCTTAGTGAGGAATTTGAGTTGTTATACACTGTGGAATGTAGGAGGATTTTGCTGAAAACTAATTATTTTTTTATTTATTTGGAAGTTCTGCTAAAAGCTAAACACCAGTCTGTGTTTGAGTTTCTAGAGGCAGTTTTAGGACATACCTGTAACAATCTGGTGCTTGGACTTAAAGACTGGTAAAGCCAAGTTTTTGATCACGCATTTTGGAAATGACACGTGTAAAGGATTAACCAGCATTACAAGAAATATTACAGAGGAGGCAGTAGATTGTAGCACAGAAATAGCAATGAAGTTACTGAGTTGCTGATGATGTGAGGCTTGGCCTCTGCTACTTGGAGAGTTAATGGAGATTTGGTTGGCATTTCTCTGTAGGTTTTTCCTATGAGAGACAGTTCAGTTCCATGAGAGAAGTGCAGAGAAACTAGAGAGTTGCAAATATCTCTTCTATGCTATCTTGGGAGAAGACTCACTTTTCACCTGAGGGAGAAGAGAAACTCTAATTTTTCCTAAAAGGAAAAAATAGAGACTGCTTTTAAAAACGTTCTGGTTTTTTTTTTTCTTCTCCCTCCCTCCATCTGCAGTTCTGGCAGGTATTATTAAAGTAACCATTGCACAAAACCAGTACGAGTGTCTCTTGCTATATTGGTGAATGGAGAATTGTTTAATTTTATCTGGTTTGCTGATCCTAAAACAACTGGAGTGGAATTTTAGCTCTAAATCATACAGATTTTTTTTTTCTAGGGGAATGTGTGGTGGTGAGCTATTTGAACTAAAACGTCACTTATTTTTTTAGCATTTAGATAAAATGACTGCCTTCTTAGACTTTTTGGTACTTTGTCAGAATAGAACTTTTATGCTGCTGCTTATCATTATTGTTTGAATTTAACATTACTTATTGTATTACATTATTTAGAATTTAGTAGAGAGAATTTGGAATATTTAATAGCAAGTTGAAACATTTCCTTAGTGACTTTTGCGGATCTGTATGTCTGCTCCAGTGAACGTAAAGATCAGCTTTATTGCAGTACCTCTGCAGTAAACACACAGATGACTTTTCTGTTGTTTTGGATGTCATTGGCAGGGCCTGTCTGTGCTTTAAAGCATCATGTTTTTCTTTGCACAGTATGTGTTTTTCATACTTCCTTAACCATCGTGTCACTTTTAACTTACTGCAAATATTCAAAGAAAGTTTCCTACCAACTGGAAAGAAGGCAATCTAGAGAAGCTTCTGTTTTGAATGCTCTAGATGCAGGTGTGGTCTAGGACCAGTAGTTTTGCTGCTGCTTTGATAACTGTTTCTGAAATTGGTTTGCATTCTCTTTTTAAAGGAAATGAAACAAATGAAAATCTGTAGTGACAGGATTTATAGCAGTTAACCTGTATGGGATACTTGCATACTGTTTAGACCTTACACTTAAAAAAGCCCACCTGCCTATAATAAATGAGTCAATAAAAAGTACTATTTTAGTTTAATCTGTTCCTCTTGTTCTCTCCTAGGTTCTGTGGTCCCCAGTGCAAAACCTTCCCTGTCTGCCCCTGACTGGAGTAGCTCAAATGCAGACA
Source organism: Pseudotriccus pelzelni (assembly GCA_035584735.1). NCBI lineage: Eukaryota > Metazoa > Chordata > Aves > Passeriformes > Tyrannidae > Pseudotriccus > Pseudotriccus pelzelni. The sequence goes on along the minus strand of JAWMRA010000113.1, from coordinate 7,210,098 downwards.
ATCATATTAGCCAAGGATCAGCCTTGACTTCAGGAAAAGGAATTGTGACTAGTGAAGGACAAGGTATGTTCTTAAGAGCTTGGCTAATCTTAAAATGTGGAGAATCTAGTTGATGATATCTGTCTCTTCTAAATGCTTCAGTAAATACTGAGAATCCATTTGAAAGCACAAAAAACCCCCATATTGCCATATAGTCCTTAATATGGTGTTGCAGGGATTTTAAAAAGAAGCCAAACCCACCACCCACTTCAGATGAAGTAGATACTAATGCCTTCTCTAAATCCTCCTGTTCAATTTGCATGACACAGCAGTTGGCAGGCCGAGGGGTTCTCAGTGCAGGGGAAAGATGGATGCAGAAAGCATCCCTTGTGTACACTGTGGTGAATACTGCGCAGAACAGAACTCTTATTCCTGTAGTTGTGCCATGCCTTTTGAAAGTCATCTGCTCTCTAACAACAGCTGAAGGAGAAACCTTTTTACGAGACAAAGAGAAGAAAGTGCGTCCGTTCTCAATGTTTGATTCCGTGGACCAGTCTGCTGGGCTCGGCACCCTGAGGAAGAACCAGAGCAGCGAAGATCTCCTGCGGGAAGCACAGGTATTCGGGAAACTCAGGCATTCCATCCAACAGGGATTACACAGCTTTTCAAACACTGCTGTCAGAAAGCTCCCCCAATAGTACCTAGGTCATCTTTTAAAAGACTGATTCTAAGCAAAAAACTCTCCTAGGCTTTTCGTGGTGGTTGGTAACTCAGTCATTCTCTACAGTCACATTTTGGCTTAATACATAAAAATGGCTGTGTTACTTGTACTAGGGTGTATGTGTGTATTTTTTTTTTCCTCCAAGAATGTATATGCAAAGGCACTTGCATGATTTTTTTAAAAATCATTTACAAGTTTCACTGTTTAATGCAACAGTGTCCTTCAAATGTTTGATTACAGCAAGACTTCCCACTTAAATTTTGTCACAAGGGCGCAATTTGATCAGGTAGGGGAGAAGTAACAGAACAGGGGGGTGACAGTACTTTGGAAAACAATCTCTTGCCTGCAGATGCTAAGTGTCTCTGATATCTCTAGAGAGAAATTACAGTGCCCTGCCATTGCTTGGTGTTTTAAACATAGCTGTTACAGAAAGAATTAAAGAGAATGGGTTCAAACTATTACATAAACAACAACGATGAGAGATGAGACTATGTTTCAAGGAGTCTCTTCATGTTTCCAATGATGTTGTAAACAGTATTACAGCAACAGTACAAATACTAGATACTGTGTTGTTCTTTGAGGCTCTTCCATCCTTAACAGCAGAATTGTAAGCTATGTTTTACTGTTTTATATTAATGACATTTTTTTGTCTTTCAGACAACCAATAAAAATGTAACAAAGGTGCCACCACCTGTCCCCACTAAACCAAAACAGATAAACTTGCCTTACTTCGGTCAAACCAGTCATTTGCAACCGTCTGATACAAAGCTGGATGGAAACCAGCAGAAGCTGCCTTTGGCTATTGTAGCTGTGGGGAACAAGCAAAAACCAGTGGCACAGCAGTCTTCCCATCCTTCTCAGCAGATACAGCAGAGAATTTCAGTACCTCCTGCAGGTTCTTCCTCTAGCCAGGATCAAATTCTTCCTTCCTCCAAACAGGAGAGTCCCCCAGCAGCAGCTGTGAGGCCTTTTACTCCTCAGCCGGCCAAAGAGACTTCACTGCCACCATTTCGAAAGCCTCAAACTGTGGCTGCAAGTTCAATTTATAGCATGTACACACAACAGCAGACTCCTGGGAAGAACTTCCAGCAGGCAGTGCAGAGTGCTCTGACGAGGGCGCACACCAGAGGACCGCACTTCCCAAGTGGTAAGCGTGTGGCTCTCTACCTCCCTTCTGTCCGATTAACCTCACATACATGTGCTTTCCACCTGGTCTGTGGGGTGTAAAGCTATTTCTCAGGGGAATGAATCGGGTGAGCGCTGCTGTAAGATTCTTAAGTGGATCTTCCATGCTGTATGTGAGCGTTAACAAAAAATGTAAATTGTCTGCCTTGCGTTTGCAAGATAATTAATGGTAAACCTTGTTGCTAGATTAGTTCTGTTCAGTTGATCGTATTATTCTGCTTCCTTGCCTTACATAAAGAATACACAACCTGATTCACCTTTTTTCTCTGTTCTTTTCTTGCTGATAAAATATTCAAACTTTTTTTTCCCCCCTCTACCCCTCTCTGAACTGCTACTCAGTGTATGGCAAGCCTGTGATGGCAGGAGCTGGTGTACAGAATCAGCTGCTGCAGACTGAGAATGTCTACTCAAACCTCCAAGGCAAACCAGGCAGCCCGGAGCCTGAGATGGAAACAACAGCCTCTGCTCACGAGAATCACGAACCAGAGCGAATTCCCCGTCCTCTTAGCCCGACCAAATTGCTGCCTTTCTTATCCAATCCATACCGCAACCAGAGTGATGCCGATCTGGAAGCACTGCGGAAAAAGCTGTCCAATGCACCCAGACCACTGAAGAAACGTAGCTCTATTACTGAGCCAGAGGGACCTAATGGCCCCAACATTCAGAAGCTGTTGTATCAGAGGACCACTCTGGCTGCAATGGAGACTATCTCAGCTCCATCTCATCCCTCCAAACAGACGGCATCAGCTGCCAGTCCTGAAAGCCCAGTAGAAATCCCAAATCCTTATCTAAGCACAGAATCAGAAAAAGAAACAGCTGCTTCTATGCCAGAACCAGCTATTGCTGAGGAAACAGAAAACATGCTATCAGATCAGAGTGAAGCTGTTCTTCCCTCCGTACCTTTGGACCCTGTACCTGAGGCTGTATCAGATAGTGATGAACTCACGCAGCTGAAAACAGAAGAACCAAGCCTAGAGCCTCCACTGCCCCTGGAGGTATATATGGAAGAATATCCTCCATATCCACCACCTCCCTATCCATCCGGGGAACCAGAGAGTTTGGGAGAGGACTCGTTCAATATGAGGCCTCCTGAAGTTACTGGACAGTTTTCCTTGCCTCCTGTAAGTATTAGTTAGCTTACAACTTAGGTGTCCTGTCAATGTCATTTCAAGATCTGCCATAAACTCTGTGCATTGTGTTGTAGAGCTTAAACAGATGTGGGAGAACAGTCACATGAGTAGTCCAGAAGTCTCTCTGTGGGTATCTGTTCTATTTGTGTGATGGTCTTATCTCCAGACTGAATGACAGTGATGAAAAGCCTCTGTTGTCTCTAGAATTAATGACATAATGAGAAGTTTAAAATGGAATCTGATATACAAATAGTAAAATTCTTCAGAGCTGTGAAGAATATTCCTTATAGAAATCTGCCTACTACCTCCAATTTTTACTTAATTTTTAAGAGAAATTAAAGTTGATTTTTAACTTGATGTACGGGTACAGATTTCACAAGCATTTCCCACTATTGCTAAGAGCTGGAAACTAATTATCTTAATCCTGGATTGCATTTGTTTATCTGAAAAGTGCCTTGCTTGAAAAATATGGAGAAGCCGACTTCTTTCTTTTCTGCTTTAAAAACTCATTTGTAGACATGAGCTGTTTGCATTTCTTCTACTGAATGCTTTCTGAATTTCTTTGGCCCTTGATTTAACATCAGTCTTTTCTCAAGTTGCATCAAAACAGAGTCTCTTGGGGCTAAGGGGGGGGCCAGCATTTTTACTGTCTTGTTTATTTTGGTAATTTCTTTCTCTGTGTGTGGTGTGATGTTATCTCAGTGCTGTATAACAGAAATGCTTTATGGTTTTGGTTTTTCAAAAACTTTCTTTGGAAACCTGTCCTGAATACATTTTTTTTTTAATAACTTGATGCATGGAAGTGTTTTTTTCCACTTTATCTTCAGTGCAGGACAGTTAAAACTTTAAATGTGCTTTTTAATCTTGTAACTTCTGCACAGAATAGACATGGCATGTTTCCATGCTTTAAAGATTTTGTTCTTGTTCACTTTTACAAGGAAACTTGAGTGGCAGGATTTCCTAAATTGTAAGAACTCATTTCTGGTTGACTTTATAATAATTCTGCAATGATGAGAAGAAACTGGCCCAACTTCTTGATTTCATATTTAAATACTTGGGTTGTGCTGACAGGCTCTTTCTTTAAAAAGCCCATACTTTTGATATTATGTATAAATCAACAGGCAGAACAGTATTTTCTGGGAATCTCCTCTTATATCTCTTATCTCCACGTGTTTGCTCTTGCAAAATGCGAGTAATTTCTATTCATCTTTGCCTGGACATCTGTCACAAATTTACATACCCTCATGAATAGTGTTTATTGCTGCTGCGCAGCCAGCTGGGGTGAGCGCTGAGCTAATGCTGGGTGCGTGTTCTCTTAAGGAAAGAGTACAAACTCAGCTATAGAAACGCTTGGTTTCCAGTATCAGTGGGAGCATCTAAAGCATTTCTGCACTTGGTTTAATATTCTTTGCAAAACCAATTTCCATAACTGTTTTCTCCTGCTAACCTCTGCTAAACTTAGAAAAAATGTTAGGAACCTAACATCAGCACTTAAAGTGGTGTTCTTCATGGAGTGTACTGCTTGTTTGTGTAATAGCTGTGAGAGTTAATGCTAAAATCATCCAAACAACAACCAAAAAAAAAAAAAAAGAAAAGAAAAAGGCATTTTCCCTGATCTTCGGGAATTTGGGGGTTTTCTTATTTTGTTGATGTTTGATCCAGGTGACTTCTGTATTAAAGTTGAACAGTGACCTTGTCCAGAGATAAAGGCAGAGGTGTTTCGTAGCATGCCTAATCTAATATATTCAGAATGTATCAGAGAATTGGTAGAAAATAGTATAAATTTCATATTGAACAGTGCTTTAGCTGATCACTTCTGCTGTCATTCCCAAATGAGCAGTTTTTTGTATTCTTGTGTTTCCCAGGGGAAAAAATGTCTATAACTTGTACCTTTCCACAGGGGAAGAGGACGAACTTGCGTAAGACTGGCTCTGAGAGAATTGGGCATGGAATGAGAGTGAAATTCAATCCCCTTGCATTGCTTCTGGATTCATCTTTGGAGGGGGAGTTTGACCTTGTGCAGAGAATAATTTATGAGGTACAAATATTAACTTGCAAGACAAGGAATAGCAATCCCAGTTCAAAACTAGGAAGTTGCAGCTTTCCTGGACTGGGGAAGCTCAAAGAATAGTGCACAACCTAGATCTGTCCTTGAGGACACAAGTCCTAATAGGTCATAAGTGATCGTACCTGGAGGCTGACTTTAAGTGTGTTAGAGCCACAGTGAGCATTTAGCATCAGGACTATAAATTTGCAGGACAACTTTTTTTTCATTTCTTGTGGAGTGTTTCATTCCCATGTGGTATGCTATCAGATAACTGATAGGCAAAATCCATGTGAACTTTGCTCACAGTTAACAAATTTCTGATATTTGCCTATTTAAAACTACTTTTTCTAAGCTATCAAAATACTGTTTCTCTGAACCACTCTAGGTTTTCACTGTTAAAAGGACACTGCAAACTTATATATGAGTCTTGTTGCAAAATTGGCAGTTGTTGTAGTCTTCTGCCTACTGCTTCTGTCCTTCCTAGAAATGTCTCAAATTTGTATTTCAGAATAGGACAACTCATTTTTATGTGTGCAGAGATGGTTATTATAGAGAGTTGCACTAGAAATGTGACTGGTTCCTTTCTGTCTGAGCAGGTTGAAGATCCTAGCATGCCCAATGATGAAGGGATTACTGCGCTGCACAACGCTGTGTGTGCCGGGCACACGGAAATCGTGAAGTTCCTGGTGCAGTTTGGGGTGAACGTGAATGCTGCAGATAGCGATGGATGGTAATGAGTTCTTTAAGTGGCTCCTTGAAGATGCTCTCCACAAGAGAGCCATGGCTTGGGGGCTGCTGCAGCTCCCTCAGAATGTCCCTCATTTTGCTCCTATGGGGCTGGCAGTGGCTTCTCCACAGCAGAGCAACAGCAGTTCTCTATGTGGGGCATCACATGAGACTGTGCAGAGGGGAAAATAGGGATATTTATACTAATATTCCCTACATGAAAAAACTGTGTCTGAGGCCCATAGGGTGGATACAGTTGTTAGGAAACGGCTGTGTTTGAGATATTTAAGACAGCTTACGCATAACCACCCTTATATACTTATATGTGCTCTGGGCAGTATCTTCTCAGTTCTGTGTCCAATACTCAGACAAACTAAAAACAAAATGAAGTGGAAAAGTACAGCCTGCAAACCAGGCCTGCAACTCATAATGGGCTACAACTCCTCCTTACGGGTAGCTGAGGAGATTACTTACAAAAGGCTCCTGCAGGAGGCAGTGATTTCACTATTATTTCTGCATATAACAAGAGCGTCTGAGGCCTAAGACTGAGGGACAACAAACATCTTATTCAACATTTAGTGGTTATCCCAATTATCTGCACAAAGTCAAATCCTGAAGTAATTGTCTAGATCGCAAGAGGCATGATGTCAGGAAGATTTCTGAGTGGGTTTTTAAATATTGATTAATTTTTTAATCATTATTGCCTTAATGAATGTTCTTAGAATGTTAATGGACTATAAAAGGTAGCATAACTAGAGATCTGTATGGAAACCTAGCTTTAGGGCTCAAGCAGCTCTCGATGGCTCCTGTTATCTGTGAAAAGCAATTGCTCTTGGCATCCTGGGTTAAGTGCTTTGGTGGGAAGCCCCCAGTGCTGCGGTACCGATTGCTGGAGGTCACCCGTGAAAGTGCTTTGCTCCCAGGGGTCTCTGAGCGCTGCCACGAGTGCTGTAAGCAAAGTGCCATCTTTCCTTGTTGCCTTGCAGGACCCCGTTACACTGTGCAGCCTCTTGCAATAACGTGCAGGTGTGCAAGTTCCTGGTGGAGTCGGGGGCGGCCGTGTTTGCCATGACCTACAGTGACATGCAGACGGCCGCGGACAAGTGTGAGGAGATGGAGGAAGGATACACGCAGTGCTCCCAGTTCTTGTATGGTAAGAGCCATCACTGTGTTCTGGCATGTCCTAGGGGCTCACCTGGCACTTCTCAGTGCGTTTTTTGCATGAGGAGGGGTAAGCTGCGCACTTGGGTTGTGTGCCCATGCTTCGGGTTCCTCTTGGAAAGAGAGAGGTTTTAGCCAGCTTCCTGTCACAGAACGACTTCCATGGAGACTGACTTCATAACATACAACCTATGGAGGAGATCTGAGTAACAGAAGGTTTCCCTGTGAAAAACTTCGAGCTAAGCATGTACACTGACGGATATACTGGTGCAAGGTGGCAGTCAGGTGAATCTTGCCACTATAAGTACTTCTTTAACATAAAAACAAAAGTGGTACAGGTATCTCAGTAGGCAGTTTCATACCTGCTACCAAGTGTCTTTAAGTGAGGAGTATTTCCTAATGTGCACTTCAGAACCAGGAAAGGTATTGCCAAGTTTCTGCCTTGATGGAGATTAGTAAGCACTGAATTTGACTTCACCTTTCTGGCTTATTTTCTTCACTTGCATTTAAAAAGAAATGCCATATTAAATTTAGATTTTATTCAAATAATAAGACTACAGAGATACTATCTTTCAATGGAGATAATGAATTCCCCCTAGGGTGTGATGAGTATTAGTCAATGAGGTTTTAAATTACTTTACTGCATGTTTTGTGTGTAATGGGGTCTTAAATTACTTTTCTGTTTTGTATGTAGTTCTTGTCCTGTAGGCATCTACCAGCTGGCGTGTCATCTCTCTGTAAGATGTTGGTGTAACAGCAGTGTAACACAGTGTAAAAAGCTGTAATACTGCCTCTCTGGTTTTGTGGAACAGGCGAGATTTGAGTTTCTGTAAGCTGCCTAGCCAGCATATTTCAAAACAGTCTGTCCAGCTGTCCTCACTAAGCTTGAAAACTGTATGTCTCAGTGCCAAAAATACAGTTTTCACTATGAAGGGAGGAAGCCTTTTTGACTAGCATCAAAGTCTGTGGGTGAAGCAAAATTCCATTTAGTTTTGTATTCAGACTCTCTAAGGGTGATCATCGAAAGCAAGTACCCAAGGAAGATTGTAGGACTAGATAAAAAATACTTGTCCAATATTTTGTGCTGGCATTAACTCTGATATGAGTTAAGAGGATTATCTAATATAACATTATAATGGTATCTTTGTGTTGAACAGCCCTTGAGGGAGTTCTTTCAGGAATTTGTTTAATTCTAAAATTCAGGTACACAGTCCACATCTTCCTGTGGAAAGGAGGTCCATGGCTTGATTAGATACAGCATGAAGAAATGCATTTTTTTTGTTTGTGTTTTTGTTTCTGGGCCCACCATCTGGTGGTTTCAGTTGATACTCTGGATCTTGTTGGGTTTGGGACTTTTTGTGTGTGTTATGAGATACTTTTCAATGGGTCATGAAAGGACTGTAAAGCTTAGGCCTATTGCCATTTTTTTCCAAATTGAAACCAGTGAAACTAGGATATCTCTTGGTATATTGGTTGTTCAGCTATCAAAGTTCCATATTGTTCCATTAGGAATTAATCCTATTGCTAAAACTGGTTCTGGTTGCCTAGAATTGTAGTAAGAAATTTATTTACTAGCTAAATCTGTTTCTTGCTGTAAAAGAAGTTTGAGAATGTGTATCTGTCTGTTTCCAGAACAGATATGACATTAAAACCTGTTCCTCTAAACTCATTTGTAGGGTGAGAAACCTTGCTGTAATTCACTGATCACTTAATCCCTTTTTGTTGTAAATTATGCCCAATATTGAATAACAACAAGTACAGGTAGATTTAAATGAAACCACTAATCCTTTGTGTTGATTAAATGACAAGTCTGATGCTGCTTAAGCATGTGATTTTTCACTTTGAGATGTAATGCCTTTGCTGTCTCTAAGAGCATGTTTGCCCTGCTACCCTCCTGTGACTCTTAATACCTCCTCAGGAGACCAGATCCATTGAGTGACTCTTCCGTTTGTCTGCTTTGATGTTCAATGCTCAGTCTTGGCTTCTACGTGGGTGCAGAGCACAACTTTTGCCAAACCTGTAATTATACCAAATGCAAAGCAAGAGAAGAGTTTTTCTCTGAGCAGAGCTTACCATGCAGTGGAAGTAATTTTATGTGATGATCTGGTATGCAGAAATAAAGAACTTGATTTGAGCAGATGCTTCCCTTAGCAGATGTAGGTAAAAATCTTGTACAATAGGTTGTAATAGGTAAGTGATGAAAAGGGGAGTGACAAGTTGTCTTTAGACAGTGTGCAGTGCCCTTTGCTCCTGGAAATACCAAAGCCAAACAAAAAAGCCCAATCGGATTCAGTATTTTAAAATAAAATTACATAAGAGAAAGTTTGTATAACAGTTAAGATACCTTTTCAGCTTTGCTGCTTAGAGGCTGAGGAATGTGTTCAGAAAGAATAATATCTTGTTTTTTGCTGTAGCTGTAAAATGAGCTCATTTTAAATAACATCTGCAAGATGTGTGTGTACTCCAAGATACCTTGGTCCAGAAGCAATTTAACAGAATTGTGTTTCTGAAGTCAGTGTTTAAAAAAAAATAATCAAAATACTGTCAGAAATTAAGAACTGCTGAGAAGTGTTTGAGTTAACCAAAAGCAGCTGGAGGGTAGCAGACAGATCTTTCAGGTACAGGTCTGAGATGCATCTTGTCTTAAGGTTCTGAAATAAAGTGACACAAGTGACAAATGACACCAGAAGCATCAAAATGACAGGGTGGTCAATCTGAGCAGGTATTGCTATGACAGAGAGAGATGACCAATGGACTAAGAGTACAAGCAAGTATATTTTTGCTTATCACTTAGGTCTAGAAAGTGTGAACACAAAACCATAACCTTTTCTCAATCAGTGCTGCTCTCCCCATTTACCTGATATTTTTTGAACACATGCAAGGAAGGAACCTGTCTGCTGTTATACCTGTCTGTGTATAACTCCACAGTGTCACCTCTTCCAGGATTGACTTTGAGTAAGCTGATGGTAACAAGATGCCATGTGTGATAGGAATTGATGTTGGTTTTTTGTTTTATTTTTTTCCTGGACTGCTCTCCAGTAAGAGTAAAGTAGTCTTTCTACCTGTTGTCCTTTTTCTTTATTTTTTTTTTTAAATTTAGCTGCTTTGTGTTTTCAATGTTGCAGGAGTGCAGGAGAAAATGGGTATAATGAACAAAGGAGTGATTTATGGACTCTGGGATTATGAGGCTCAGAACGATGACGAGCTCTCGATGAAAGAAGGAGACTGCATGACAATCCTGCGCCGGGAAGATGAAGATGAAATCGAGTGGTGGTGGGCACGGCTGAACGACAAGGAAGGCTACGTTCCCCGCAACCTGCTGGGGGTGAGTCCTTGGTACTTGCAGAGTCAAAGACCCCATCCCAATATGTGGAGTATACAAAGCACTGTATACTCATATCTCTTGCATCCATGTGAGGTGCTGTTTTAAAAGTCAAGAGGAAGGAGTTTGCATTCTCCATATATTCATGCAGGGAGCAGAATGGGTTAACACCCTCTGTTTAAAATACTTATCACAGATTATATTAATGAGTGCATAAAAGAACAACATATGACATCACCCTGCTGTACACAGCAGGCTCTCATACTAACCTTGTCTCACCATCTTAGAGAAAAAACCTTTTTATTCAAACATGATGTGTGCATAAGCTTCTGTTGAGCATGTTCTCAGCTGCATGGTGGGATTTTTGGGGCTGTCACATAAACGGCCAGGAGTTGGACTCAATGATCCTTGTGGGTCCTTTCCAACTCAGGGTATTCTATGATTCTTTGTGAACTGGTTTTCCCCTCTTTCAAAAAGTGATGTACTAACACAAAAGGCTTTAAGAACTGAGGCTTGCATGAAGAGTGAATCATGAGTCTTTCCCTGTCTGGGTATACACAGTGCACCTTGTGATCTGAGGATGTTTCATGGATATAAACACTGCAAAATTCTAGGTTACCTTTTTTTCTAGTGTTTAAAAAGAAATTACATTGCCAAGTAAAGGCAGATTTTTTTCTTCTATGCTTTTAGAGTCATATTTAATAATAATATTTAAATGAATGGCCTCTCCTTTTCTCATCTTCTGTATTGCCCTCTTTTATTAAAAACAACTATGTACAAATAAGATACTTTCATTTATGTCCCCATATTTCTCCTCATGGCTGAGTTGCTAGAAAACTATGGCAGATGGACTAATGTATAAAAATTCCATTAAGCTTTTCTTCTGCATATCCAGTTGCCCTGCTGCTGGAGATAAAAGGTTCTCCAAGATTAACCACTCTGAATTTTAGCTGATTGATTTATGATGCTTGAAAGAGGCTGAACCTCCTTCCTCATGCAGATAATCCTTACTCTTAAACTGGTTAGGTTTTGCAGAGCAACTGCATCTAATGCAAAATCAGTTTTCATTTCTGTATGCCTTTCAGGTCAGGCCTACCCACAACGTACTGTAAAATTCTCCCTAACATAGTACTTTTGCTCAGTGTTTTCCTCTCCAAAGTAAACATTTCTAAATTGAGAGCAGCCGTCAGCCCTGCACAGTAAGATTAAAATAGCAGCTTTTTTAATTTTTTTTGCCTGCCCCAGTGTGAACTGTGCATGTGCTACTTGTTCACAAGCTTGAGCACTCGGCTGAGCACAGGTGTGTAAGAACACAAGGAGCATCTGTGCTTCTGTGAAAAACCCCAAAAGCACAGGACAACACAGGTTAATCTGGGGATCACAACTTGTCCTTGTAAGCACAACACAACCCAAACACAATCTTTGGGGAAAACTACCCAAGCACAGTATTGACTGTTACACTCTTGTGTCTGTGTAGTTGTTCCAGTACTTCCACTGAAATATTGTGTGGTTGTTCTCAAAAGCAATTACTGGACTCTTAATATAGTAGCCGAAATCCAGGCTATGAGGTTCAGCACAGAGGAAAATGTTTGGTAGTTTAATATATTCTTAAATTGTATTTTTATCATGGTTCTTTTATCCTTTTGCAGTTGGGTATACTGAATAAAAACAAGGATTAAATTATCTGCATCAGTACTCTACCCTTCCTGCTGATGCCCTAGCTCCCTGAGCTGATAAGATAAAACTGACAAATGAAATCTTTTGAACACTGTCAGGTGTGATAACAGACTAATTTCATCTCTGCTAGTGGTGAAATTGTAGCAGGTTGAGACAGACCTTGTGGGTAGAGTTGTTGGCTTTCTCTTAATCATTAGCTGACTATGAAAAAAGAAGAAACCAGAGTCTGGTTGAAGGGAGAAGAGGGCACCTGTAAGGAGAACTTTCTAGATGAAAGAACCCAAGTTACAGTGTAGACATGCACTGCCATTTAGAGCATGGAGAATTAATTTCTCCTTATTGTATGAAGTGTATCCTATTTTCATATGCCAGTAGCCATGCTTTTCAGAGCGGTAGTTGTTCCCAAAGCCCTTGCAAGTGGGAGCCAAGAACTTCCCAAGCATCTCAGCACCATCAGTCGTCACCCTGTACCCTTGTGTGTGTGACCAGAATGTGTGAACAGCACGTGGCTCAAGGGCCACAGGGTGGCAGGTACCAAGTTATGGCTGGGCAGTTAAATTAATTGCACTGGCCACTCACTCTCTACTAAGTAAAGCACAGCTCCTACAGTTCCATGGTCCTTCTGCAGCCAGATGTTTCCAGCTCGCCTGAAGGTTCACGTGTAAAAGTTGATATGCACTGAGAAAGCAAACCAGATTGTGCTCCCTCTCTAGTCCCCTTTAGGAAACAGGGAACAATCCAGCAGTTCACTGAACACAAAAGCCTCTTGAGCTACAAAGCCATGTGCTTTTCCTGGCCCACCCACCTGGGTAGAACTGAAAGTTATGTATTGTGTGCTGTTCAATACCTTCCTTTTGAACTGACATGGTTGTTTTGTTTTTTAAGCTTGCCTGAGAATGCTAAATTTGTATTTGTTAGTGACTTGGGTGTTTTTATAACCATGTTTTCACTACTTTGGATTACATTAGCGTTGTAGCACCAAAAAGAAATTTTTTGTTCCTTTTTCTTTAAAAAAAATAACCTCTTAAAGCAGTAAAATTTTAAACCTCATTTCTGTTTTACCCTCAGCTGTATCCGAGGATTAAACCTAGACAAAGAAGCTTGGCATGAAATAATACAGAAGCCAGATTCTTGAAGTACTAATCATGGATGACTTACGAAAAAAAAATTCATTTTCTGTTGGTTCCAATATCATGAGACTTATTTCAATGACAATGTAATTTGAAAGCTATGAAGAATGTGCTTTGAAAACAAATGAAGGATTGATGCATTACCAAATGGATGAGGGCATTGTACAAGATGAAATAATGCTTGCAAGCAAATGAAATTCTGCTGCCTTCAGTCGAAGCGAGCCATTATGTTCAAGTACCCACTTGGGTTTCTTCAAACATGGCAGAAGAGAATTTCACATTTTTTTCTGTATTAAGGACCTTTTCAATTTACCACTGAAGGAATCATCATGGAACAGACAACTTGGCTTTGTCCAAATTTATCCCAAGGCTTTTTCTAGAGGGGAGAAATTAAAGTACGTGCACAGTACCCCACTGCTTATTGCTGGAAGCAGAATGTTTGTTAAAGAAGCTAAACTGAAGTGCATCTGAAACAGTGACACCCACCTGACTGATCCATTAAGCAATAACTTTTCAAAAAGCTGTAGCATCTTAGAGATTCTATGTATTCAAAACATTATGTCCTGTAACAGACAATGTAGTTTTAGATTCCTCTTTTTACAAAGAGTCTCATGTATTTATTGTATTTTGTACTTTGAAGACTAAGTGTAGAAACTTTCTGTAGTCCTTGACAACTTACTTGTTTTTATTCCATTGTGATACCATTAAACTTTTGTCTCCTCTTCAGCTTTAACTGTGCGTATTTTAATGGCAGTTTTTATTAGACCATCTGAAAATGTTACCAGTACAAAACAGTGCTGTTCCACATTACACTAGTGTTCAACTACCTTCTGTACTAAATTGAACCCCTACTCCCCCATCCATTCAAGACAGTCTTTTGCATTTAAAATTAAGTTGAATCTGTTAGTTGCACATAACTTTTAAGGGAAACAAAGGTTAAGGGACATACTTATGAAAAAAGATTTGGTACAGGTGTTTTCCAAATAAAGCCTTTCCTATGGAACTATCCTTTATCTCTCTCTATTTGAGAATAATTTCATAATGAACACTATTCAGCAGAGGATCAAATGTTTCCTTAAGGGTGTTTGAGTGCCTCACCCTGCAGGCTCAGTAAGAACTAGGTAAGTCCTTACTGTTTCCTGAAAAGGTGCCTGTAAGTACAAGAAGGGGTTTATAAGAAGGAGAACACAGTTCTTCAGGGCAAACTTAGCCTGATCACAGCAATCTGAGCCTGATCACAGCCTTGGGGTGTTAGTAGGCTGGGTTGGGGGTATCAATTACCTATCTAGAAACCTTTAGTTTTTCAAGCATTAATCTTTTTAAAGTATCAGACTGTAACATTTCATTAACTGACACACAGCCAGAGTCAGCTCCAGAATGTTGTTTTTCCCCTTTAAAATGCAACAAGCAAGCTCTGTTCCTGAAAGCAAAAGCTCTGTAGATGTGCTGTGATAATTTATAAGAAAAAAAAAAAGTGCTTAGCTGTAGCAGAAATAATTCTTGCAAACTTTATTTATACTCTTTTTATTTAAATACTTTCTTGTATTTCAAAGGAAGATAAATAAGATACAGGAACTCAAGATTCCACCTGAGAGGATGGGCTTTCTCTTGGAAGAGTCTTGCTGCCAACAGCCTCCTGCTCCAGGCACATCCGTGGTGAGGAGGGAAAGACTTGTCTTTCCGTTTGGTCAAACTTGTACTTGCTATTCAAATTTTTCAAAGAATATTTAACTAGAATAATGCTGGGGCTTGACAGAAGGCATACAAGGGACCCTCTGTCTCTGGTTACAGGTGTTTAGGTAAGATTATGCAATACTATCCCTTTTCTAATTTCAGATACGGAGGATGGAGTGGAGCTGTTATTCAAAAAGCACTTATTAAACCACTGTCAAGCCATAATGAGCTTTCTTCCAGGAGTCCTGTAAAACACCTTAAACACAAAGATATTAGCAAAGCAGTATTTTCAGAAGTTGCACTGAGGATTAATACTCAATTAAGGCCCTTGTCCAGAGGGTATATAATAGTAGACAAAGAGTGTCAGACCCATAAAAATGAGGTTCCAAATTCTTTGGTTGAAGTAGAATGTTTTCCTTCTTGCAATAGCGTGCAAAATTTGCTAGGTGTAAGTTAAGGCACATTCATGTTAGGATATTACTTGTATGTAGCTTGATTATCTTCACCTGATCATGCTCTTTTTGAGGTCTCAAGCTGCTGCCAGTGGCTCAAATGACAGTAAAGCACAGCCACTGTAACAAGAAGAAAAGGGCCCAAGGTTAAATTTAGTAAAAGGACTTGTAGCAAGTATGCACATTACCATTTCTAGAATAAAGTTTGCCTGTTGTTACAGAAGTAATTTTAGGATCTTTCCTGAATGATTTAAATTTATATCTCATTTAGGTCAAAAGAGTTTTGGGATGATTTGCACATTCCTCCTTTAGTTGCAGAAATAAGTTATGTTCAGGTCATGAGCAAGTCAAACACAAGTAGGAGGGTACTTTTTCCCAAACTTAATCCTTTCTGCAGGGCACACATAGGGCTGACAGAAACAGACATGGACAAGACCATGAGTCACTACTGCACCTACATTTTACTCTGACAACAGAAAAAGCAGGGAAGAAGCCAAAATTACAGCCAGTACAGGGATAAGGGGCTTCTGGGCTGTCTGTTAGAGAATATATTGTGATGTAGGTACACTTTTAAAAGGTAAAGACTTTCTTAAGGCTGCTTACAAGTACACAAGCCAGATAACCAGCCATAATCAATCAAAATGGAGCAGGACAGACTCTACTATTTACATCCCTTCCTCCCTTCTCCCAAAAGATGAAAACAAATGTTTTAGAGCTAAATGAACTTACATTAACAAGGTTCAACTCTATTGTTCCAGTTTTCTCAGTATCCAGTTTTTTAAACATTTCTGTGGTGGGAAGGAGATGACAGACAAGGATTAATAAAGGAACTAACTGGAAAGCCTTCCCCTTTCTTGTGCTTCAAGACTGAAAAGGAATTTGGTCCCAGAATCTAAAACTTCACAGTGACCTACACCCCGAACCAGAAAGGCCCAATCTAAAGTCATTGTGCAAAACCAAGACTGAATATTTTTAATAGCTGTCTAGTATTCTTTAATCAACAAACCATTGTTTGCATGAAAGACTGGCTGTGGTTCAGCAGCTTGGCCTAAAACGCTATTTCCTAGATCTAGGAGAAGCATGCAAACTGGGTTGCCAGATTTATATCTCAGTTCTGAATTTGTCTGAATACCTTAGCCTGGACTTCTGGACAGTTATCCTGCTGCAAACACAAAGTAACAGAGTCTGTCTAGTTATTAAGTGTGTACTCACTGAACAAGGTTTCGAGCCGGATCAAGCACCGGACAAAGTTATCAAAGTCAATGGTGAGGTCTTCGTCAGCAAAACGAGCCACGATGATCTGATGTAACTGGCAGTTCAGTTTGAACCCTAAAAACACAACATTGAGGATTTAAAAAAAGAGAAAGAAAAAATTGCAAACCCCTCCAACTAACAAAAAACCCCCAACAACGTTACACACTACCAGAAACTCAATTAACCTCTTTTGGTTTAATTCACAAATTTTAAGAGTATTTACTTCATTTCCAGAACTCCCAACAAGCCCTTCTGTTCTTGGAGTGATTTTAGAGCTGTGACTAGGCCACGTGTGTTCTTCCTGCTGTGTGTGCTCCCACACCTGGACTCCTGTTTCCTGGGGGATATGGCCAATTGCTCCAGCTCATGATCCTTCCCTGGGTGATGAGGGGGCTCCAGACTCAGCCTACCAAGACCTGAGATGAAGCAGTGGCTTTCTGCGGGCCAGTGGGTCTCTCTTTCCAATGTCTAAACTGAAATGCTGCCTCATCTTACATAGGGACAAGAGGGGAAAATTCCAGAGGGACCAGAAGTGGACAATAGGATGGCCCCACATGACCAGCAAGTTAATTTGGGATTGTATGGGTCAGTGATATCTCCCTCATAACTCAGATTTGCTTTTTCAGTGTTTGCAGGAGCAAGCTGACTCCTAACACTCCTGTGAGCATCACCCCTTGGTCAATCCACTTCCATTCCCTAGGTCACATATCCCAGTTCTACCAGCTTGTGCCAAACCCACATATACCCAGAGGGACTCACTGAAAGACAAGAGTATGCTGTTACAAGACCCGATTGTTGCAGTTATTTGTGCTTTTCTAAAAGTTGATCACTAAAGAAAATAACTGCAAACCTGTCACTACTTTGAGATGCTTTTAGTGAACCTGCCTGGCAAGACAAGAGCCCAAGCTGAGCATCTGAATCACAGGGAGGCCTTCAGGTCTGGGAACACAGGATGTTTCATCTTACAAGTGATATACAGGAGACTAACGAGCATCTATCAACCCAGCTTGAAACTGATATAATCCTATAAAGGGACAGATCGATATAAATACCTGCTGCTTCCAGCGCCCTCCTCATCTCATACGAGTTCATGGTACCAGATCGATCCACATCAATTTCCCTGTAAATTTTCTGCAAAACACAAAACCCAAAGTCAAACCTTGACAATAATTCAGAGCGTGGTTTGGCTTTCATCAGAAATGAAACATTTTGAAATGCAGCCTGTATGTAACTTGAGAATTTGCAACATTGGTCTGAAGGACTTGGTGCTTGTGTTGATTTCATCTAAAAGCAGCTTCAGAAAGTAAGTCCTTTACTCTGGAGAATTCCTTGAACACCTATGGCACTATCACTACCAAAGTGGAAAGCCTGACACCAAACTCACACTGTTAAGTAGGCAAGTTAAATATTTGGATGAGAGTTAAACCTAGAAAACACTCCCAGAGTAAGGCAGGAAGAGAAGCAGCCTCTCCTTCAGCCCTTCACCTCAGCACCTGAAGGACTCCAAGGGACAGAACCTGAGGGACTGAGGACACACAACCCCTGCTTTGGGAAATGAGATGTGTACACTGTACGAGGCAAATCAATCTAAAGCCACCTATACGTGTTTCTCCCTAAGAGGTTGCATCTTACCTGGTATTTCTGAATCTTTGTCCAGAGGGTGTGGAACTCCTTCAGTCCCAGTTTACCACTCCCATCATTCTTCTGTGAGTTAAGGGAATTTCTTTGGAGGGAAGAAAAAGGGGTTTTCTCTCCCTGAGCCAAATTTACTTACATGGGCAGTTATGACTTAAAAAAACCAAAAATTGCAAGTAAAAGAAGGATGAAAGTCTTCTCTGAAGGACTGGTCCTTTCTGCAGGACTCATCCTGTTGCATACACAACTGACGTCCAAGACATCTGTCTAAATCAGTAAGCTGATTAATTTAAACTGTGACCAGTTCACAAGATCTTTCTGATCCCCTATGCAGCTCTCTCTCTTTCCTATACAAGTATAAAAGAGCTGAGATGATGCCACTTTGTTCTGTGTAGTTGGTTCAGCACCTGCAGTTACAGGAGCATAAGTCCTAAGTCTGAAATACAAACAGGAAAAGCCACAACCAAACCTGCTATTTGCAGAGTTTAAGTTCTTGTGCAAACAGCTAACAAAAGAACCAGAATCTGCTAAGGAGTCCCCATGGACTGCCGTATTTTACACCAAATTATAGCAGAGCATTGCCTTGTGTTCGTAATTTTCCCTTTTTCTAACTCTGCAATTCGACTCCCACTGCACAGAGAAGCTGAACACAGCTATTCTTAGACTTGAACCTTCATCCTACACTTTTTCCCATATTCTGAGGAATAAAAGCTCCTAAAATCCTGTGTACTCTCCGCTTCCTGTATTAGTTTCCCTCATTTTCCATTTTCTACGTCCTCGTGGCTTTATGATGCTCTTACCAACTCCAGCCAGATAGCAGAGAGGTGAAGTGCACCCAGATGTGCACGTACAACTCTACAGCCAAGGCCATCCACTCCATGCTGAGAGCCAGGTGCCTTTTCCCAGCACAAACACCACTCTGTCCCCAGCTAAACCAGAACACGCAACAGCTGGGAAGGCTTCAAAGCAGGTAACATCTGACAATGGATTTTCCCTGCTGCCTGGGAGAATGCACGTGTCATGGAGAGCAGTGATAGCAAGGGCCTGCTTTTTCAGGGGAACCAGGGTACAACCAGCTTCTCCATCTCAGGTGTCATTACTACATCAGGATGGACCAGGCAGCAAAGGCAGCTCACCTACTTCAGCACAGGCATTGGAATACCACCTAGGAACGGCCTTAAAGGATACATCTAACAGGTCAACCATTATTTTGCATGTCTCAACACTAAAGCCATCAGTTTTAATATCTTGGCCTGTAAAGAAAGAACAAAAGACAGGATTATCAGTGCATGCTGTACCACAGCACTTTCCTAAATAGCTCATGAGCTCTCTAACCAGTGTGGACACACCAGCCCTTATTTGCTTCTGTGAGACTGGTGGTTTCCTTCACAGCTGACGATGAGGCTTTGGGTGAAAGTCAGCTGGGATGTTTCCCCAAGCAAACAGCCCAGTTAGTCTCATTTGAAGTTGTACTACAGAAGCAAGAGACAGAGATAAAAGCTTTCCTGCCCTTACTGTCTGCCTTCAAAGACAAGTGTAGACTCCTGTGGACAACATGGACTTTTAGCTTACAGAGGTTGGCAGTTGGCAGCTTCATGCAAGGGCTGAATATCAAATCCAGCTTGGTAACCAGCAATACCCCATTGCTAACTGGCTGGAGCACACAGACATGCAACACAGTCCTGACCATCCTGGTAAGATGCCACTTTAATTTCCAAAGAGACACATTTCTCTAAGCACTCATTTCTTGAGCACTGTTTAATGGAAATGAAAATAATGCAAGATCCGAGCTAGGAATCACTTTACAGAAAAAGCAGCAGAGAGCTTCAAAGTTTCTCCTCTTCCTTAGGGACACTGCAGACCATTGGCTGGCCTACTGTTTGAACCACTCTTGAGTGGTTCAGTACAGAAGTAGCAGCAATACCTCTTTTGATTATTATCAGGCACTAATCAAATCTGTCCATCTTCCTGGTTGCCAATTCCCAGTGGCAGATGCCGGGATTAAAGACACCCATATATACCCTGCCAAAGCACACATCCTGTGAGACGCCTTCTGGGCTGGCACAGCCCCAGCGTTTCTGTAGCCCCCTGAAGCAGCAGAAAGAGCATGTGGCTGTGGCCATATGGAGAGCTAAGGGCAGGTCTGGGGCAGAGCCCAGGGCTTTGACTCTTCTCAGGCTGGTGATGCACTCTGTGCTCCCATGGCCACGCTGGAAACCCGCTGGTGGCCAACTGAAGCTGCTCGTGGAGGAAGGTACTTACGTTTAGCCATGATTTTGTTCAAGATGCTGCGCAGTTCAAAGGCTGAGATCTCTGCATCCTGTGGAGAAGAGGAAAACAAATTTTCCACTGTGAGCTGCAGACACCACCTGCAGCCTCTGACTCCTTTGGGTGAGCTGGCCAACTTCAAACATCCCTTTGCGTTCACCTCCCTTGGATGGAAAAGCTCTCCCACCTCCCATTCCCAGGAGCACCATCAATTCCCAGAAATTAGCACACCCAGCAAGGTGTGCCTGAGCCCCAGGCAGCCCAGCCCTCGAGGCACCCCTGTGCCTGCACCATGTGCTCTGCCCAAGGAGAGAATTAGGGCCCTGCAGAGATAAAAGTGGAGCCTGCAGCTCAAAGAGAACAAAGACTGTTCACCAGGAGCGCTCACAAATCCATTGGATAAGCAGATGGGTCACTACACGGATTTTGGCTCACATAATTATGCACACACTTGAGATCTGACTCAGCACAAGAATTAAACTCTGTCCTGGGGAAGTGTCTCTCTTACCACTCACCCACGATGCCATTAAGATATTACGAGAAAAACACTCACACTTCCTGCTAGCTGTCCAAAAAGCCTTTTAAAGTTGGGTTCGATGTCATCTTCACTGATCTCGGTCTAAGACAGAAATAGAGAATGTGGAAAGGAGGAAATTTTCTGCCTGAGAAAAACTTTGTGCATTTCCTTGCCCCTAGTAAAACACAGTTAAAATGGCAACACTGAAGGTAGAGTGTTTTTGCTATGATTTTAATCAGTTTTATTTTCAGGGGCTCCTCAAAATGCTGGTGTTGCAAATGCTGCAAAAGAATCACACATGGGGTACGTGCATTAGCAGGCAAAACATCCTCAGCTCCAGCAGGACTAAACATATGGTGAGCCACTAGTTACTCATGGAAACAACAAGATATGCAAAAACACCCCTAGGGCTGAAAGCTGCACTCTTGGATTCCTGGAGAGCAAAGGGAATTTCCTGTGGCTCCAGTTAACTCTTCAGAGTGTACCTGACCTCCTCTACCTAGGAAGTCCGAGATCTGGATAAAGCACATTTCCATTACATTGTTAATGATATTTCCACTTGCTTGACACTCAGTTATGGATATTGAAAGATCTTTTCCCAAAGTTCTTGATAATGCCTATTGAAAAACATTGCTCTGCACAGGGAACAGGCACTCCAACCCCCACTTATTGACAACGAAATTATCTCAATTTAAAAAACATTTAAGTTGTCATACCTCTTCAAAATTGGCCTCAATTTCATCATCTATCACCCTAGAAAGATAAAGAAGTCAATATTAAAATCAAAACAGGTCACTTTTATGATGCTTTTCCTTCAAGCTTCAGTTAGAGAGAGATTCTTTAAAATATGGAAATAATAATTAGTATTCAAAAGTTACCGGACTAATCAGTGACAGACACTGCATACCACAGGGAAGGCAGTATTTTGCCAGCTATGGAAACACATTACAAACTGTGCAATGTCCTGCAGAGCCACAGACAGGATTTTGGGCCACACGTAACTCTTTGGGTCATTCAGTGTCACTCAGCCCAGGACTAGGCTCTTGGGTGCAAATCAAACTTCACGTAGTCACTTTTTTTTTTTTTTCTTTTTCCTTTAAAAGAGCAAAAAGTGAGAGCCCTAAATTCTGATGTGTTTTGTACTGCCTCCCTACTTAAGCACTGCCAAGGGCCCATCCAAAGCTACAGTGTGTCCTCACACAGCAGACATCCCAATTTTCTCATCACAGCCGAAACATGCAGCAAAACATTACAGGACTGAAAAAGGATTTTGCTTGCTTTGAATCAGGGAACTTAATACAAAAGATACCGCATCCCTTTCAGAGGTTTTAGCCCAGCTGCTCTGTAAGACGTGACATCAAAATTTTTTCACGGTTTTACAGCTAACAGTGTGGTTTTGAGCCAGTTCTGTTAAAATCCATTTTAACTTTTACCAAAGGTATCATTTGGTTGAGCAAGTATGTTGAAATTTTTCCAAATTTTTCTCAATGGTGTGAGACCAGTTGTGGTGATCAGTGTGTCCCCAGGCAACTGAAAGCATTTCTGTCTGCCAAGGGGAGAGCCCAACCTGATGCACCCAGGGTTTTCTTCTCTCCACAGACTTAACTGTGCTGTAGCACCCAGCTGCCCAAAGCCCCATAACTACAAGTGTCTGCTCAGGCCAGGATAATTACGACAACAACAACAATCATAATAAAAAAATTGTACTAAATATTATTACTTTCCTTCCACCGTTTCTTCCTGCTTAGTTTACTCAAACTTTCCTTAGCCTGCCCATGGGGAAACTGTGGACAGGTAAGAACTGCCATGATCCCATCCATACAGGATCATTGTGCATCCCCCCTTCCCTCCTGGGAAGTGGATATACCCCATCCCTGGGCTGTTCTATCCTTCCATGCCTGCAAGAGGGACCAGAGGTCACCTCTCAGTGCTCATAGCACTCTCACACAAAAACATACGTACGTGGAGTTTGCGTTTTTTTCAGAGAACACCCGCAGACAGAAATCCCCGTTCTTGTTGGGTTCGAAGGTCGAGGGCACGACAATATATTCTCCCGCAGGGAGCTTGAACCGGTTCAGCACTTCCCGGAGGTTGATAAAGGTGTTTGATTTTTCTCTGGCTTTGTTGGTCAGGAAGAAGTTTTTGCTCAGATGAATATTCGTCTGGCCAGAAAACTTATGCAAAGCAAAGAAAGAAGTAAAACCCACAGTCTGCACGCATTTGCATTCACAAATTAAAAATATAATAGATATATCAATCAGCTCTGTATGGGGAGGGAAAAAAAGAAAAAAAAAGTCAACTCGATAGAACTGAAAGAAAAGAGAAGAGAAAGGGGGTGATGTGCATCCCACCACAGGATTCCTGAGATGTGGCTGCAAATGTGTTTTGCAGATCGTCTCAATAAATCGTTCAGGTCCTGCTTTTGTTTTGCAGATGATGATGGGTGTCTGAAGACATCTGAAAATTCTCCCACCAGCTGTTTTTCGTTAAGTAATATGGCATAGGAGCCATGTCCCTCTGGTCGCCACAGCTGGTGCCACCTGGAGACTGCAGCTTGGATCTGCCTCTGAGGTCAGGCTACCCCAAGGCAGAGACCTCATTTATGGAGGGCTCCAAGAATAAAATAAATAAAATGAAATAATAAAATATTTTGAGTGTAACACCTAGTGAAAGGTGTCCCTGCCCACGGCATGGGCATCGGAAGTAGATGATCGTTAAGGTCCCTTTCAACCCAAACCATTCTATGATTCTCCAGATTAAACTTTTCTGTCCAGGGTCTTACAAGTGGGCCATTTCAGCTCTAGGAAATCCTTGATGATTCCAACATCAGGAATGTGCATGTTTCAGAATTCTCCTCCTTCCTGTCCTCCCAGATTTTTAAGGATGCAAAACCTGTCAGACCCGCTGCTTTAGTGGGAGATAAAATTCCACCTTTTGGGCAAAGGAAAAGTCAGAGGGACTGGCAGCTAGAATTTCTTTTTTTAAGGAAATGAGATTTTTCAACCACCAGGGTGAGACCTTCATGGCTGACAGTACCACTAAGGCATTAAAAGGTACATAAGAAATTTAATTAACCGCTAGCATCTTTTTTTTCCCTGAGGAAACCATATTTTACACCAAAACAGCTGGTTTGAGGACAGTCTCAGGCACCACAGGGTACCCCAGCGGCTTTGCCTGCACCCTCACAGGTACAGCAAATCCAGTAATGGGGTCTGGATTTGCACCCCAGCATTTTGCTCAGCTTCAGTCATTCCTCTGAGTAGCAACAGCTCAGAGGTGCCTGCAGCCCTCCTCATATTGCATAGGCAGTGCTGCATTGCCACTCCTCTCTGACCCCCCAGGGCGTACTGTTAGCTAGCTGCAGGTGGAAACAGAGAGAAACGAATGAAGGTGGTGCTTGGGGAAACGAATATAAACACCTCCTTGGAATATCATTCATGTGTCAAACATGAGCTCTGTGCAGAGCTGGGAAAAGCAGCTGTGCTCTGGGGGAGCAGATGTGGGTCAGGGCTGGGATAAGAGCCATGGAAGAGCTGCTTTGGTGAGTTTCTGCAGTACAGAGCATTCTTATCCCAATCCAAGACACTCTGAAAATGCAACATGGGCTCAAGGCCCCTTTGAGAACAAATGACCTCTAAGTTCAGAGAGACTCTGTGCAGTCATGTTGTCCTGTGGACAGGAGGATCCTCTGAACCATTTCTTCCCACAAGCCCTCCAGCCCCAGCTCTGCACGCTGACCACCAACACAGGCTACATACCTCTGGGGGCACCTGCAAGGAGAAAAGGAGAGGATTATTTGCTTGTTGAATGGCAGCTCCAGGACTACTTCTTTTCATTTGCTTAGCAGGTACATCCATACTTGGAAAAAAAAAAAAAAAAAGGCTTGAGGGGAAGGTGAATGTTGAGCCCACATCACACAATGCTGAGTGCTGGCTCAGCTCCCAGCTCCAAACTGGAGGCAGGTGAGGCTCGTCTGGAGCACAGTGGGCAGAGTCTGACACAGACAGGCTGGTCATGGCTTCCTACTGAATCTTCTCCCTGCAGCCCACTGTGATGTTTTTTTGTAGGCTCAATTTCTCTACTATTTCTTCCCACCTCTTCTTTCACCTTCCTGTCCCTCTGACCTCTCCACCGTCAGGAGAGGAGACAGGGGCTGAGCAAGGCAATAACGCAACTTTGTGTTTCTTTATGGCTTCAGGGGACTTAGCTTTGCTTTAAACCTTATTATCCTATGGGGACCAGATCCTTTGACAAGCTTTTCAAAGCTGGGATACTGATAAAACAAGCGGTTGTACATATTGCCTGTGGTTACAGAGCAACCCACAGGCAAGATCGTCATTCCTATTTTCACTGCCACAGAAGCGCCGCTGCTTTGCAGCTCTGTCCTGCTTCAGGAGCTACCACAGACACATCTCTGACCCTTCACTCAGCAGAAGGAGTTTTACAGATGTTTTGATTGGTTCTGCTGCTGGTTTCACACTTCCCAAGGTAGAATGGGTGTCCCAGCTATGGTCATGACCCTACCACTGCTGCTCCCATTCTGCTGCTTTCACCACAGCCTGACAAGTCAGAGGGATTTCTGCAGTTCTTATTTTTTAAATAGTTTAGAAGCAACAGAATATTATAGGTGTGAAGTGGCCTCTCTAGGTAATCCGGTCCAATCCCCCACTCAAAGCAAGGCTGATATCAAAGTTAATTATTTTGCTCAGGACGTTTTCCAGCCTAGGTTTGAATACCTCCAGGATCATAGATTCCATTGTCTCTCTGGGTACCTGTCCCCGCGCTTGACTGCTATTTTTGTGGAGGATAATTTTCTAAACATCTAAGTGGAATTTGCCTTGCTGTAGCTGTTGACTCATCATCTGAGTTTTGACAGAAAGCCCAGTCTGAGAACTGCACTACCCTGTGTACAGATGGGATGACCTTTCCTTTTCCTCCCATCCACCTGTACAGCCTTACTTGCCTCATAAATCGCAAAGCCAATGGTGTGCATGTCTTCTCCCATCTTCCTCTGCTTCCGCCGGTGCTTCTGAATCAGCCCAATGAGGAAAGTGCAGCCCCCCTCAGGATCATCAGGATCCTCATCTTCTTCCTCCAGCTTGATTAAATACTGTGGATTTGTCCAGAAAGTGTCTGGGAAGTGGATTTATGCAAACTGCTCAGAGACTTCTTTGAAAGAAACTGTGTTGATGTACATGTCAGCTAGAACACATATGGCTCTGATTTCAAAAATCAGCTGTGAGAAGGAAAAACTCTCCTTCTCCCCCGGCCTTTACAATCACAACTTGACCCTCACCAGGGAGCCGCATCTCCCAAACGCCTGTACTTTTTGGACATTAGTCCTAGATATCCCAAGTACATTCTCCTCCTCCGCAAGCCACCCCAAACCATCTCCCAGGAGCTCTCACAGAAAGTACAAGTGGACAAGCAAAACATTTCTCCAGTTTTTCTCACTTGGGTAATTCCTGCAGCCCCCCGCAGTGGCTCCTCGCCTCCAGTTCCCATCCAGCTTCAGCAGGCTCCACTTCTTGTACCTGTCACTTGCCAGGGTGTCTGGAGTCAGGTTGCAGATCTCCAGGCGGGAGTAATGCCTCAAGAAGTCGTTGAACGCCATCCTGTGGGAGACAACACCACTGGCAACGTCTCCTCAGGATGGACAGGTTTTCCATACAACCAACCTGCCCTTACTGTGATTTAGCACCAGGATTTGGGGTGATTTTGTATACTCATCTTGAAGAGCATACTTGGAGAGGTTACTTTGTGTGAAAAAAAATCTGGGCAGATGACATTCCCTTCTGCCAAAATGGAAACCAAGTGGTATTTACCAAAATTCCCCATCTTCATGTCTCCTGGTCAGCCGCTCCCGCACCTCAGGGTCAACGCCACTCCAGTTTGGGCAGCTGAAAGAGAACCCCACATCAACTACAGCATATGGTAAAGTTTAAACCCTAATTTGGCTGTTCTGGCACAATGATTTCACTCTCCACAATTGCAATATTCCACAAAATCTAAATGATAGCAGCTCCAGAACTCTCAAACCACTGCAGAATTAAAAATAGATGGACCCGGCCTATAAGATATCTCACTTCTCAAATATCCAAGGTAAGGATGAGAAGCAGAGTTTTCTTTTCAAAAAGTGCTAATGCCTTGACTGAGGCAGAGCTTTGTATTAGAAAAAGAAAGATCTCAGAATAAAAACTGCCCAGTCACACAAGTGAGTAAACTCCTGTTTTCATTGCTCACCATAGAAATGGATTTTTAAAGCCCTTTTAGAAAGCAAGTTTTCAGAAGCTCACCACTGAAACCAAGCTGTTAAATAAGCAGAAACCACAGTGAAGTTTCTAGGAGTCACCAAAAAATCACTGCATCTTCCATAAAGGCACCCATAAGGGAGATGACAGTGATGGGATGCTTCTCTCTGAAAAAGTTCAGAGTGAATATCACATCCAGATGTGACTTACAGAGGAATTCGAGGTATGGAAAAAACAGACAACAGCAGAAACAAGACTGCACCCCCGCAGTAAAAGCCTCTTGGCAGCGTGTAAGCCATTGACTCACTTGTCGTTCCATTTCCCAGTCCACTCCACTTCCCCCCAGGGATTCCGGATTCTGATCAGCTTCTGCACTGTTCCTCGGAAGTTCACCTGATGTGATCAGAAGTGTATGGAGAGTTACTCAGGGACCCAATGCCGTGCTCCCTCCCGCATTTTCTACAGTAATTAAAAAACATGACAGAGCAAGTATCTCGTTGTTCCGCATGACAAGGTATACACACAAACATGCACACATCTGGTCCAAAAGATACAAGTCAAACTGATTCTGAACATGCTTCATGCACCCAAGCTGGTCCAGAGAAGTTTTATAACATGCACAAACCAAAGCTCATGATAACCAAAATGTCTGTTTTGTGCCACTAAAAAACTACCTCTGATAAGATTTCAAGCAAAGGGAATGTCAAACTGCTACAGGACTGCCAAAAAGCAGGTACAAAGAGATATTCCTCTAAGTCATCACTTATGTATAACCTGCCTTTTTACATTCAAATGCTTTTTTCTCCCCTCCTTATATATTAGATGAGCCTGTTAAAAGAGATGGGATACTCAGACTGGCCACAACTCCTCACCCCCTCCTCACACTGTGCCAAGGCTGTGGCTTGTCATCTGCTGTGTCTGCACACACTGAGGCCAAGCCAAGCACAGCTGTTCAAATTTCAGTGGAAACACCCACTATTTCTGGGGAACACATAGCACTGATGTGAGGAAGGAGCTGGTGCACCTCTAGAACCTGAAGCCAAGAAAACTGCAGAGCAGCAGCTACACAGAGTCCAGAGATGACAGACACTCCAAGATGAACTATCCTTACAAAGTCTGCACAGATCTCCAAAGGAAAAGCCTGTTTCTGAATTAAGGTCAAGAAACTCCCTCTTTACTGCTTTTGCTGTGAGAAGACGACCAAACAAACACCCACAAACCTGCCTGTTAGCAGCGTCCACCTCAGCGCAGCATGTCAGCAGCTCTCTACACCTCACTCAAGTTTCAGAAATTATTTCAGAAGCAATTACTGGTGAAGTAACCCCAAAAACTCATTAGACATGTATAAGGACAACACGATCTCTTCCTCTGTTTTCACTTGTCATACCCTCAGCAATCACTCACTCTTCAGTCGGCACCTTTCATTCAAATGCCATGTCCTGCTGAGAAGCGATTTGGCAGGCACTTAAAAGACAATAATATATATTTTTCTTGCTTTGTGCACATCTCTCATCTTGTGCATTTAAGTTGCAGTGCTGCCTGTTACACAGAACAGAGTTGAAGTGCCTGGTCACCAGCAGAGGGTAGTGTGCCCTCTGCACAGAGCTGCCCCCTGCCCTGCTCACTGGGAAAAAGCAACGTTTATGGAAAAGCAGGGTTTTTTTTCAGGGAGACCGCCAAGAACACAAATTTCTGTTTATCCCAAACACACCAACTCATTCAGCATTCCTTCAGAAAGAGGAGACTCAAAACTCGATTCAGCAAAATGAAAATGGGTGGTGACACTCCGGAATTTGCAGTGTTGGAGATGGATTTGTGGCTGCCACACACCACATCCCTGTGGGATGGCACACCTACCTCCTCTGCTCCGGTGACCGAGTATGCGTGTCCCTTCACCAGCTTCTGAGAAGTGACTGCCTCCGTCTCTGCTGCACTGGTGATCTGGAGGAGCAAAGAACATTGGTGAGCCTGGCTTCCCACGTGCAGGGGATCCAGCAAAGGAAAGCTTCCCCCTCCAACAGAGCTTTAATCGCGCTGGCAGGCTGCAGGGGTGGTTCAGCTGCTGCACAGAAGCGACAAGAAGGATCAGCACGACAGAGTGGGGAAAGGGAACAGGAGCACTGGAGCTCCAGGGACCAAGTTTGAGGCAAAGGGTGCACACCAGAAGCCCTGCACCACAGGAGAGCTCCCTCTTGGCTCCAGAACACTTGATGTGGTGCATCCCCTCTTGTGCATCTCCAGTGGGGATACACACAATAAACTCCATATTCTCAAGCTAACTGGGAGGAAAACAGGGAGTGACTGGCCTGAGGATATCTAGGCATCACCAGGGCTCACACCCAGGTCCAGCAAGCCCCAGTGCTTTGCTTTAGGGTTAAAACACTCCCTTCAGCTCCACAGCAGGGTGGGAGGTTGCCCTTGCTTTCCCTAGCACTGCCACCCTGGAACCTGCCACACAGGGCAGCAAAGCTGAATTTTGGATGCCACTAGAACCTGAAGGCACATCACCCTCTCACTTTTTCATGGCCGTTAGAATACTTGGGCAGTCTGGCCTTTAAACACTGCAGAGAAAAGTCATTCTTGCTAGACAGTGAATGTTTAACCACCTATGAAACGTGGCTATCGTTGTCTTCCCACCATTTCAGAAACTGTGCGATCTCTAAACAAACATATTGGAAGCTTAAGAAAACAGAGAGGATGGAATTGAGCTGGCAGGATTCCCGCTGTCAATTCAGGCCCTATTACTGCCCTGCAATACACTCTCCATGTAATGTTTAACCTCTGTGTCCCTATTTCTCTCACAGAAGAGAAGATTTTACAAGATTTTTCCCAAAGGCTAAACTCAGTAACAAAAAATTTACACTACAGAAATTGCCATTACTTATCAACAACACAGTATATTTACTCTCCTACACCTTCAACAAGAGATTTGTAGTGTGGGGCAAAAATCCAGACGTCAGATTCTTATCTAAATGCAAACAAGTAAAACAGGCCTCGAAAGTACCATGAAGTCAAACACTGACATTAACCAAGTAGTTTTCCTGCTGTGAAGCTTCCCTCTCCTGGGACTCTCATTTAACTTGAAAAATGGGAGGAAACATTTACATTTATATTCTGAATGGAGCTCTTGTAAACAATTTACCTTCCCTTTAGACATAACTAAGATGCAATCTCATTTGGGAGGAGGGTGATTAACACAATAACAATACCTAGACTCATTTCAGTAAGGCTAAAAGCAATGGTGAATCCTTACACGCAGGGCCAAAGCTCCTGTTTTCCTTCTCATGCAGGTCCAGCTTCTGACAATGTGTTTTCTCATAAATCCTTTCAAAGACCTGGCAACGGTCTAAGCCTCTCTGCTTCAGATTTTCTGGGAACACTGAGATCTGTCCAGATTTTTCGGGAACATATTAGGTGCAACTAGTGTGTGAAAAAGGCTACAGCAAAGGTGGAGGCTGCATCTGAGAATCTGCAGGAGCCATTAGCAGCAGCTTTCTGTCCAAATCTACTCACCCCTACCATCCTGCTGCCAAGCTACAGGCTTTCTTAGGAACAAAGACGTACCTCAGGATCCCTAATGAGTTCCCTGTATGATTCATTACCATGAACTTACAAAACAACAAAAGCTCTAGGTCTCAAGGAAGAAACACAAAAGAGGCAAAGGGCTTTTACTAATAAAGTCTACGTTTCAACCTAACCCCCATGAAGAGCACGTGCCTGAGTCACATTTGGGGGTCAAACTCTGCAGGCACAAGTAGAGCACGGAACCACAGCAGAGGGGACCTGCATCCTGTGTGCAGTCCCTGTGGATGGTCCACCCCCCAGCTGCCTGCATGCACAGCAAGAGCCGAGTGCCCAGCAATAAGCCTTCTAACTCACATCAATGGAACAGCCCAGGAGAGAGCCTTTCTGGAGGGCCTTCTGAATGATTCTGAAGAGGTTGGGTGGTGCCGTCCGCAGCTCATACCATTCTGCAATTCCACCGGTGAAGTCCTCGAAGCCTTCGGTGGTGGTGCCACCAGAAAGGGCCTCATACGATCCGTTCAGCCTGCACCAAACGAGGGACACGCACAAGCATCATGCTGCTTGCTTTCCTCTCGTCTCACACACAGCCATCAGGTTTCCCTGTTCTCCTCTTCCCTTCAGCAGAGGCACTCAGTGTGCCAACTGTGAGGGCATTTCTGCTTTCAACAGCACTACAGCAGCTACAAATTACGAATGCGCCCCCCGTTCAGCTTTGCGTCTTAGACCTCTTTACTGGGAAAGCCCAGCATAAAATCTTATACAGTCATGAACATAGATTGCAGGTTCAGTCATATCAATGAAAAAAATCCTGAAGGCTATTTGAAGAAAAAACATGTATTAAAAAAAAAAAAAAAATCGAGACCCAGCATTTTGCCTCTCCAGACCCACAGTCTTTTAATCTCCTTAACAATTACAGGCCTGATTTTCAGATGATCTAAATTTCTTAAGTACATTCCAAATTGTAATGTCAGAGGCAAGAATTCCTCTCTGGCCAACCCAAAAATGGAGATTCAGGTATCAGCGTCTTTGCCTCTAACACAGACCTGAGCATGTGGACTGATGCGCTTTGCACATTGAAGCTGTGCAGCTGCAAGCTCTCACGGCTGCACAGAAGAAATGGAGTTTCCCAGGTGACAGGAGACCACTCCAGGAACAGCCTCATCACAAGATGCAAGAGCTACTTTTTTTGGCTAGCAACATAGCCAATACTACGGCTACTTGTCTTAGGCACCTATCAACAAAGCTTCTTTAAAGCAGCCACTGTGCGATACCCTAGAATCTGTAAAGGCTAATAATTTGGCTGACACTTGAAATGCATAGCATTCATACAATTGAGGATGCTATGGGGAAGCAGCGATTTGAGTGGGGTGAAAGCCTGGCCTCGACTCACTTGGCATAGGCCTTCTCCAGCAGCGCACTCCAGAACTCGCTGCCCTCCGCCGAGTGCACGAAGAGCAGCTCCCCGTTCTTGGTGGGCAGCCTGTCGTCCACCACCACATCCACCCACTCCCCGTACTGCCAGAACTGAAAAGAGATCACAGACACCTTGTCACCACACCACACTGTGCACTCCGTCACCAGGAGCTTTATCTGCTAGCGCAGATTTCCTAGAGGAAAAGCAATCTCCCTTCATCCACCCTGTTCAGGGACGTACCCAGACGGCTCTGGTGATGGAGGGAGGACCACAAAGGCTGCCTCTGCTCCCAGCTCTTTGGTTAATGGTCTTGTTCCATCCACCACCATCACCCTTCTTAGTATCTCCCTTTTTCTGCCTGGCTCTTTGACGTCCCACAAAGCCATTCCACGAAACCCCCCACACAGAGACACAGCCAGTCACTGCCTCCTGGCCAACAGTACCAGGGGGAGAAGGCTGTTTTCCACATACCTGGAAATGGAAAATTCCTGCATATTTATCCTGGAAGCTCTGGTCTTTGGGAACAACACGGGCCAAAATTTCTTCATTTAGGGTGAGAGAAGCAATGGCAGCCAAGAGCCAACAGTCCCCTGTAAAAATAAAATAAAATAAAATAATAATTAGGTTCAATATTAAAACTTTATTCTTTAGGTTTTGAACTGCATAGGGATTGTGCATTATAACCAATAAGCCCCTCGACTGGGATATGATGATCCCTCCCATCACCTTACCTCTACGACAGATCAAATGTATGAACACAAATACCCTGTAGTTGCAGGCAAGTGTTTCCTCAAGACCAAAATCACTTAAAAAAACCTCAAAGCAGACTTTTTCTGATCTACCACCAGAGTTATCACCCACTCTGGGATTATTTGAAAGAAAACTTAATATTCAGCTGAGTCCTTACATGTTAGGAAGCAGCATGGGGAAAAGGCAAAGAGCCTGTGGGCACATGCATGTACTGAGGGGTGCAGTTTCTCCTCAAAAGGACAGTGTTTTCTCAAACATGGGTTGCATTCATTTCCCTCCTCCACATTTAATAAATGCCTGTTGCTTTGCCATCCGGAGACCTGTCCTCTGGACAAGCTCCCTTTAAGGTCTCTTTGCCAGCCTCCCTCCAAACAGGAGCTTCTTTCACCTTAGACATCTCTAGAGGCTCTTGCTTGAGGCCTCTCTGTCTAGTCCCACATTTCATCTCTGGCTCTAGTCACCAGAGAGACAGGAAAGGCCTGAAGGCAGGCACTGTTTCCCAGTTCCACACACCTCTTCACCCCGCCTGGGATGGAGCCAACATACACTAAGCCTGCACACCGCAGCTCCAGGGCACAAGCTGCCTGGACAGTGTTTTTCCACACCATCTCCCGCCACGCAGAGGAAGGAAGAGACCACAGCTCTATAAATATTACACCTCTATTTTCTGTAATTAAGTTTTCAGAACCCAGTGTTACTTTAACAGGGCAGTTACCTTTCTGCTCAGTCATGGGCTTCCTGCAGCCCGTTAGCAAGGCAGAGATTTACAGACCCCGATGATCTCGTGACTGCCACAGCCCTTGTTAGCATTACCAGATCCACTGTTCCTTTGCTTTGTGAACAGAGTGTAGCTGGTATTAGGCATCAGATCCCACAGAACGATACTGGAGGACTGCAGGTTGAAGAAGCATGAACCAGCTGCAGCTGCCAGTAAGCCAGAGCCCAGCAAAGCAGCAGTCCCTATACAGTCTTCTCTGTCCCATAGGAAAGGGCTCAAAGCTTACAGGTGAGAAGCTGGGATCCAAATGGGAGAAAGTCTCAGGGCGAGTTAACTCTCAAGCAGCCCTCAAGGTCCACCCTCAGGCCCAAATCCATCACTGCTCAGACAGCACTAGCAGGAACACAGGCAACCTGCAGCTCCCTCCAGGCTGCCCCCTTTGCTTTTCATAGCTGACCCCTAGCAGCAGCCCTACGAGTGACATTTGTTCCATGGCCCTTTTCACAGTTCATGAAAGGGGGAAGATACGAAATTGCAGAACAATTTCAAAACCCAGGGTGCTTTTACTGTTTCATTACCTAGAGGGGAAGAACCGAACATAAAACTTTCCCTTCAGCTTGGCCTCTGGCTGCTTGTACTGCAATGGAAAAATCACTGTGTCAGAGTTTTCAAACAGGAAAGTCACCTTGCCATTCTGCTGGGACAGGTTATGAAGCAATAAAGATGTTCCCCTCCCTCCTCTGCGACAGCACATCCATCTCACCCCCCCAAACGAGAACTCCTCTTACAGCCTCCTTCAGGGTGCTGAGACTCTCTTTCCCAGGAGCTGCACATCCTCTGGTGCTGTAGTGCATCCAGAGGTATTGCCAGGCATCGCAAAGGTGCTTGCCAGGAAAGAGACTGAGGTCAGAAGATATTCAGAGGCATTTTGAGATGGGTTAATCTACAATTACGGATCCTCTCTCCTCCGGTCACGCAAGGGATTTAGCAGCTACCCTTCAGAGCAGTTCTCACAGAGTGTCTGAAGTTAGAAGGAACCCAGAAGGCATGAGACAAGTCACAAATATACAAACTGGTATCTCACCACAGAGGCCAAATAACTGATAACCCACAGAGAGGTGCCTGTCCGAGCATCTGAACAACCCCAGCACACACCCTACACTCCACAAGGCTTTTACAGACAGATTCGTGGAGCTTAGAGGTAAAGCAAGTCTCTGGCATCTCAAACCTATGCTCCAAGAGAACCCCAGAGTATCTGACATCGGTGTTACCAACCTCAGAAAAACCATGTTGATTTAAATCAGTAGCAAGTCTGGCTCAAAGGGCAGCTGTCCCACTATCCTTCCCAAGGCATATTAGCATTTCTATTTCATACACAAGGCAGGGGCTGGGCAGGCAGAGAGCAGCACAGGAAGAATAAATGAACAATTCCCCATGATCACAGTGCCTAAGGAAGCCTGGGTCAAGAAGCTGATCAGGCATCTAGATTAAGAGCATACACCCTTCAGTGATATAACATATCTTTGAGTCATATTTCCCCTGTAGGTAAGAAGCACAGGAATTCAAGGAGAAACTTCCCCCAGAGGACCTCTAGGCCAATAGGCAGAGTCTATAAAGAATTTCTTTTACTTTCTAGCTGCTTCACCAAGGCAGATTGAAATAGCAGACTCTTGTAAAATCTCTCGGTTGAGAGTCTGACAAACACGGATCATAATTTGGACAACTCTGGGCAAGGTCTTCTTGAGGTTTAAAGGCAGATGCAGCATATATGGGAGACACCTCATCCTTTGGTTTTCACATTTAAACAGTCACTCAACAGTCAAGATACCATATTGTTCTTTCTGAGCAGCCACCACAAAAAGTAAACTTGAAAATTCACAGCCTAGATGAGAACAGATCTGGAGTTTTAGCAAGCACTAAGTAAGAATGAGCAGGGTCTTTACCAAATAGTCTAAATTATCAGAACTGGTACTTCCATAAGGTTCTTGACAGCAACTTTCATTAACAGAGAAGGAAAATTAAGAAGAGGGTAACAGAGGTTAAGTATAAAAAGAATTTGAAAGGAGCGTTAGCAAGGCTAGGTTAATCATAGAGAATTGTTGTAAATGAACAACAGGTAGAAAAAGGTTATCAGAAAAGGGAATAAAAAACAGGCTGGGAGTTTATTTGTAGCACATTTATATGAACAAGTAGTACGATTTTTTCCTGCCACGCTTCCTTTTTGCCATTTTCAATGTTTTACTTCTTATTTCTATAACCCCTATCTCTGCATTTACCTAATCTCCAGCTACAACCAGAATGTTAGGGAAAAAAAAAAAGTAATTGCAAGGCACACATGAATAACCTCAAAGGCTTAAAACTGGCCATTCCAGAAAGAAAAGACAGGCAAAGCACACCCAGGAAATGTCTGAAAGGCTGTAAGGAAAAGGCAGCACAGCCCACGTAAAAATATGGGGCCAAAAAAAAAAAAAAGTACATTCTAATGTACATTTTGCCAATCACAGACTAGTCACTATTTTAAAACATTCATAGCTATAGATTAACAGCTACTGAATGTATTTTTATTAATACCACGCAAATCCAGGAAGTTTTCTGGTTAGAAACATGAGGTTGTGGCAACCCACTGACAGTGGAGTGAGTGGTTGTCGGCATGAGAAAACCATGGATCTAATTTCCTAAATTCGTCCTACTCAATTAGTTATTTTTTCACACATTTTTATGTAAGGAGGAGACACCTGCATCTGAACAGCAGATGAGAGATACTGTGCTGTTTACGCTCCAGTGTTGTGATACCATGGTGACACCCCCTCCAGAAAAGGCGGTTAAGGGTGAATACGGTTTTTCTGCTTTGGATCCTCCCCTCTGCTGCAATGAGTCACCACATCCCATGTGCTGCCATTTGGAGCCAAAACCCATCACTGACTTCAGATCTGATACTGCAAAACTAACTCCAAATACGTGCCTTTAAAAGTTTCACCCAAAAAGAAAAAAACAAACAAACAACCAACAAACCAACCAAAACCCCAAACCTTTTCTGCATTGATGATCAGCCTTATATGCATCACATTATCACATAGCCCAGGTCAAAAACAATGAAACAAATTTATGCACCTGGCCCATAGACCAAAAACTCCTGGGCTAAAAGGAATCTCTGCTCATTAGCTGAGCTGTTTGGTTACACATCCCCTGTCAAGAAGCCTGTTGCAGCACTGATGGGTACATGTGTTTTGGATGCCTCATCTGTCCCTGCAGTACTCCCAGATGTTCTGAAGGGCTTAGCAACAGCAGTGAAGCTCCAAATGGGTACAAGTCTGTAGCTTTGTCATCAAGTCTTTTGGGAGACAAATACGGCTGCAAAAGCTTCCTATGGAAAAAACCCAGCATAATGAAAAATACAGGTTTTCAAAAGCACCTGACATCTTCCAGTACACATCTGGACAGGTAACATCCTAAAATGTCACAGGACATCAATGTTAGCACACAAAATTCAAGTAAATGGGAGCTTAAGCACATGTATTGATAAAAATGCTGGTGTCAGATGAGGGGGCGACAAAAATAAAAAAAAAAAGCATTTGCACAGCATATCTGCCAGCCTCACTGTGTAAAAAGCAGGGATTCCATACGGGCTCTTAGTAACTCAATGGCAATACAGAGATAAGATCAATAGATCTAATTTTTAATCAACCACGGGACTGTCACACAATACTAAAATCCTGCCCAGATTCATGGAAAGACAGTGGGGCGAGTCATCACAGTACTTAGTCATGGTGAAAACATTAAGACAAACAAGAGCACTAACAACCTCCAACTCAGATATAGTTTGAGGAGGTAAAATAATACCAGCTGTGAGTCAGCTCACATCCTTTGGTGATACCATAGAACCCCACGGGAACATCTGACTGGTCCAAAGACCATTAAGGCAACCAACGCTTTTATCAGTCTAAAACAGGGTTTGGCATTAGCAACAGCAACTTCATAACTTGAAAATTAAGTTACAAATCTTTCATTCCCGTGCTCTTGCTGTCATAGCATCCTGATAGAAAAGTTGGAAGCCTGCAGACGGCAGGAAGCAGCTAAGTGCCCCCAGAAACCAGCATCTCTACAAAATGCCAGATGTTGAAATGGCATTACAATAAACTCTTGTTTCAAGTTGAAGAACTCCATAGCTGTAAGGTTTCACAATAAAAAGAGAAGACAGACGTCTAGCACGTGTGTTAAGCACTGGGACATGCTTTATGCCAAAACAGTCATGGTGGGAGACATGATACTGGGCGGAGAGGGCACGGGAAGGAAGCTGGTGTCATGCTAATAACCCATGACACAGCAGAACCACAGATAGTATGGGGGCATGAAAAGAACTAAGTAAATAATCTAAGTATTTTTACTGTCAGGGCTTTTTGCACAAATTGTACCTAGCTGGCAAAGCACAAACCTAAAAAGCTTCTGAATGAAAACAGAAGCACAAAATATAAGCTTCCCTGTCCGTTACATTTTTGGACATGAAAACACAAATAGCAGCGGGACTAGAAACGAAGAAGCCACAATGTGGCTAACAGTATGCTGTTTCAGAGCAAACAAACAGAACAACACAGCACGTATTAGTCACGCTTCCCTGCACCAAGAGCTTTCCCTCAACTGTGCTGTCTAATCTAAAACCCTCTCACTACAGCTATGGAATAAATAGGAGCCTACCGCTTTTACTTCACTTTTTTTCTTCTCACGTTTCCTCAGACATCCTCCTCGCCAGCCTCCACGCTGCCTTCCGGGTGGACAGGCACAGTGGCACTCGACTAAAACCCCCTCTGGCAGGCAAGCCAGGAGAGAGGCCTCCAGACTGGGATAGCTGTGCATAAGCAGCCAGGCTAAGCCTCTCACTCCCAGCTGTCCCCTGGGGCTTCCCTGCAGCTCTCAGGGGTCCTCCAAGAGAGCCTGACTGAGGGGCTGCCATTGCACAAACCCAACAGAAGCCATGGCAAAAGCTTCAGCTCACAGGCTGGCCCATCCCTCCTGCAACACCCTGATTTTGTTTTCCTTGAGAGCTGATGACCAGGAGGGAATCCCCCATACGACCTGTTTTCTCTGTACTGCATCTTTTCAGATTTCAGCGGGTTCCCCCTGCTCAGCAACACTCTCTTCCACTGGGAAAAGAAACGCCCCACTGTGCATGCAACTGCTCTTCTAAGCAGATTGTTCAAGGCAGACAGAAGTTAGTCAGTCTGCTTTCAGGCACACGGATGTGAACATGAAAGGAACTTGTCATGATCAGAAAAGTCACCAGGAAAACAGTCTGTGTCATCCCTGCTTGGTGCACACAGAAAGGCTGAGCTCAGTGGCCAAATGCACAAGGCCACTACCTGCAAATGCCAAGGAAAGGCGAGAAAGGTCTGAGTTATGTGCAGAGAGGTGGTAGGATGCAAAAGCACATATTTACAGAGTGAGTTACAGCCTAGTATAAACCACAGTGTCCCGGGGCAGCACCTGCATGGAAAACTCCGCTTTCTGGCTCCACCTTACCTAAGGCCCCTTGACAGATGTCAGTGCGAGTGGCTCCACCTGTTATGAACTGAGGGCTGGAACACAGCTCCTGGGAACAAAACAAGCCTTGCATTATATGTAGCCACAGGTCAGGGAGGCAACAAGGCCCCACCTGCAGCAAATTAAACAAGCCACTGACCACAGCAGACGAACACCACAGAGATGGAGCAGGTCGGGAATGAGAGTGCGGGCACCTGACACACCAAGCACAGTGAGAGCAGGAGCCGGTGACCAAAGCTTGCGGGCAGCCATCTCACTTCACAGTAAGTGCCAGGGGGTCCCCTGCATTTTCACACACGGGCACACACCACTCCGCTATTACCTCCCCGCCACTGACTATGCCAAAGTCTTTCAGCAGCGCCTAGGCACCCCGGAGTCCACCCGACCCCACGGCTCCCGCGGCCGGCTAGGCGGCTTCGGCAGGAAACCACACGGCGGTCAGCTCAACGTTCTGCTGCTAAGGGAAAGAGTTAACCCGAAGCGACAGCCCCGAACCCTGCCCAAGGCAAGTGGTTTGTCCACACGGAGAGTTCAGGATGGAGAGGGAAAACGGCCTTTCCGCTTTGTTTGTTTTCCAGACAGAGCACGTCACCCTGCCAGCCTGTACCCGCCTCAAAGAGAAGCCTCCGGTGCTTTGAGCATCCCAATCCTGGGATTCTGCAGCCCGGGGAGGCTGCGGGAGCTGCTCTGCGCCCGGGACTCCCCGCGCCGCGCCCCGACCTGCCGCCCCCGCACAATTAAACCGAATTTACGGGGTAGGGGAGGAAGAAAAGTCGGGTGACAGGGCGTTGCCACGAACGATGCTCCCGGGATCCCCCCCACCCTCCGCCGCCCTACCGTGGGTCTGCGCCAGACGACGCCCTGCGTCTTGGCGGAGCGGGGTCCCAGCTCTCGGTAGCCGAGGGCGGCGGGGCCGGCGGGGAAGGAGGGGTCCTGGAAGAGCCGCCCCTCCTCCAGGCACTCCCGGCGCAGCGCCCCGAAGTGCTGGCCCAGGTAGGGCACGGCGTGGCCGTGCTTCCCTGCGCCCGCCGCCGCCGCCCGCTCCCTCGCCACGGCCTCCGCCATCCCCGCCATCGCCCCACCACTGCCACCGCCCCGCCCCGCCCCGGCACGGCACGGCACGGCACAGCCCGGCCCCGCCCGGCCCGCTCTGTCATCCCCCCACCTCCAGCGGCGGCCGCGCCAGTCCGCACGGCATCCCCCGGTTTGCTGGAGTCGGTCCACACCAGGAGTCTCTGACGAGGAAACTTCCTTTCCAGCTCCGTGGAGCCGCGGAGAACATCCCTGCCACGCAGCTGGGCGCCTCGTCAGCTCCACACCTGCGCCAGCCCTGGCTCCCGTATTGCCACATGTGCTCATCCATTTAAAACCACCGATATTTCCTGCGTAAAAACCAGAGCTAGCCCTCTCCAAATCTGCACGTTTAGAAAAAAACAAAGACAAAGGAAGGGGAAAACCCTAATATGACTATGGTACATATACACCCCGTATTGTCAGCCTGTTACAACCTTGAACACGGCACACAGCAGTGATCGCTTACAGCTTGATTTGCTGGTGGTAACCAAAGCACGTGTTG
The DNA here is from genome assembly GCA_035584735.1 of Pseudotriccus pelzelni. Classification (NCBI taxonomy): domain Eukaryota; kingdom Metazoa; phylum Chordata; class Aves; order Passeriformes; family Tyrannidae; genus Pseudotriccus; species Pseudotriccus pelzelni. Next base: position 7,169,451 of record JAWMRA010000113.1, on the reverse strand, counting down.
CCGTCACTGCCGGCATGGAACAACCTACAGCCCCTGCACAGCCCGAACCGCAGACAGCGAGTTCCCCCCCAACACGCACCCCCGCCATACACTGCGGGGAAAAGGAGTGTCTCTGTTTTGGCAGTGAGCTGCTGCCAAGAATGGCCGAAATGCTGCTGCTGGCACCCTCATAGTACAGCAGCCCTCCGAGGGAGAATTCAAACCATTTGTTTCATATTTTAGGTCTGACTCACGACGTGCTGGGCACCAGGCAGCATGCAGAAGCTGAGAGCCCTTTGTGCTGCACCCACTGCCCGTGGCTGCCCAGCTGCCTTGGAAGGACTTTTTGCACATTGTATCCCAAGCGCTGGATGCACAAAACAGTGATTTGGATCCATTCTATACGAAAAAAAAAAAAAAAAAGAACATTAGTGTCTGAAAAATGCTCTAATAACCATAAATTACCCAGCTGTACCATTTGCTGAGATGTGGTGAGAAATTTTTCTTCATTGCTGATACACGGTGCTCCAATGCACTGTGAAACACTGTCTGTTTGCTTGGTAGTTTTGGACTTCAATCCTCTTCCTAGACTCAACATGGGTCCTACTTGCACAGTTCACGGGAAGCCCTTGCCATTAAACAAGAAAGAAAGCTAAGCCCTGTTAATTCAATTCCCGGTGTAGCAGAGGAGGCCCCCAAAATCTTTTTGAAGTTAGATTAGACCGGTGAGAGCAACACCAGCCATCTGTGTCTGTGTAGATCATGGCCATGCAAGGAAGCAGCCCTCATATCATCTGTTTGTCCAAACCTGGCCAGGCACAGACAAACTGTGCTTTGAAGGTGTCTCCTCTCCCTCGTGGGTCAGAATAAAGAGGATAATGGTATTTTTAGCAGCATACTGAGGCACGTGGCAAATCAATAACACATGGAGAACTGGAAGCAGATCAATTAATGTTATGTGCTGTAAGTGCTCTCTGAGTGGAGCTGGGACATGCTGTGTGCACCCGATCACCAATACATGATTAGCCAAGGTCTCCAGCATGGCTGTGCTGAGGCTCGACTAGGACACCGTATGACACTGGAGGATGGTTTTGCTCAACTGTTTATATTCATTAGGCACTGCTGAGTTATCTCACAGGCAAGGCTTTCTACTGAGCCAGGAGACTGGAAGATAACAGCACCTCACCGTGCAGGAGTGTAACTCACGATAGTGTTGTATCCCAACATCCCAGACAGATCTGGGAGCTGTAGAGCTGCTCAAAAAGTGTTTGTTTGGCTCCACGCAGTGGTTCAAATCTGTACAGCTGCCACAGGTCAGACTTCCCTGGTTTTTCAAGAGTCAGGGTAAAAGGAAAACAGTGTCAGTTCAAAGCAATGACCCGCAAAACCAGTTTTGGTTTGTGAACTCCTCTACTCTAGCCATTTTCCAGCAGATGTAGAAGTTTAAGCTGGGTTGAAGTTTGTAATGTAATTACGTTGCTTTTCTGAGTCATCTCCCCTGCATCCCGTAGGTGATATTCACAGACCACTCTAGGGTCTGCTGGCTGCATGTCAACAGCCTCTGCTTGGACAACAATCAAGAAGATCAAGTGTGCACATGCATGTTATGTGGTCTCTCCATTCAGTCAGAGCTACCAGAGTTTTCTTAGTCTCTGTGGTGCAACAGGACTTGAGACTGAGCCAAATAGAAAAGGAGATGAACAGATGGCAGCAAAGCCAGAAAGAAATTGAACCAGCAAGGATTCAATTAGGCAGTGGGAGAGGTACCTGGGGCAATGCAGGGAAGAGGTCTATTTGACACCATGGCTTGTCAGACTGGTCCCAAACATATAGAGACTGTAGTGTCCCAGGTGGTTTAATGGCAGACAAGGGTATGCTGGTGTAATACAGAAATTCTCTTACTATATGGGAAGTTGGCTATCCCAGCAGCAATCTGAACCACTTACCCAAAAAGACCTCTGCAATTAAATCAACAAGTCACCTACTTCCAGCCCAGCAGCAGATGTGAATGACTCTACAAATAGAGGGAGGGAAGTTCTTTTGAGCACTACAGGAGCCAGTTCCTTGATCTTTTACATACTCACACAGTATGCCCATTTTCTTTAAATAAAGGGGTGATTTCCATATGACTGTGAGACCAGTGTAATGCTCTCAGATAAAATAGCAGTCCCAAGCGTAGTTACCCACTCCTGTCTCCCTAAAACCAGGCAACTTCAGAAGGAAATAGAAATCCGACTTTTTCTTAATCTCCCTGCACACCTGTAGCTCTTCAAATAAGTCACCAGCTCTCACATTTCACAAGTAAAGTGGGTTCTGTTCTTACTGCAGCAGCTCATGCTGGTGCCGGATAAGGAGCATCCAGCTGCCACTTGCAGCATGGATTTTCAATCAGGATGGGCTTCTGCTTCCCTGTGTATCCACTCAGCAGTTGTGAGTAGCTCAGAGCTGCTCTGCCTTGCAGTATCCCTCCTCCCTCCTGCTCATCTGCCCTTCACTGTACTCAGATATTGCGGAACAATGGGGAGCAACTTGCCAACAGCTCAGGAAGGAAGAAATGGAGCCATGTACCTGCAGGGCTTCTGTTCTTTTTTGCAGGAACTGCCCTGTCCTCACTAGAATGAGAATGGTTTCCCAGGCTTGCAGTAGCAGTGGTGATGTTTCACAAGGAAGGGAATTGCTTTCCTTTCTGGAACTGGGGTCTTGAGAGATAATGATCTTTCCCGAACATGACAAGATGGGCTGCAGCACCAGCCAACACAGAGTGAGGTGTCGGAAAGACCTGGATCGTCCTGAAAAGTGCATCTGTCCTTCCCAGCTCCTCACAGTGCTGAACCATCACCACATGATCAGCTCAGTTGTGTTGTGGAGCTTCACACCTGGCATGCAGGCATTACTGCTGTAGTATGTCATGTTCCTCCTCTTCAGGCACCAACAATTTTCTGGCATTTCTAAAACAGTCAAGCAGGATCATAGCTAATTTCAGATGTGTTTCTCTATAGGGAACCCATTAGGCTTCAGCCTGTAGCAAGCCAACCTCTAAAACAATAATCTTATAGACAACATTTAGGACCTTTCACAGCTCCCACTAATTTGTCTATTAATAGTCACTCCATTTTCACAGTAATAGGGTGGGTAGGAACCCATACATCTAGAATAGGAGAAGGCAAGCTCTCTAAATCAAACTAATCCATTTTCATGCCACAGGGTCTACAATACAGCTAAGCAGATTAAATCCTCATTAGCAAAGTGCTGCAGCACAGGAGAGCCATTTCAGTCGTCTCTAATGCACGATATCAGAAATGTATCTAGAACTGCTAGGTAATTGGCAGTTATTTTCTTCTAAAAATTCCCATTTTCCTCTATAAAGGTACAGAACAGTCTTGACTGCATGGAATTTGCAGACTCTTCCTTGAAACATAGATGATTTATTTTCCTGGTTTATTTTGTTCCCTATTTTTCTCATCCTCTTGCTATCGTCAAGAAAGGGGGAGATGGGAAGGAAAGCAGCAAATCCCAGAAGCAAGAAAAATCAGATTAATTGTTACAGCTATTTTTTTTTTTCTGGTTCTTGTTTCCCTGGGGATTAATGTCACTTCATCAGCAGTTTTGGAGAGTCAGGGGGAACCTGAAAGCTTTTCCCCCTGTACTATATCTATAGCTGTTGTGGTAGTCAACTATACAGTCATCATCTTTTCCTCTTCTTTATATCCTCTAGATGGTGCTTGTGTATCACTTTCTACACAAAATAACTCATGCTTGGAAGATGGGTTTGAACTGCTTACTACAGATCACTAGGAGCCGAGGGTTGTGGTGGACACAATGGGTGGTTATCTGGTCCAAGCCTCCCCAGAGAAAATGGTTGTCCTCAGCCACTTTCCAAATGTGAGGTACGGGACAGAAAAACTCCTATGGCACATCTACTGAAATTTATGATTAAAATCTGATTGTATTTCATAGAATCATAGAATGGTTTGGGTTGGAAGGAACCTTAAAGGTCATCTTGTTCCAGCTCCTGGACTGTGGGCAGGGGCACATTTCACGAGACCAGGTTGCTCAAAGGCCAATCTGACCCGGCCTTGAACACTGCCAAGGATGGGGCATCCACAACTTCTCTGGGCAACCTGTGCCAATGCCTCACCACCCTCACAGGGAAGAATTTCTAACTAATATTTAATCTAAACCTCCCCTCTGTCACTTTAAAACCATTCCCTCTTGTTCTATCACTACGTGCACTTGTAAAAAGTCACTCCCCAGCTTTCTTGTAGGTCCTTTTTAGGGAGTGGAAAGTGCTGTAAGGTTTCCCTGGAGCCTTCTTTTTTCCAGTCTGAACAACCCCAACTCTCTCAGCCTGTCTTCATATGAGAGGTGCTCCTACAATTCCTCTGTCTGACAACATAATACTCTGGTGATGTTCACCTCTGCTGTGCCCACTCATGTCTGGTGGCAACTGGAGTTGCAGAGCACACAGTGTATCAAGTGTATGTCTGAAAAAGTACATGGAAAAACAGCAGATTCCTGATCAAAATGGCCTTTTCCAATTGCTGTAGCACCATGCTTTTCCACGAAGAACCTTGCCAAAGCTTGTGCTTACAGCAAAGGAAGTGGATATGTCAGAATAGATCTATTTATCAGGAAAAAAAAATTGCACCCTGTAAAGAAAAAACCCCTCACCTCAACACTTTATTATTCCACTCCTCACTCTGGTTCAGTACACAGACATGCATAGAAGCTTTGAAATGCATCAGGGATAACAAGCTGACCATCCTTTTCCTTTACTCAATTTCAACAGGACTATTTTGGAATAGCCAATATATTAATTCCCTCATCCCAGCCTTCACTACTTGTGCCCACCTGGAACTGGCCAAGTAATTTTGTTTCCTCCTTTGCATTCCCTCTCTTCAAATATTTGCAGATAAGCAACCTGGCTAGCCTGTGTTTGGACACCTTATCTCAGCAGGTTTCAGTCCTTAAAAATCCTCTCTTCCCTTCCCCACACCTTCTGTCTAAATTTACCAAGGGGTAGTCATCAAATATGCTCTTTGGCAAACAGAGTCACTGTTTACCCAACTTTTTGCTGGACACGCAGTGGGCTTTGCTGGAGGATCCTGGCCATTATATAGGAAGACAGCAGAGAGCAGCTGTGCTCCATGGAAAATATTTCTTCCTTCAGTTCTTGAACCTACAGACATTTTCAGCCACCTTTCCAGGGAGGTGTGCACCACTGTGTCAGTACAAAATGGGGTTTCTAGGGTAGAAACTTGGAGTTTTTCTACTACAAGAACAGGAACCACTATTTTTAAGGGTTTTATATAGCCTTTTGCACCCACACTTTGTTTTCTGCTTGTAAATATTTTATATGCAGAAAATGCCACCAGAAGACTGTAAATAGGATGACTAACTTCTCACTAGCTGAGAAGGGGAAGGTTTAATGACTTCTGCCCAAGGTCACACTGGAGATGAATAGCAGGGCTTACCTTCTATCTGGTGAAACAATTTCCCATTTTTGGCCTAGGTCATGCTCCTGGATTATATCCTTGCCCTCTGCAGATCATATAGTCAAATGGCCAGCTTTAACTCTGTCAAGTTCACACCTTTTACTGATAATAAATTAAATTAAAAATTCCTACTGCTTCAAGAGTACTAAAGAGAGGAGTCTTTTTGTAAATACCCGTCACTTAAGCCAAAAGTGGGTTTAACTTTTCCCGAGCTTTAAAGCTCCGTGGCATTTCCATGGCCATGTAAGCTGTAGCAGTAGATACCCAGCTCCAGGTTTAGCAGCTGTACAACCCTCCAGCAGCATAGAGTCCAACCTCAGAAGGAGGAAAGGAGTTTTAAACCATCTTCACCTGGATTTTTAAAGCACTGATCCTCAAACCTGACTTTCAGCACACTAAAATCACACAATCACTTTCCATGTGTAAACAGGTGTGTCTGCAAAAACACTGTTTTCCCTTGCTCCTTGTTAAAAGAGTGCTTTAAAAAGGGACAGCGAAAAAAGCAAATAGCATGGGATTAGCACCAGGCAGTGCCCACAATCCCAGCTGTGCTGGCTGTGGCTCCCGCCAGCTCCTGCTTGCGTCTCTCAGGTACATATTTGCACTTCTGGTGCCTCCTCCCTCCAGGGCTGCTGGAGCACTTAGAGCAGTCCTTGGCTCCACCCGAGCCTGCTGCCTGGCTATCCTGACCTTCTCTCGCCCAGGAGGCAAAGACAGAGCTGCACCACACACTGGGAGGGTGGGCAGGCATGTCCAGGGTCGCAGCAAGGCTGTGCCAAGAAAGAGCAGCGGCGGATGGGCTCGGATCCAACAGGAATGCCATCAAGTATTTGAAGCAGGACTATGAAGCCCTGAAGCAGCAATGCCTGCAGACTGGCACCCTGTTCAAGGATGAGGAGTTCCCAGCCTGTCCCTCTGCTCTGGGCTACCGGGACCTGGGACCATACTCCTTCAAAACGCAGGGGATAATCTGGAAGCGCCCCACGGTAAGAGTGTCTATTTTACTGGGTTCAAATCTAAAGCCCACCTGCACATGCATGCTAAATCAGTGGTGAGCCTGAATATCCACTATTCCTGTATGTTTTCTTCTTTAATTCTATCCTGCTTTACCTCCACGGTTGGCAGAAGCAAGGCTGGAAAGGGGGTGGGAAAAAAGAAATCATTGTTTTCTAAGCCTGTTATAAAGCAAGGAATCCATGGGAACCTGCTTCATGGGAACCTGTTTCTTCCCCGTCCATCCCAGATCCTCAGAGCTACAAGTCCAGGGTGCAATCCAGAGTTGGATTGAAAAGCCCCATGTGTATCCAGACAGACCATGGGGCACCCCAGGAGCCATCGACCATCAGTTGTAAAAGCACCCACACCAAGGTCTTGCCACTGTGCACCTCAGGAAATCCGGCTAATATGTGAATAAAATCCTCTGTCTTACTTCAAACTATCTGTAAGAGTTAAATAGCAATTGATTGGAATTGCTATTACCCAAATACATATATCCTACAAATGGCCTTTGATTTTAGGAAGGTAATTTTCATGAGGAAAGATTAGATTTTTTTTATTTTTTTAACTGCAAAATCAGGGCTTCAGAGATTTTCCTGCACTTTCTTTTTTTTTGGGGGTCATTTGTTTCTGTCCCTACTTTGCTCCTGCTTTGTCATTTTGGCCCTTCTTGTAACATCAAGAAATATTAAAAAACTGAGGAAGAAAAAATCCCTGAACAACTTGCCTCGCCAGGAAAACGAGAAGAACAAAAGACTTCAAGGCTTTGATTTTTATAGGTTTTTTCACCTGAAAAGTGAGAAACAGAAGTTTGCAGGTAAAATAGCTCCAGGCCTAATAACCCTGGCAACTCCATTTGTCCATAAGCACCTTACTCTGGCACCCAGGTGTTAGAGAAACAAGTAGGATGTATCTCTTGGCTTTTCCTGTCCTTATGGAGAAGGTCAGCCTTAGGAAACTCATTAAATTAGACTTGGGCTACGACACTGAGCTGCTGCAGGCAGACACACCCACAAACCTATCAAAGTAAGGAATAACTGGGGGCTGAGATCCAACAGGGTTAAATGTCTCAGCCCTGCCTGCTGGAGACCTGCCCTCATGGGATCCCTCTGCCCTCCTGGCACTCAGCAGAGACACAGGCAATTTATGGACACTTAATCCACAAGTACTGGGACTCACTGGCTTATCTCTATGCAGAGGGCAGAGCCCAACCCTGCTGCTTTGCTCTCTTCGGAGGGACCTGGATCTGATCTACTTTTATGTGTTGTGGATGACTCCTCTTGGAGGCCACGCCCTGCTCAACTCTCGGACTTTCAACTGGCCAACAGGTTTCCATCTGCTAACTCTGCCTGTGATTGCAGGCTGACAGCATCACTATTCACTTCCCTGTCTGCATCCAAACCAGAATCAGTGGGTAACTGGGAGGAAATCTGCTGGAGAAGAGCCCCCTGCAAAACAAATATCTGCTAATATCAATCCCCGTCACGCTGCGACTGATGGTTTGCTGACAGCAAGTGTTAGACACTGCCACCACAGACTTTTCTTCTGATTTCAGCAGTGGGTTTATAGAAAGAGAAAAGATGGAAAGTCAGCTGTGTGAAAGGTGTATGTGGCACTTAGGAGTGGCTCAGAAAGGACAGGTGTCTAGGTGAGTAATAAGTCATATGCAGCTGACTAACACCAGGTGCACTGCTTTGGAGGGAGGAGAGAAAAACCTACAAACCCCCTGTGTTGTGGGTAACCTGCTCCTATCTTCTATCCACTGAAGAGAAGCAAAAATGAGGTAGCTGAGATGCCACCTACTGCGAGAGGAAACGGGCTCTTTGTCACACACATGCGCACAAGTAGTCCTGGGTTGCCCCTGTCTCTCCACAGGATGCTCAAAGCTGACAACTGCTGCTCTCTGGGAGAGCCAGTGACTGCCTAAACTGTCCTCAGCCCTGCTAGCCAAGTTAGGCTTCCTATAAACTGCCCCTTGCTGCCATCCAGAAGCTCGTGGAAAATGCTCAGGAAAACAGAGCAGGCTTTTGTCTCTAGAGAGACAATATTAACTTCCTAATATAGGCCATGAATTGTTGGAGAGCTCAGAGTTGGGACAGGAGTGACAGTCATTGCCATAACCTACTTGGCTGGCCCCAAAGGGCCAGGAAGAAAGGAGGGTTGTTGCTAATAAAAGCATTTGCGCGGTTGGCCTCCCAGGAAGCGGGGTCAGGGTTGGGGAACATCCTCCACGCTGTTGGCAGTGGAAACTCAGCAGAGCTCCAGTGGCACAGGCAGCAGCAACAGTCACAAACTCACTTTTGCTGCCTGAACCAAAACCTCAGCAAGATGGAGTAAGTTGTAAATGCTGAGGTTGAATTTTCACCTGTCTCCACAGTAGCAAAAATTCTCACTAATATCACTGACAGTCTCAAGTAGCAGGATTTGCCTCAAAAAATACAAGCAGTCCTCATTTTTATACAGAAACATTGTTCTGGGACCATGTTAATTAGAGAGAAGAGAAAGGATATATTTTTTTAAGAAATGTTCAAGGTGTTTAATTTTTTTTGAATATTGAAACAAGCAATAAGAAAAGGGAACTTCTCAGACCAGAAAGGGTGATGCAAACTCTGAAATTATGTCTTCTCAGGAATTATGTGCCAACCCTCAGTTTATAGTCGGAGGAGCTACCCGAACAGATGTCTGCCAAGGAGAGCTGGGTATGTACAGCATTTCTGAATTCTGTTTTGTAGGGAGAAAAAAAATGAAGATTCATTTAAAAGTTCTTCATACATGGACCATTTAATTTCATTGACTATTTCCCAGATATAGTATGGAGAGAGGCAGATACCCAAGAAGGGGACCCACGTACCAGCATTTCTGCCTGAGACAGGGTATATATATGGGCTTGTAAGAGCTGTCAAACTTGGAAGACACCAAACTGTCTCCTGGAGGAGCAAAGCTAGTTATGTGGAGCAGAAGACTGGCTTGCTCTTGACATCTTAAGATAGAGTCAGAGACCAACTTAATAATGAGAACACTTGCCCTGAGGCGAGACAGTGGACTTTGTGCCCATCCTAGCAAGAGCAGCTTCAAAGACTCAGGGGACAAGGGACACCAGGCAAATTTTCCCCTGTAGCCTAGTCCTTAGGGATTTTTATTTGGGAGGCAGAGCAAGTTGCAGCCTCCGTTTCACATGAAACAATTACCCAACAACCAAGGAGTAGAGCAGGAACTGGTTTAGTAGAGAGGCTGGGTCTATGACCAATTTGTGCTGAGCAGGATGGTCCAGGCAGGAGTTAGAAAAAGAGACCACATCATAAAAAATGAACAGAGCACATAAACTTCATTATATGATCCACAACAGCAAAATGTTCCAAGCCCTTCATGCTGAATGCTCCTTCTGCTTGTACAGCATAGAGCTGTGAATGGGGACAGGAGCAACCAGGCACATCATGCAAGCTCAGACAGAAAAGACAATGCTGCTCAGCTCCCCGGATTAAGGCCTGATGCAGAGATGTCTCTCAGGCAGCACTCATCCTCTCCTGGAGATCCATCACAGAAAAAACTTTCTTACACGTTTTTCTCCAGTGCTTGCCTTTGGCTAAACAGAGCTGCTGTGCAAGCGGCCAGGAGGGAGCTGTAAAGGGACTTGATTTCCCCCTCAAATAGCTGCTGCAGCAGCCGCCTTCCCTGCCTGTCTCACTGATAAGATCCAGTTGCAGAAGACAGCAGCAGCAACCTCTCCTGACTACATATAGAAGTGGGAAGGCTGAAGCTCTCTTGTAATGAGAATTTGATAGATTAGACACAGAGAAGTCAGCCTTTCTCCCTCCTGTGCTGCTAACTGCAGTACTCCTGACCTCACCCGTCTTCCAGCCCATGCATTGTGCAAATGAGATTCAAACAATTTCTGCAAATCATTGGCAATAAATAATACCAATGCTGGTCTTGTAAACACAGCACCATTAAAGCAATTGCTGAGAAATTCCCTGGTGTGTGGGCTTATACTCCAAATGCTAAAAATAAGACGTCCAATCATATACTTGCTCCAGGATATTTATTTGGTGGATGCTGGGGAGATCACTTACTTTATTTTAGGGAAATGGTTCAGATGTGTAATAAAATAGACATTTCTTGTCAGCTTCTATTTGGGAAGTTTCTATAATAGCATTAAAAAACCCCAAAAGATCACATGCCTGACATAAAATCTCATTTTCCTTGACAGTTTACAAGCTATAGGACTGAAGAATATTACCTCTTCTTAAACCAGAAGAGGTCAATGTGTTATATTTGTGTTTAGCCTGGAAACTGAATACAAATACTCTGAGTCCTTTTCTGCTTCTGTCTCCTGCTGAATGTTTCTGTGGAGTCCCAGTTCTTTGTGCTGAATGGGCTTTCACTAGAGACTGCTGCCAAAATCCATCAAAAAGTGGTAACAACAGAACTGGACCCCAGAACCTCCTGTGAATCTGGGGATTGTGTCTGGCTCTGGGTTTTCTGAAGCCAGTTTTTGGTGGGCAGTACCCAAAGTGCTAGTTCTGAAAGCTGCTCCAAACCTAGAAGAGAAGTCCCAAAATATTATTCTGCTTCTATTAGGAGCTTGCTTTTCCTCTCTCTTACTCTCACCAAAAAGAAAAAAACCCAGAAGATAATCCAATTTGTTTCTGCAAGGCTACTTACAATTGCTTCTACACACACTGACCCTTCACAAAAACAAACTTCAGGCATGGGACTTCCCTTCTAGCGCTCAGGTATTTACTTTACATCTCTGAGGCATACTAAGCTTTTTTGGTATTTGATCCAATACCTGGAATATCAAAGTCCTTGTTACTAAAACCCTCATGTAAAACACTTCTATTGAAACAGACCCTGATTACATATTTACATAAGCCACGTATGTGACCGGTTAACAAGTCCTTGAGGGAAATAGAGCCTATTTTCAGTAATCTTTTTTGACATGTTTCTTTTCTTTTAAAAATAACACTGGAGGTCTGGGTTTATATGAACAAAAGGAACAAGAAAAAACAGAGTTAGTCTCAGTCCATTAAACTTATTTCTTTGACAACAGCGTAAGCTAGATGAATATCAGCTTGGGAAGTTTGATGGGAACTTGAAAGACTTGAAATATTTTAAACGTTCTTTGAACCGTATCTTTTTGATAGCCTAGTAACAACTTGAAATGCAGTCACATAGTCTTAGTTATTAAAGGTGACTTATGAAGTTTTCTTGCAGCTATCTGAATAAGTTAGCCCGAGAACTGTTTGCAGAAGTTCTTAAGAAGTAAGTGGCATAAATTTAATTTTAATAGTATAAAACATACTGAAACCCCCTCAGTTTAATATTAGCTTTCCAGATGCAAACTATTTATATTCATGAGCTGCCTTTTGTTCTGAATGCTCAGAGGCTACTCCAGGCACTGCAGTTCCTTTGGCCCCGGCTTTCAGCTGGAGGAGTGCCCTGAAGCCAAGGCAGATGCAGCAGTTCACATCAGCTGAGGAGCCCACCCCATGCATGCTTTGTGCATGTCTTGTCCTACAGGCAGATTGGAGGAGATTACAGGCACAGAACAAAGCAAAGCCTGACAGCTCTGGGATAGATCTGATACCTGTTGAGGGAACCTATGAAGCAGCTGTAGGTAGGACAGTACTTAATAATATTGGGTTTGTTCACTTACTTTGGTGTTAGAAATTAATGTATGGCCCTTCTGACGTTCAGTCCCATGGCTCAGGGGCCTTGGAGTTCTAGCAGACATATCTCACAGCTGTCAGAAAATACATTAACTGAGAACTCTGAGAGCCCGAAGAGAAGAAAGCCCGTTCCTTTGCTGGGTTCTTCTTTGCCTTTCTGTACACAGCTGCAGAGCATAATTCATTTCCATAGAAAACCTCAGGAAGCCTTTAGAAATCTCAAAGCAGAGGCAGTCTGCGCTGCTATAAATGATAAGCTAGTAGGTCAGCGCTTCCTTGATGTCTGGTATGATGCCCCAGGTACTATGAGCTCTGAAGAAGGGCTTCCAGCAGAGACTAAAGCTGAGAGTCAGTGCTGCTTGACAATCCGGGAGGCAAGAGCCAGAGCATTGTATCTGCATCCCTTCTGAACACCAGGCATCACTGAAATAGCAGCAAGCCAGAATACAGTCAGGACAGAAATGCCTCTGTGCTGTCCAGTTAGATCTTGGAACCAGACACTTGGACTTCTGGCTGAAACTCACCCCCTCCAGGTCAAAGAAGGGCTTAGATGTTCTGCGTCTAGACACTTCAATGGTAGCTAAACAGAAGCTGAGCACAGCTCTGTAGCAACTGAAACTAATCAAATTTCTCATTTATTTTATGGCCTCTGCAAGTGCAGCATGCTTGGGTAAACATCATCAATACGGAGAAGTCGCTCAGCTCCCAGGTCACCAAGGATTCAGTATTCTCTGCAGCAATTCGATTATCTCTGTAAACCAGGAGGTGACTGTGGAGCACTGAGAGCACGAGCCATCTCAGTACATTTGTGAGCAGCAAGTGATTTTATTTCAAGTGCACTAACAGGCAAAGTAAATTCTCTGTATATGGACACAGACACAGGAGCTGGGCACAGCTAGGATTCATGTTTACCCTTTCCACCACAAATTCAAGGTCAGAATTGCTCAATAACAAAAAAAAAAAAAAATAAAATTGCACTTTACCACCATTTTGAATAACTTCAGATCCAGGAATCAAGGTGGCTTCTTTATAGGACATTCAGCAACAACAGTAAACGCTGTGATTGGCACTTGTCTGAAACTTCTGCTCATGAACTATGAGGCTGAGCAGAAGCAGCTATGTGCCCATAGGTGATACAGCTTCACAGGGCTAACGTTCAGAAGTCTTTTTAGAAAAATAATTCTTTATATAAGGTAAAAGGCTACAACTTTAAACACATGGAATGAGCAGAAATGCTCTTTGATATTGTCATTTTTCTGACTATAAGTTTATTGGAAATACATTCTAAATAATTACTTAATTGGTCAATTGGCCTCTTTTCTCTCAAAAAAATCACTTTTTTTGAAAGGAATAAAATAATTTCCTTACAGTTTGAAAGATTACTCAAAACCTTCAGCTGAATCGGGGCAAGTTTGAGTGATCCTACATAATTTGCCTGTCTAGGGAACTTGTGCTGTTGCACTGTCCTTTTGTCATAACCACAAACAAAACTCTGCAATTTGTTGCCCACAAAATTATGCTAAACTTTGAAAAAAGGAACATGCACTGTCAAGTTGTACTTTTTTAGAACTAATAATATATTATCCAGTGGGGCTGAGAAGGCTTATTAATAGGCCATGATCCCATTCTGGTTTATAAGAAGGTAAGAGGCAAATTGTGCAGTTTAGGCTCAGCCATGGAAGCTCCTTGATATGGACAGATTTCTCCATCCTCTTTAATTTGTCTTAAAGTAAATATCACAGGAGCATGAATGTCACGCATCACTGCTATATAAAGTTGCCTCCAAACCATCTACATTCAGACACCCCGTGCAAACCTTCCTTTTTATCAAGTTACTGCACAGCAGCCAATGCTCAGTTGATTCCTTTCAGAAGGCAGAGTTGATATTTGTTCAGGCACAAGCTTAGTCAAAGATATTAGGCCCCAAAGTAAGGTTTAGAGACGGGACTCTGCATTGCTTACAGCAGGCACAGCTACTTTTAAGGCCAAGTTCGCCACTGCAATTCTTCCAACACAATTCCTTCCAGTCTTGCTTTGAGCAGACTTGCCCCTAAATGCTTCCCTGGGAGGCTGGACTGCATGGTGTGTTTGAGAGAGGCAGGAGCACCCACATCACTCACTCTCCCAGACGATAAGAAGTTAATTCATGCTGTAAGATAGCCGTAAAGGATTTCATGCTGCGTTTGGCCTCTTATGGGGTTGAGATTCTGAAATTGTTTAGTTCTGAGTCAGGGAAGTAAATAATGTATTTAAGGAAACCCCCCTCACTTCACTGAATCTTCTGCCTAATTGCACATCGAACACACACCATCCTCAGCAAAGCCTGCAGTAGTTTCTTTTTCGCTGACTATAAAATCCTGGCCTGCACCAGGAAGGGGAAACCCTTCCACGTGCTGCACGTTGGGAGAGCACCAACTTGTCACTGCTGCAGGCCTTCTCTGGTCTCACTGCGGGTGGAGGGACACAACAGGGACACCAGGGTCCCCCATCTTGCTACCTTCTCAGAAATAATCTTCTGCACATCCCAGCATACCAGGAACAGCCAGGGCAGTAAGAAAGTCTGGAGTACTTGAGAAAATGAAGATTTCAGTTCTAACTTGATAAGGCTTTTCATTTTCCTCCTCTGAAAATCCATTCCCCAAACTTGTCACCATTACTGCTACCTCTCCAAGGAAAACAGGAATTATAACAGCTTAAGGCATACACCTGTAGCAAGGAAAGCCTCAAAGATATAAACACAAAGCAGATCTCATCTTAGTCTCATTTTTCTCTACATCTACATTTCCTTGGGAGAAGAGGTTCTAAAGCCTTTTTTTCCCCCCACACTTCATGCTTTCATAATTTTTCTTATTTTATACGTAGGTACCTAAGGGTTGGAGAAAAATTCCAGGCCCGCAAGTTGATCCCTCTCTCACAGAATGAAAAATATGTTGTAAAATAATTAGTTTGAAGATGATCTTGAGAAGGTTTTTTGCTCACAGTTGTTCTAGAGGCTGAGTCTTCTGGACTCTCTTTATGCACAGCATCAATTTTTCTCCATTTCCACTTTAAACATGTCACAGTCCTTTTATTTTATCTTCTCTTCTGCAAAGGAAATATTATCTTTCAACTAAGAGGTCTTACCTCAGAGAGCTTTTCTGCAAAGGAGCATTTAACCTACTTCACACTTCTTCAAACACCACTTGTATAAGATGAGCAGGACAATTTTTTAACCTCTTCTCGTAAGAAATGCAGGTGGATGGGGAGAAACAGGTAATCTAGCGATTCTCTGCCCCCTTCCAGCTTGAATGCTCTTTCCTGAATGTGGCAGCCAAGATAAGGCAGAGCAATCCTGAGTGAAGGCTCAAGCAGCATTTCACATACTAATCCTGGATTTTCCCTCCTCTTTGGAAATGCCTGGGCTGGCACACTGGGTTTGGATCCATAATGCTGTCAACCAGCTCAGGTGGTTACAGGTACATCCCACCAGAGGTACTTCTTCACAGTTTCTCAAGTCACTGCTTGCCTAACTCAAAACAGCTGCTTCTTGCTCAGCTCACAGGAGGCATCTGGGTACCTCCCAGTGGGGTACAGGCAGCAGAGAGCACCCAGCTCCCGTATCTTGCTTTTGCAGTTGTATTCATCATGACACTAAATCATAAAGCCTGAGTCAATATAAAGAATTATCTCCTGCTCTGGGATATTCAATCACGCTACAGATTAAACTCTTTCCTTGGTTCCTCAATGAGCTTATTTCCTCTGATGCAAGAGCTGTTATGCCAATTCCTTCTGCAGAATATGCACCTGCACAAAGAAACTATGTCTTGGCACAGATAATCCACAGGGAACCAGGAAAACATTAGTACCTTCAGAGCAGTTTTGTTTTCCTAGACTTTCTGCACACCTCAGAAATAACACAGAATCACAAAAGTTCCTCCTGCTGTTTGCAGTATGCAAACACTGCAAGAAACCTGTGAGTCACTGAGTTTCCCAGGGGTACCACCTTCTGCTTACCAGGCAAGCAACCCAGCAAACAGCTCCAGCTGTGAGACACACGGGCTCCAGGGAGGGCACGCCCAACCTTTCCAGGATAAGGAGTGGGCCAGAGAAAGCACTCACCTCCTTGCAAAGGTCCCAGGAGACTTCAGCTTCCATTACAGTCCTGAGGAAATCTCTAGTAGTAGCCCTGATGTGCTGGTTCAAGTTCAGACCTTTGAAGAAAGAATTAAGAAGAAATAGCCCCCCAAATGTTCCTGCTGTCCACTGGTTATTCTCCAAAAGATAGGAATGAAAGTCCCACTGTCCTTCTATAAACAAGGAGCTTTTACCATCTTCCAGACATCTTCTAAGTCCTTGTCTCCCCAGGTCTGCTGGCTTGAGTCTAGTCAAGGTGCTGCAAGTCATTAACTCTGTCCTGCCCAGCCACACTTTGCAACCCACATACCCCAAATGCCTTTCCTCTCTGGCTGCATTCTTGGTCTCCTGAGGGCATTAACAAGCTTAGGCAAAGCAGCTTGTTTTCACAGCTTTTCATTAAAAAATCAAAATAGCAAAGCACAAACTAGACCATTGAAATTACCAACCATGGTAAGCCTCAGAGGCGCAATGTACCTGTGCAGTTTGGGTGAGTGGAAAATGAGGAAAAGAGATAAAAAACAAAGGAAGAATGGATTGCTGAACCAGTACTGAATCTGGCAAGACCTTGCATAGCTCTTAATGCCGGCATTTTAGTCTAGGTGAGAGCGTGACTGAATGATGTGGGTTCAGCTTGGTAAATCCTTATTTATTAATGAACTTTTCTTGCAATGTGTGTGTTTTTAGGTGATTGCTGGCTCCTAGCTGCCATTGCATCTCTCACTTTGAATCCAGATATTCTGTACCGTGTTGTTCCAAAGGATCAGAGTTTCCAGAAGGACTATGCTGGAATCTTTCATTTCCAGGTACCTATATGAACAGGGTATGGAGAATAAAAGAGGAAAATTCTAGTATTTAGCCAGAAGCAGGTTTTTGTTTTTTGTAACAAGTGAAATGATCAAGAGTTACAGTGTGTAAGTGAAATTGATGGAGGAGAGAGAAAGAAAAGAAGAACAGAGTTTTAAATAATGTTAAATGAGACCTGCTCACTGGCTGGGTTCTGCTGTCTTACAGCTGATAGGGCTCTGGGGAATTAAATAGTTTTTGTAAACTCAGCTGAACCATCAGGGTATGTGAGCCCAAACCAGGTTCTGTTGCTGCCAACTGTTAGAGTGAATTGAGTCCGATGTGGTTCCTTCTCCTCCCCTCCCTGTGGTTATGCCTGTATTTCCTTGTCTACAGACCCAATGTGTTGGGATTTAGCCAACCTGCTTTGACTAGGGGTTAGGCTCAGGTGTGAGCAGTGTGGATTCACCCTACAAGCTAAAGGAGCTGTTCTCATGAGGAGAGAATTTATAGAATACGTACCTATCCCTTCTAACAGCTCACCTTAGAGTGTTACAGTGTGAGTTATCTTCTCTCCTTTTAGTACTGCATCAAATTCTGGAGTAAATAAAATTTGAGGCCAAAATTTAGCATTAGCAATATTTCAGACATTTCCCAGTATTTCCAGAAGGGATTAGCACTACTGAGTGCTTCCCCTTTAGATGATCCCTCCTTGCAGCATTTTTGCAGGGGAATTGTTTTTTCTTCTTAAGGATTGAGCCTTAAGATAGTTTAGAGTAACCTGTCTACACACTAGCTTTCTGGACTCTCCACCATGTAAACTCTGCGTGGAGCACAGTGAGTGTTTTTGATGTTGTGTGCAACCAGATGCTGTTAATATTGCCTATCAGCAAAATTTAATGTAGCATTAAGAAGCCTGCTGAACGTTCCACAGGGCTGGGAGGAGTTTGTCTCTATTATAAAGGAGAGGAATCCAAAACGGGAATGAAACCCTATAGTGACTTACGCAGGGGGACCTGATGACAGGTGAAGGGGTAGGAGGATGGTAGAGTGGAGCTGTTATGGGCACACCGCACTCATCACCTTTTCCTTCCTTCTTTTCATCAGTTCTGGCAGTACGGGGAGTGGGTGGACATCGTGGTGGACGACAGGCTGCCCACCAAGAATGGGAAGCTGGTCTTCGTGCACTCGGAAGAAGGCAACGAGTTCTGGAGCGCGCTGCTGGAGAAGGCCTATGCCAAGTATGGTGGCTAAGCAGGAGGCAGCACTCCTGGGTGTGCAGCTGTTGGTGGGCCAGGCATTGTGGTGTTAGTCACAACACACACCTCATTCAAATGCAGCCCCCATTCCACCCATTATTTACAGTCCCCTCTAGGTCCATAAAGCGTGTTGCCAACTGTTTGTTTCAGGGGCTTTAATTCTGGTGCCCCTGATGATCACTCAGACCCAGAGATACCAAATGATAAATCCTTCTTTCTGTGGTGTCTTGTGCTTACAGGTGGAGGTGACCACTTGAATAGGTCTTGTCATCTTTCCCACAGGTTGAATAGCTCTTATGAAGCTCTCACAGGAGGGTCCACTATGGAGGGCTTTGAGGATTTTACTGGAGGCATCTCTGAGTCCTATGAGCTGCGTAGGGCCCCTTCAAACCTGTACCAAATCATCCAGAAGGCTCTCAGAGCTGGGTCGCTGCTTGGCTGCTCCATTGATGTAAGAGACTGACAGAGTTTTGCTCTCCTTCCTCCTCTTCTCAGGGTTCTGGTCCATACTGTAACAAAAGCCCAGACCAATGTTAGATATAGAGAGGAAAGTCTGATATAAAAGCAAACCATGATTAATGTCAGACCTTTATTGATTTCAGTAACAAAAACTTCGGATGAGGTTCTAAATAGCCATCTCTTGTTGTGACTCCCTGTTTATAAGACAGTGTAGGATTATACTTAGAGCCACAAACTGCTCTTCTGTACTGGTCTTCTTGAACCCCATTTTCATTCTCTATCTTTTCTCATTCAAATGTTGTGTAATTTCAGCTCCAGACACTCGACTACCAGAGACAAACTTCTTTGAGACACTTTGTTGGAGCCTGTAGGCTGATTCTGGCTTTGGTTTTCAGTCCTAGAGATTATTGACACCTGTAATACAAACACTCTCAAGTTACAGAGCTTGTTTGAACATGTTTTGGAAATTTCACACATTTCACATCCTGTTTCATTATCTTGTTTGAAATCCTGGTACATGGCATATAGAATTACCAGAGTTCGGAGTCTGATATACTAGATCTTGACTGAGGCAGGCTAGGCCTATGTTCATATGAACATGTCTTTGCAGATGACTGGGTCTTTCACCTGAGCTGGGAGTTGGATTTAGATTTCACTGTATGTTTTTTAATTTCTTCTGTGCTAGGGTTGCATATTAAGGGGTATGAAAAACTGTGGAGGTGAACTTTTGCTGTAGGTCTCACCTTTATTTAATATTACTTTGCATCAAGAATGTTGGTATTCATTGTGCATACCACTTTGGATATCTTCCCCCATATTAAGTTGTTCCTGAAAATCGAGTTCATACACAATATACAGTCATAAATGTGCATACTTTTATTGCCCCAGATAACTGCTGCAGCTGAAATAGAAGCAATCACAAGTCTGAAGCTGGTAAAAGGGCATGCTTATTCTATCACTGGAGCAGAGGAGGTAAGCCAAGCCTCTCCGGGGCCATCATGCAAAACAGCTTGGGGGTGCAATACTGCAGTGCCTTTAACTTTCTGATACCTTGCTGTGACTGACCAAACAAAAATGTTGCTGTCTTATGCACCCTCTTAAAGAGAAAAAAAAGGAAGTGCCTACAGTACTTAGCCGGGTCAGAAGCTCTGTGCTTGTAGTACAATGCTCAGTCAACAACCTGTATTGTACCAACAGGCTGGGATACAACTTGTAAAGGTGTGCCAAGCTTTTGGAAGGTACAGAAAGGAGAAACGGGAGAGTAGGCAGCTGTTTCCCACGTGTTTATACTGTGTGTGGGAGCAAATACTTTGCCAATCAGCATTGATAGGAAAGGAGTAAAAGCCTCTTTCGTGAACTCTGCTGTTAGTCTCACCTTCACAGTGAGCCCCAGATATTCCTGCTCCTCTGAAACTGGGATCATTACAGAGATGTCCATGCAGATAACCTCATTCCAACCTTACTGTGTTGTGCAGTGTCATCTGCTTTTGAGGAATATAGATATTCTGCTGTTTTGTAGCTGATGTTTTTCCTTGCAGGTTGCTGTCATGATATGAAATGGTGAGTGCTGCAGCTAATGGCTCACTTGGTGGAACAGGATAATGTAAAATAAGGGTGGAAGGCATCTAGAAGTCTTTTAACTATTGCAAATTGTAATGGACTGCATCACTCAAGTACAAATCATGTTTTATCCTGTGTGAAAAGGAATTGCCCTGTGATGATTGGAATAATGGAAGTGCTCAGGCTCTGTTTGTTGTGGATCTTTTAGGTATATTACCGAGGACGGCCAGAGAAACTAGTGAGGCTTAGAAATCCCTGGGGTGAAGTAGAATGGACTGGAGCTTGGAGTGATAAGTAGGTTTTTATATGCCCCTGCTTCTCTGTCTTTGGTGTATTTTGGAATCTATTAAAAATTAAATTGGGACTATGCAGTTAATCCAATCACAAAGCACATTTAGGAGAGATACTAAATCAGTTGGAATAAAACACTATTAATTTATTACCAGGGTTAGCTATTGATCCATTCTGTCCAGTGGGCATTATTACCTGCCTCAGGCAGAGATTTCTAATAAGAGAGAACAGCTCTTGTTTTACCTGTGAGCAAACCATGCCCACCTCATTCTGCAAGACAACTTTTCTCAAGTTGATCCTACTGATGGTGCCAGGACCTTTGTAAAATATACAGACTGGTCCTACTCCTGGAATTTACAGCAAGATTAAACCATCGTGCCTCTGCTTCAACCCTAAAGTTGCTCAGCTCTAAATCAGACCAGTATTTCGTATCTGCTTGAGAATCTTGAAAAAATAGGGAGGTTGACTAACCTAAGGACACAGAAGTTTAAAAATCCCTCAGAAACTGCCTGGGCTTCAATTATCTTGGAATCTCAGGAGCGTGACAGTGACAACATCTCTTTCATTTTTTTATTTAGAATGACATAAATTTTACTTTCTTGTGGCCACAATATATTTTTTCTGCAGCACACTGAGATTTCAGTTTCCTGTCCTGACTGACTGCAGCCTGGGTGCTGATGTATCATAATTAAGGATAGAAAATAAACATTACAATTAGTCTTACTTTTATCAGAGCTGCTTTGCTCAGCCCCAAGATGAGGTGCCTCAGGCACACACACATGCCATATCCTGGTTTTGTCACACCTGTTTTACCATGGGACAATACTGCTGAGGCAGGTGCAGAACTGCATTGTCACGTGGAAGCAGACCAGAGCAGAATCCATCTTTAGCAAATTAACATCAGAATGGGAAGAGAGCAATGCTGCAGTATATTTTCTAATTCCAGCTTTTTGTTTTCCTGTTCTTTTGTGACCCAAACAATGGAGCTTATATCTTTTCCCTGGGGAGAATATCAGGCACCCCAATAGATCTTACAGTGGAGAAGCTCTGACTGACTTTCAGGCTGTGAATTTCCTAATCCAGCCTGTCTGCAATGTTTGTACATTCCGGCACCTGGCAGGGATGATGCAATTTAAGGCTTATTTGTTGCAAATGTGGTTGCAGTCTGATTCCAGCCCAGCCTAGTTAGCTTGCACTGTGTACTGTTATTTGGAGGGGCACAAAGTGTATTTGTTGAAGAAATATATACTTCTTTATCAGCCTACGAGAGAATCTAACTCTGATCTCATTGTAGAATAAAATGCAACAACTGAACAGCTTGCTTTTGTGCTTTGTCTGCAGTGCTCCTGAATGGAACTATGTTGATCCTCAACAAAAACAGGCTCTGGATAAGCAAGTAGATGATGGAGAGTTTTGGTGAGAATTGTTCATTTAGCTTACTGTTTTGGACCTTTTGTGTGCTCTAGGCAGTCCTTTCAGCTGAAGGAGAAAAACTGCCAGCACTAAGGGGGTTAAAAATGACATGCATGCATTGTTAGCCTCTTACTTATCTCTCTTTTTATTCAAATATTACCTTTTATTAGAGCTTGCATAACTTGGTGCTTATCCAAAATATAGAGACCAGATGGTAATAAAATTAATGAGGTGGCAAGAATGAACCTCAGCTGCTCTACATTTTGAGGTTTGGTGGTTTTTTTTGTTTGTTTGGTTTTTTTTTCCTAAAAAAAGTTCAGATTACCAACTTGGGAAGAGTCTATTTACTCAGATTTAAATAGAAAGGCTATCCTTTCCCAGTTGTCTGATTATATGGATCAGTACTGAACCTATGTCACCCTGTCCTAGACTGGAAAGATAAATGGCCACCGTTTTCCAGTGCAATCAGCGATGTGGGCCATAAGGCACTGGGAAGTGGGAACAGACCTCTGCTTGCAGCATGAAGCAATCAAGGTCTGTCACTCATGCAAACCTACTAGGAATGGCAAAAACAAACATCAATGATAGGAGTAAAGCAAAACACTGAGAACTGAGACTGCTTTCCTACAGAGTGATGCTTTCACAAGGGCCGAGTCTTACTCCCTTTAAATGGGATCTCCTCACACATATTGCTTCACCAGTTTCAGTGAATTTACTTATGAAGCATGATCCATGAGGGATTCCCCCTGCTGGGGATGACAGGAAATGGTATGACAGAGCCCATCATGTGTAACAGCCATTGAGAAAGGCTGTTTCCAGAAGATACAGCTCATTTGGGGAGTGGGTAATTTTGTTTCCCAAAAGCCAGTTCTGTTTTCCAGAGTTCAGTTAAATGCAGCTTTGGGCAGCTCTGTGGCGCCAACGTTTGCTGTCCTGTTCAGAGAGGTACCCAGTTGCAGTTGACTCATCTGTTACAGGTTGATGGACTAACGCTGTGGTCTTTTTCTGTGACAGGATGGCATTTTCAGATTTTCAAAGGCAGTTCTCCCGCCTGGAGATCTGCAACTTGACTCCTGACACGCTGACAAGCAACGCGGTCAATAAATGGGACCTTACCCTGTTCAATGGACAGTGGAGACGGGGCTCAACTGCTGGGGGCTGCCAGAACTACCAAGGTGAAGACCCAGCCAAATGGGCATTTGATGAAATCCCAAAAAAACCGTTTGAAAAATAAATGCTTGTGAGCTGAAGGGAGCTTTGGTGGGAAGGACTTGGAGCCACAGCAATTTCTGCAGGGTTTAGAGAGTAAGCAAAAGCTTGGCAGTCTAAATGAAGATCTAATTCACACTTATTTCCTCATCAGGGATTACCAACCCACTAAGCAGTTAATTTGTGGCTATATTCTTCTTTTTTCCTCTGCCTGCTCTTCCTGCTTACATGGCTTTTTGCTACTGGCTGGATTAATCCTCTGAAGGGTTGGGTAGGCCAGGAAAGTGACACAGTTCAGTGGCAGTGTTGTTTTCCATTCATTTCTCAGGTTAGACCTCTGGAGAGGCTGTCTGGCATTTGGCCCTGTTGCAACAGTGACAGCCTCAGCCAAGGACATTTCCTGGAGACAAACGACTGTCTGGAATTAACGATATTGGCTCCTCCCTGTTGGTCATTAGTTCCCAGAAAATACCTTGGTGCTTTGATTTCCCATGGCTCCAACTGATACTCAGCATAGCTGTGAAAATGTAAACCTATATCCCGCAATGGAAAGAACTGGAGAAACTCCAGGCAAAAGTCGTTCCAAAGAGATATTCTCTGTAGGTCTAGTGACAGCCATCTTGGCTACAGTGACAACAAAGTCTTCTCATTTTTGTCTTGCCTTGGGAACTCTTAGCAACATACTGGACCAATCCCCAGTTTAAAATCCGGTTGGATGAACCAGATGATGACCACGAAGGGAGTTTGAATGAGCCATGCTGTACTGTACTGGTGGGCTTGATGCAGAAGAACCGCAGAAGGCAGAAGAGAATGGGAGAAGGTCTGCTTAGCATTGGTTATTCACTCTATCAGGTAAAGTTTATTCCTGATTTTAAAGGCTTTATTCCCTGTTCTGTTAAGCTGGAATCAATTAGTGATATGTTACATCTTGACATTTAGCACTAAACTTCAATAAGAACTGGATTTTGCAAAATGATTCAATTTCTTCTCTCCTTTCCTCCTGACCCACGTAATATGGGAAGATTCAAATAAATCTAGGCTCAATTTTTGTCCCACTTTAACAGGATGGCAGTATAAAATTAGAGACAATAATTTAGCTACCATCTCATTTAGAGTCTTCTCTTACAGAATCTGAATGGGGGCACGTTCAGGGTGCCTGGCAATTCCAGATAAGTATTTCTGATTATAGCTTATCGTTACCACTCAGTAGTCACTTTCTTTTTCATTATTATTTGTCCCTTGCATTTCAATTTTTTTTTTGGGTGCATTGTCTACCATATACTATTGTTCTGATTTAGTAACTTTTGGGCTTTTCCCCCTGATTTTGTCAGCGTTGCTTCTGTCTCTAGAAATATAATGTAGGGGGGAAAAAAATGTACAGTGTAACCTCTCATTTCTGTGATGTAAGAGAAGCAAACATAAACATTTCCAACCAGTATTATCATTCCCAGTATCATATGTGGAGAAAAGCAATTAGGTGTTGTGTAGATTCCACTGCTATTGCAGGGACAACACCTGAGGTCTCCAGGGGTGACTCAGGTCCGGCAATCATTGTATGGGTGATATTTTTAAAGACTCTTTCAGGTCTTGGTAGGACATTCTCTTTGGCTCTCACTGGAATCTGTGCTCTCATGACAACTAATTCTTTTCAAAAAGCTACCTTATATTTGGAGGTACAAGTTAACATAGTTAACATTAATTTAGTTAATTTAAGAAGGGCCAAATCTTGAAAACTGCTACTTGTTATAATCACCTCACAACAATTTCATCATCCTCAAGCTGATTGCTAGTGACAGTAGCCTTATATTTTCATCATATTCCAGTAAGACTAGTAGATTTTAGGTCTGCTGTAATAAATCCTCTGGTTTTGGTTAACAAAGCGGGACTAACCTGTTGAACTTCCTGACTCAAGTATTTCCAACCAACAGTGTAATTCACCATCATAACTGGAGAAGAACAATTAAATGTTCTACAGATTCTTCTAGATGAAAATTCTCTTTTTCCTTTGGAACAGTTCTAGGATAAGATAGAACTTCAAGTATATCTGAAACTATAATATATAATTGAAAATGAAAATGAAAAAAAATGTGTCTCAAGGAGGCTTTAACCGACTCTTTCCCCCCTACTTTTAGATGCAGGTGTATAACAGCGCTTTAACACTGGTTCTTTCCCTTCCTTTCAGATTCCTCAGGAGGTATGTAATTTCTGCTGAAGACTTCTAGCCTCCAGATGGGCCCTTCCTGTTGCACTGGAGAATTTAGCTACCAGGAAGAGTTTTTCCTTATTAATGACATCTTACTGGACCAATATCTCAAGTTCTGAATAACCACTTCCGAGAGACTGGGGCACAAGGATTTATTACAGATATCGGACTCCCAATCTTGACCTCATTTATACTTGTTGAAATTTGGTTTCCACTAAGTTTGTATAACAGAGGTCAGAATTTGTCTGTTTAGTTCAGGTGAAGGCGGAATAGGATCTCTGCACTCTAAAACTGAGAAAATGTAGCCGATGTTGTTTAGAAGAAATACCAAACTCTGTGGATCCATTCGTTTTACAGTTCTGAGCTGGGGGCTCCTGATAATGAACAAACCCTGCTCAACCTTCCCTCATCCTCCCAGTAGTCAATATTGAGGCAAAGAGACTTTTCATTGCTGAAGAAAGAGGCCCCAGGGGTGTCTGGCAGCAGGAATAGCCTATACTCATTAGTGAGGTCCAGCAGCCTGTGCTGCCAATTTTATTTTGTCTTTTCAGCCCTTTTCCTCTCTCAGTAAATGAATGTGTGGCCATGTAGCAATTAACGGTGTTCTTTTAGCAACCTTGCAAATGCAAAGGGAAAATGAACTTTATATATTGAAAAAGATATGGATCTGTCTTCTTAATCTTTGTTGCTCCACTTAGCTTAATATCGAGTGAGGGGAAAGGATGGGGCTGTTAAATAAATACCAAATTTGATCTTATCTTCAGAACAAAAGAGAAAAAAAAATGCCTATTTTTCTACAGTTTACAGTGGAAAAATTGATGATTATACAATGTTTAGTAACATCTTTGTATGCTCTGGTCTTAGACAGAAACCTTATCCCTATGCAATGCTTCCCACCCTGTATCCCACACAGCACTTTTCTTGTGTCGTTGAATCACACTTTTTGAAAGACATCTTTGTGGAGCAAAAGTCATGAACAGGAGTTTTATAGCAGAGGTGTTATTCTCAAACTACTGCTTCTTCTTATGTCAGTGTTTTATTTTATGAGCTGTGCAATGTTTCACTTCCTTAAGAGTACATTGGTATTAAGGAAAAATTAAGTACTATTTTCTGCACAACTAATAGAAATTGGGTAAATCATCTAATGTGGCCTGAAAAGTCTCACTCTTGTGACTACTACTCTGTCCTATTTGCTATTTTTTTCTGTCTGTTTAAAGAAATCAAGGACTATAATTCCTGTACAATTAAGAGATTTATTCCATACCATAAATTGCTCAAAAATATTCTGAAACAAGCAGCCTATGAAAGCAAAAAATGCTCAATACATGGACAACTTACAGTGTACTAGTTTGATCAGATATGAGGACACATTATGATATTTTTATTTATTTTATATTACCAATTGTAACAAGGCATGTGAAAAGGTAATCTTTACAGAGAAAGATCCTTGCCCTTTCTAATTCTGCCTGTTTCCTGTGACAGAACCCTGGTGGTTATCTTTGTGCCATCACTCATGGATTTATTATTTTATGTGAAGGAAAACTTGAGCTGCCTTTAAAGTACTGAAATGGAAATAGGGTGGCTGGCTTACCAGAGAACTGCCAAATGGTTTCTAACAAAAACACATTTCCCACAGCTGGAGAATGACACAGATATTCATGCAAGCCGCGCATTCTTCGCGAGGCAGCAACCGGCAGCCCGGACTGATCCTTACATCAACCTGCGTGAAGTCTCCTGCCGCATGAAGTTGCCCCGGGGAGAGTATCTCATTGTGCCGTCCACTTTTGAGCCTTACAAAAATGGAGAGTTCTGCCTGCGAGTTTTTGCTGAGAAACAGGCTAAAACACAGTGGGTACCTTCTCTGTGAAGCCTCCTCTTCTCCTGGTGAGGCATATAAAGGAAAAGCTTGGGTGTCGCACCCACACTCTGTGCTCAATCTTTGCTCTCTTAACCAGCAAAATAGGCCCATTTCTAGGGCTAATCTTCTTACGCAGTCTACCATATGTGACACACACACCCATGGAAAAGAGTGATGCCTCTTCTTCAGATGGCCTCCACAAAGCACTCAGGTGGTAGCTAGATCCCTCAGGTTTGTGAAGTAGAAGTTACCACAATTAAAGCGTGCAGGATTTGGGAGCATGACGATGAGCAGATGGTTTTAAAAAGGTTTGTATCGATAGCAGCCATGGAATGAAAGAATAGGAGTTGGAATGCAAGACAAGGACAACAAGGCTGGATTTCCCGAGGGAAATATCTTCAAAGAGTTGGGGCAAGTGGAGGTGGGGGACGGGGAGCGTGGGAAGCAGGAAACGTGGGGGCTTGTACTGTGCTTTTGTTAACACTTTATAGTCAAACAACTTGCTTTGCTAATTATTTTAAAGGCAAGATTTTATAGTAGACTCATAATTTCTGGTTGTTTTATTAATTTTCTTTTTTTTTCTTCCTTAGGATGATGGGTGATGTGGTGTCTGCAAAACCATATGAGGTTAGATGACTTAACTAGGCAGATATCTTTTTTTTTTTTCCTAGAAGACTTTTCCTTCATAATGGGGGGTAAAAGAGGAGGAAGACTTTCAGTTCTTACCTGGCCTGGGGTTACAGTATGTTTTTGTGCTCAGGAGAAATATTTTTTATTTCTGGAGGTTCTTTTTATATATCCATGTCTTAGTTTCACATTCATGTACCTGGGTCATAGCACAGAAACTGCACCTTTGTAGACTGGACTGGAACACATTAGATTGTCTCTCCCTCTAGCACAGGTAGGAGAAGGGGGGAAGGGCACAGAATGATCCTTCCCAAAAAAACCAAGTGTTCCTGAAGCCTGAGACAAACTGCAAAAGCAGACTTCCAAAGAACCGCTGAATTACTACGGCTGAGTGCATCAGCATTTTCCCTACAGCCCTTTTATAAAACTATCTTGGTAGCAGGAGAAAACTTTTTCATCAGCCTTAGTAAGTATTTACTCTCAAATGAAGCCAGCCCCTGGCTGGTTGTGATGTAAGTAGTGCCTCTGTTTTGCCATGACTGCAGAGCAAGTGCTCATTTACAGTTGTTGTGAACAGGCCCCTGTACAGTGTCTTTACGATACCCACAGCTCGCTTTCTAGAACCACCTCGTTAACCACACTCTTGGTCGTCTCTGTCCTCTAGCCTCATGTCGATAACAAAGATATAGATGATGAGTTCAAGACTCTGTTCCAAAAGCTTTCTGGAGAGGTAAGTGGATTAAGTGAACGAAAAAGACGAAGACCTGTCTGTTAAGATTATGCAAATATTTGACTTGCCGATTCCATTTGCTGACTGGTCTTCAAAAAACCAAGTATTTCTCCCCTTTTATTAACTCACAGCTTCAGTTCAATTTATTTTACAATAGAGAAGATTTTCTACATTGTTCCTCTTATTGGTGCAAAATGTGATTTTTTTCCCCTCAATAATGCAGGGCAGGGAATTACTTTGAAAATAGGGGTGATAGAAGTGAGGACTGTGAAAATATTATCCCATGGTGAAATAAATTACCTGTGAAGTTATCGTATAATTCTGACAATTGCCTAGCTGGCCAATTCCTTCCTTTTTGTTTAGCCCCAGGAATCGGAAAACTGTTGGCTGAGCTTTTCCTCTATTTATTGTATTTGAAAAACAGTATCTACAAAGCCCTGCTGAGCTAGCCTGTGGCTGTCACGTCAGATTTTCTCTTAATGAACAGGTGGCCACTGGTATCAGAGAGGGAAAACATCTAGTTAGTTAGAAAGACCTTTCTGAGTTTTGAGAGGGCAATTTTAGTGTTCTTTGGTCGTAGTTTTCATAAGCCTGGAAAATCTCAAATGTTCTCCTGAACCTCTTTATTCAGTCAAACCTGTTAAAAAGTCGCCATTTACTGGGTCATGTCACTTACAGCACCTAACAAACCACTTGTTTCCCATTTGAATGCCTAGGAAATATTAATGGCTTTCGAAGGTCTTCTCCCTCTGATATCTGAGGGTAAATGTGTTAGAAAAAACTTAAAGGATTTGCATGCCCTACATATGGAAGGGAAGTAGTCTCTGGATGTCTGACAGCAAATGAATATATCTTGTTTCAAATAATTTTTGTGTTGATACCTAAAGTATGTCTTACTTTCTGTCCAGGACTGTGAAGTGACTGCAATTGAACTTCAAACTATCCTAAACCGGGTTTTGGCGAAGAGTAAGTAGTGTTATGTAGTTCCCATTGGATGGAGCTGGGAGCAGGGTCTCTGCTGACAAACCTCACCTCTATCAGCTAAGGGTGATGAAAAACTGAGTTTGTATCTGCCCCCAGCTGATTGTTGAACATCTAAATATAGGGGGAGAGGGGGAAGAGTGGAAGTAACACTACCTGGCACTTGCCTTCCAAGTGCTGCCAGAAGATGTTCTGCAGAGGCACAATGTTCCCTGTACTTTCTTCGGAGAACCACCATAGGAGATGTGGACAGATAAAGGCTCAGCATCACCAAACCCAACAGCATTCCCTCCCCCTATGCAAAAAAAAAGAAAAAAAGAAAAAAAAAAAAGAGGAGTCATATTATTCAACTGAAGGGAAATAGTGGAAGAAATGGCAGAGCATTTGCTTTGCTGCTACGATTTTAAGGTGGCTGACATCTCCAAGACTGACTGCAGAAAAATATCTCTTTAAACGTATTTCTGACTTAGACTTTTACTTCCATTTTGTACAGGAAAGGATGTTAAAAGTGATGGATTCAACATTAACACTTGCAGGGAGATGATCAGCCTTTTGGATGTATCCTTTGAAGGTCATTTCACCAACTCTAAGGTTTCTGGATCTCCTTTGCAAAACTTCCTGACAAGATGGGCTAAGTTTATACTTCAACTGTCCAGTCACATGGCTGAAGGCAAAAAAATCAGCCAATCAGCTCAGGGTGGCAGAAACCTGAACCATTTAACCATCAACTGCTTTTCTCACATGCTCTGTATGTCTCATTGCTTAAACTTTTCCCTAAAAATAGGAGGGAAAAGAAACAGGGACTTTCTGACTGGATGCACCTGTGCTATTTCAGATGCTTGTCAGGACACAGGTTTTAAGCACATCCTCATCTGCCATCTCTAAGTCAGGTTCAGCTTATGCAGCAGCAAGCTCACAGAAGCAGGGACAGCCTGGGGAGCCTTTCACAGGGGGAGGGCTACAAGTACCTGCTGTGCCTCCCTCCCTTCTGCTCAGCTGGGAGGGCACCTGGGAGCTAATAAGGTTTAAGTAGTCGAGGGAAAAGGAGAGGTCAAACACATGTGCTAGCGCTCCTTTGATGTGCTGAAAAGGTGCACTGGGAGAGTCAAGAGCCACGCTGCCAGGATCACGCTGATGTTGGTCTCATGGCATGGTCATATTGAGGCCAGCGGTGATTAGCTGTGGATCTTAAGGATAACTGGCTGTTAGGAGAAGTGATGCCATTCCCTACAGTCCGCAAGCTCCCCAGGCTAATGGGAAACTCAGTAATAACAGCGTCATGGACTCCAAATCCCTGTTTCTGCATAATTTCCCACTGGAAAGGATGTTCAAGGGCCTGAGGGACATGGAGGAAGAGTTTAGCCTCCTATTGACTCTCTCTCTGCCTGCAGTGCCTGCCCCTGGTTTCTAAAAATTGTCCATTGTGAGGCCAGCCTCTTTTTTCCCTAAGGACTCTAATCTACTGTTAACTGTACAAAATGTGAGTGGATCTAATCATGCTTATATATTTAGCAATCCCATATATCATTCCTTGAGAGTGCAGATAGCCTAGAAATTCTTGGCATGCCTTTAGCTAAGCAAATGTAAAGCTGTGGGCATGTCTGTAGGAGATGGAGATGCATTACAAATTAGAACTAAACTGGCATTAAGATGACACTGTGATGGGTGATATGTTTTTATCAGAACTGATTGTTTGCCAGTTTTGTTAAGGATAGAGGAATCCTGATTTTTGAACCATGCCTTAACATGGCCCAGACTGATGGGACCGGCACCTTGGGACTTGTAGAATTCAAGACACTTTGGATGAAGATTCAAAAGTATTTGGTAACATAACATTTCTGACTGTCTCATCTTCCCTCTCAGCTCTGAAGTACAGATCCAGAACCAAGATAGGGTTAAAGCATTACAGGCAGAAATATTTTGAAGCCTTTCTTCTCCTGGCTGGAGTTTGTTTCAAGCCTCTGAAATACCTCTCATTCAACAGTGCACGAGCAAATTCTCTTGCACCTTGGCCCCAGCACTCTCCATAATTTGCAATACCTTACAGAAAGACAGATTAACCCTCTTTCATTGTTGGCAAAGACAGCTCTCTCTGCTGCCTGCTCTATTAAAGCTCGTATGAACATATCTTTGCTGTTGCAATATGTTGCATTCCTGGCTGAGCGTAAGCAAACACAAGAAACATATTTTTAGGACCTACAAAAACCTGGCTTTTTATTCTTTAAATCTTGTAGAAATGCTGAATTATTTTTCTGGCAGAGCATTTAATATCCCAAGAAGTTCACCTAGAATCAAGCAATCTAAAGGAAGGTCAAATTTGAAGCTTCTTTATGTGACATCCATTTCAGACAAGCCTGCTGCCACCATACTTGATGCTGGTCATCACAGAGCATCTGTCCTAGAGTTTGATGAAGCCCTGGCTTTGTCCTAGGGATTGTCAGCAAAGCAAGCCTTGAGACCCAAATCAAGTATTATCTGTAGGTCTAGGTGGCATCTAATTCTGGATAATAAACATGCTGGCAGCAGAAAGCATCTGTCATCCTGTCCGAAATCCGAAGCAAAATGGACTTTCTCTCTTGTGGTGTTTTCCAAATGATAGATATTTTCCTCAGTGGCCTGTCTGCCACCATGTAATCTAAAGGCAGGCAGGCTGCCAGCCCACGGGGACATGTTTCGCAGTCTGCCTTGCTTGCCTTGAAATGTTTCTCTTGTCCATTAATGTTTCAAAGAGTAGGAGCTTGGGCTGGTAGGGACAGCCCCTGTCCCAGCCATCAGAAACCCGAGGCTGTGTCTGCACAGCAGTGAGTGTGGGCACAGCAGAGGTGGGCATGTTTGACCTGGCATTAATCTAGCCACATGAGCAGGGAGGATGGCACGGCATGGGCTGCAGAGTGGACTAGCAAACTGAGGTTAAACCCTAGAGGAGCCCGCTGGTTAGTCCATTTTGGCTTCTAACCCCTGATGTTAACAGCCTTGTGTTAACATGACTTCACTGCTGCTGTGACGAAGCTGGGAAAGCCCAAGCCTGCCTCCCCGTGCCCACACCATCACTTTGCTGCGTGGGCACACACTGAAAGTGCCCTCTCCCTGTTCCCTCCTTTCCCTCTGCTGCAGGCAATCTATAAGAAAGTGGACAGGGACTACTCTGGTACCATGGACTCCCATGAGATGCGAAATGCCCTCAGAGAGGCAGGTGAGTGTGCTGCTTGGGGACACTGCCAGATCACCAAACACTGGAAGAACAGTGGAGGCTTTTAATGGCTTTTCTTCTCTCCCGTCACCTAGATCACAGCACTGCCAGTGCCATTCTCCCTTCCTGTCAGTCACATACTGCTATATCCTTTTGCTGTTATATACATCAAACCCTGTCCTCTGTTCTGCATTATGAACCACTGATACTTTTGTCCATGCTGTGACTGTTGCTTATCCATCTGATTATTACTTGCTCTATTTTTGGCCTCATTATTTCCTAATGTAGTTGTCCTCTTTCAGAGCTGTGCCCGGCCTCTCTTTTGCCATCGTTTCCTCCTACCACCTTTCTCTACACTAGAGAAGGTGCAAGCCTTATCAAGGCATGCCCCAATGACGTCCTCTGTGATGTGTGCTATTAACTTTTGTAGCAGTGCTTGCCTGCTCGGGGGCATTGAGAGGAGCACTGGTTTTTTTGATTTGTCTTGTGCTCAGTGGAGTTTATGTGAATGATCCAGAGACAGAAATAGCACTAATATGGGCCTGAATAGAGCCCAATGTTATGTGAGCAATTGGCTCTGCTGCAATCACTGCTATTCAGCTGCAGTGCCAAGACTCGCTAATTAGGAGTTTATCTGGGGAACATAGGACTGGTTATGCTGTGAAACAATGTAAAATATGCAGTCTGACAAAATGCTATGGGAGAACTTTATGGCTCTCTTCACCCAGCACAATGGCACAACTCCTTCTGGAAAGGACCCACAGAGATAGGTGATGGAATCCAACGGACATTTTAGAAGGAATAGTCCTGACCTTCAACCAGGTCTGCCTGCAGCTGCAGCAGCCCGTGGATAAGTCACGCCAAAGACAGCATATTAATGTGCTGTGTCAGAGATTCCTGTGCTTTCCTGCCTTCAGGTTTCACGCTCAACGATCAGGTGCAGCACAGCATCGTCACCCGCTACGCCTGCAGCAAGTTGACCATTGACTTTGATGGCTTTGTGGCCTGTATGATCCGCTTGGAGACCCTGTTCAGTAAGTGCCTCTGTTCATCAGCCAAGGGGAATTCCTGAAAACTTTGAGCTTGCGTTCAGTATTTGGTGCCTTTTAACTGGGAATGTAGCAAGCAGAATGAAAATGTCAGGATGCCAGCAAAATTGTATCAGGGTCCATCTGTTGGAGAAATCAGCGGAGAAACAGCAAAAGCCTTTCTGTCTGAATGACCATGGACAGTTTTCCATAATACACAATACCATTTTCCTCTGCTTTGGAGTCATCAGCAACCTGTGGTCAGTGCTCTGGCTCCCACATTGTCCCAGTTCCTATAAATGCTAGCATCTATTGTTTACAGTCCTTACTCAGACCAGATTTACAGGTTTGTCTCCAGACCATACCAGATGCTACCACATCAGATTTTATAGTTGTCCTGCTGCCAACTTTTAGTTTGCTGCTGTAGATCTATTCTACCCCATGAAGCAGCTTAGAAATAACTTGTAAGAGGAAAGAAGAACAGCTGTAATTCTACAGAACCAGTCTAGATTTCCAGTAGGTCATGGCAAAAATCCAGACCTTTGCATTTTGTCAGACAGTGATTCTCTACATGCCATACTCTGTGGCTTATATCCAAGTTTTTTCTTCCCTCTCCTACATTTCAGAAGTGTTCCATCTCCTGGATAAAGACAAGAATGGAGTCATCCAGCTCTCTCTGGCTGAGGTAAGGCTGGTCAGATTGAAATACCACCTTGTCAAGCTTCAGCAGTGGACCCCACTAAAATACATTTATTAAAAATCACTATTATAAGGTAAACATGATAGTGATTCAAAGGGCAAGTTTATGTGAAAAGGTTCTTCAACTCAGAAGGCCTGTCTGAATTAGTAGAATGAACATTTACCTTATATGTGCAAAAAAGTGAAGATACATTCAGAGCTCCTAAGGCTGATTGAAAAGATGCTTACACAGTGCATTTCACTATCTTCTTTTAGAGGGCAGTGGTCAGTTCATTAGAAAACACACAGCAGGGAACTATTCTTGTCTGGCAGAAAATGTACTGATCAACCTGCCAGAATTAGAAGAAACCTTTTAAGATGCCAGGTCTTTTTTTTTTCCCTACATGGTTTTTAATGCAAATTTCTCCTGTTGAAGCTGTTATAAAAGCCATCAGCTTGAGGCTTCCCTTTGCAGAATACAAATATACCTCAGGAAACAGCTGGAAGGAGCCCCAAGTGGTCCATCCAATTAGTCCTCTCAGGTGAAGATTGGCTCGAAGGGAGGAGGATGTCTGTGAAGCCCCTGTGACCCTGAGTCACAGTTAGTGAAATCTAGCTGAAATTGTACATTCCGTACACCCACCTTAGAATTTTTCAAGGTTGAAAGTTGAAGTTTTCTCCAGCTTGCCCCGGAAAACTGGTTTTCCTTTGAAAGAGATCCCACTAGCAATGTCTGAGATTGATCCTGGCAATAGATTTCCCTGAAGTTCCAGAGCAGATGGATCCTTCACGTATACGAGATTAAAATGCAACTGCACCCTTTCCCAGCTTGTTCTCCCAGAGCCATAGTAGAGTGCCCCAGTGGGATTCTGTAGACCTTCCAGATGGCCTGACTCCTTGTTCTGTTTCTCCCTCAGTGGCTGTGCTGCACACTGGTTTGAACCACGGTTGATCAATTCAACAGAGACCTCTGAGGCTCTTCTGAACATGGAACCATTTGTTCGGCATCTCCTTGTTACGAAAAATGAGAGAGGAACTTTTTTTTATTACTGGCAAGTTATTTTAAGCCACTAAAATTGAAGTGATCTCCTGTCAGCTATAAAATAAATGCACGCTTGAACATAGAAAGGTAAACAAATAAACAAACAAACCCCAAACAGACCTCTTTTATTTTTCCTGCACAAAGAGTACTGCTCTGTGTCATGCTGAAATCTCATAAATTTTGACTTAGCACACATGGACCCGGGGGGGTTTCACTTGACTTCTGACTGTGCATCAAAGTTCAGCACTGTTCAAAATCCTGGAAGGGATCTCCACTGCCTGTAACATCCAGCATATGCATTATAGAGAGAAACCCATGCTCAAGAGAGTGGGCAAAATTTGTGTTGCTGCTCTGGCAGCAGACAATTGTCCTGTTTGGCTCTGCCAGGCGTCCACAGAAGCTGTGGGTGAGGAGCTTGGAGGCAGATGATGAGCTGCTGAGCACACAGAGGAATTTGGCATAGACACAGCCCTGAGCGTGAACTGGGAATCAGCAAAATGTGATGGCATTCCTCCACAAGTCTTGGCTCAGTCTTCCAGGAGGAGGAGAGAGGATGGTAGGTCACGTGCAATTTTCTGCAATTATTTCAGCTGACATCTTCTCCTATGAATACTTGTCCCTATGCATGCCCAAAGATCGGGGTTGGGGTTTTAGTTTTGTGAGTGACTGGAGCTCAGAACCTCAAGAAGACAACGGTGAAGGGAGGAACGTAAAATGCAAATGTAGAGTGTCTAGGATCTGGAGAGGGTGAGAGATGTGCTAACGTGGATTATTATTTCAAGAAGAAACTGAAGCTAACTGGCTTCAACTGCCTTAAACTTTACACTGGCTAATAGTGCTATGCTCTTCTAAGAGCTTGTGAAACATTTGTCCTTTAAAAAAACCTCTCCACAGTAAATTTAACAGTATTATAAAGAGTAATAGCATAGCAATGCCAGCAAGATAATTTAGCAGTCTTTATTAGCAATCAGAAAATAATTCTGTAACTTGTAGTAATGATCTGATGAAGCCATGCATGTCATGGTCATGATATGTATTTGACACTTCTCTCCAAGAGTGGAAGGAGTGCAGGCAGAAATCTGTGTCCCCAAGGTAGGTGTGGGGACAAGACTCTGTTTCTTTTTCTTTTCAGTGCTGTGTTTGAGGGAGGCAGTGTTTGAAAATCCTGGATACAGGATGCTCCACACCTGCTTGTTCCTAAGCTCTTTCTTTGAGCAGGAAGCAAGCTGTTGTTTGGTTCCAATCTCCAAATGCAGAATTCCTCATGACAAACCCCGAATGTCCACTTGCCATCTCACAGCCCTTTTTTTGCTTCTGGCTACAGGGGATGTGTGACCTGTTTCAGTGCATGGCTCTGCCTTTCTAATAGATTGTATTTGCTGCTCACTTAAAGGTCCTCTCCCAGTTCAGGTTACAGGATGAAAGCAGCCAGTGTAAGAACCACTTTCCCCCTGCTGTCCCTCTGCCCATATCACTGACCATGACATGCATGCAGCTGTCATAGGTTGCCGTCAGTTTTTTAAGGCAGATATTTGCCTGCAGACCAACAATAGATGTCTATGTACCTCAACCTGCCTGGAAGACAGAGTTACCCTGGGCAAGCTGAGGTCTCCCAAACCTTGAGGATTTTCTGGTGAATGCTCTGCCTGTTCAGTAAAATAAGCATGTCCTTCCCTGCCCTATACCTTGAGTATGCAACGTCTCCTTACTAACCATGCAGCAGGGTGAGCTGACTGCTTGCAGCTTCAGATTTGCTTTCTGCTCACATGTGCTATTCCTGAGTTCATTCCAATTACGGTCAGAGAGGCTTCTCTCCATAGGACTGGGAAACGCAAACATATGCAGAAATCCACTGCATGCTCCCACTTTTTCTCCCTTTACATCAAGCCAGATGCCTCCACCACAATAATTTTCACAGTTATCTCAGTGACTCTCACCCTCCTGTACAGGATGGGCAGAGTGCTGCACTCCATCTTCCTTTATCTTTGGGAAGCAGGCAGCTCCAGAGGAGCTGCGTCCTCTTTCATTTGTTCTTTGAGCACAGCACTTGGCTATCAGGTCTGAGAGAACAACTGCTCAAAAATAAGCCTTTTCATGGGATTGAGCGCACTCCTCCTTTTTCCTTGACACATTTGCAAAAAGATGATTAATGTCCACCTGATTTTCCCTCCTTGTGCTGCAAGCTGAACAAATGTCTGCGCTCATCAGTTCTCCCATTTAGTCCTGATGGGGCTGAAAAAGCTTTTCAATATAATGCCTGCAGCAGCTCCTGTGGAAGTAGTGGGGCACAGTGAGCTGAGCCAGGGCTTGGGCATCTGGACTCTGCACTCTTATACCCTGCATGTTGGCTGTGCTGCGTTTTTGCAGCTGTGAAGCACTGCAGCTCTCTTTAGATTTGAGTAGCTCAGTCATGGGGAATTATAATGCAGGCAAGTCACAAAGGTTCATGAATTTGTGATATGTTTCCTGTCACTATGAAAACCATGTGCATGGCATTCTCAGCACTTTGTAGATATGGTGGGGCAAAAGGACTCCCACAGAAACTCTGCTACAGCCCTTCAGTCTTTCCTTTCTCTCTCCACTTTCCTATAGAAATGTTTTCCTTTGCACTGCAGCCTCATGAACTGGAAACTTGAACTCTGTATGTTGCTCCTGTAAAACGAGATTCAAATTAGACCACATTCAGAGTTCCAAATGCCTTGTGCACTAATTGCCTTGTGGTTGTCTATAGAGGAACTTCCCATGGGTATAAATCCTACCCCATCAGCATCTGACACCAGCTTTGCACCAGAGTAATGTCTGCATCAGGTACAAGGCAATCACGGGTATTTGGGATTCTGCCTATGAGCTACGAGAATAAAGAGAATCCACATCGTACGTGCAATTATGTATCACCTGCTCACCCTCCCAAAATGGGAGATTTACAGAGAGATCTCTCCTTTCCATCACTGCAGGCTAATGATCAGATCCATGGCGTATGAGTAAGCACAGAAGGAGCAGTCCTTTTCAAACTCCTTTTCATTCTTTACTTCAGACAAAACTGCTAAACCTGGCTTAGTGGTACATTTTCGTTCTTCATTTCCATACAGTTCCGACAAACTGGCAGACCTGGAAGTACTGAGATACTGGAATCATAATTTTCCTTTCCCTGTTTCTCAGTATGCATCCAACATCGCAGCCTCCTATTGTCATTACCCCAGGCTAAGCTTATAGCCTGGAGATTCAAATTCCATAAAGGCAAGTGAGATCCTGGGTGCAAAAGGAACCCAATTTCCAAGGCTTTCGAAGTTTCTCCACCACTAAAGATGTCCCCAGTGATGGTTAATCTTAAAGTAGTGCCCTGCTACTGCGTGACAAGCTTGTTGCCATGGTGTCTGTCTCTCTCTGTATAACTGGCACGTACAGCATAAAATCCTCTTTCTTTAATAAAGCAAATTACTTCACTTGTTACTGTTGGCCACTCATTAACTGAGGTTTTGAAGGGGAATTTTCATTATCGTCCTCAGTCGTTCACTCCCTGCCTGTCAGGACAGAAGCCATACCCAGATCACGGGATCTCTACTGCTCCAGACCCTGCACATCACCATCAGTTGCTGAGGTGGAGCAGCAGGAATAGCTACAATCCCTGGCAAACATTACCCAGATGCTCTGCTCAGGCCGCAAGCCACTTTGAAGGCAGCTCACATAACACAGGTACGTGGGGCACAGAGTCCCAACGAAAACTTTTAGCCTGTCCATGTAGAAATCACCACAGATCTTTCCAAAGATGTGTCTTCATTGCACCATAGACACATGGGTACAGTAAACACATTTCAGTATCAGTGGGTGTTTCGTCTGTGCCTTTACTCAACCCCATGGCTTCATGGGAACACCACTGAACTTCCCACTACAAATGCTGCTGCCCTGACAGTGGCATCACAGACTATGAAGAGAAAATAAGCAACCAACCTCCTTGCCAATAAGGACCTCTATTTAGATACAAAAGGGAAAAAATGATTTATTTCTAGGTAGCTCACATTGCCTTTAACACCTCCAAAAGAAGTTGTGCTACTTGTTTGTCTGATGAAGCTTTCAAAAGAGAAAGAGAGTAGACCAAGGCACTGAGACATTGCTTTAATGCTAAAATCATCAGTGCTCTCTTTAGTAATGAATGGAATCCTTTTGCCACAGCTTAGTTGAAGACAGCACAGGATTTGATGTATCCAGAGATTTTTTGTTTCTGTGTCTGATTTTCTCAGCACATCTTATCTGCTTAGTTAGCCAGCACTCCTAGGCCAGTTCTTGGGCATAGCTCTTTGGATACCTGAAATTCAAAGTTATCTGTCTTTAATGTCATCCATATATGCTTGATCAGGAAAGAAAATATTTCTTTTTATTTAAAGAGATTTATTTGGTAATCGATATGAGTAAGATATCTGGAGCTGTCACTAAGCTGGGTAGATTAAAACTCTGTGTGTTTGTAAAACTGTGTGTGTTTTCCCAAGCTGTAATCACACTCTTAGGCCGCTGTGTAAATTTACCCAGTACACATGCTGAAGTAGGTATGATCTCTTGGGGTTTTAAAGGGGCTTTGTGACCAACACCATTTATGGCAAATTGTGTTTTGCTACTTTTTATTTAAAAGCTCATCATGTTTGCTCATTAATTTGCAAGGAGTCGGAGCTCAGGAAAAGTGGTGCTTGTCAAACACGGGATTGATTACTGCTGGTGGTAGGTGTTGTGGGAGGCAGTGGAGCATCCCACAGGATCCCTGTGATGGAGGGCAGCGGCACTGACAGGGGCTGTTCTGGTGTGCAGGTTGTGTCACATGAAGGATGCTCCCCTCTGCCTTGGGGGAAAGAATCTTCTGCTGAGGAAGCCTTGCCTGGGAGAGGAAAACTGTGAATACTGAAAACTAGGAAAATGTTTTCGGTTTCAAAAAGAATCACTGTGGAATTTATTAAACAGGAAAAAAAAAAAGGATATTAAAGGAAAAATGAGAAAATTATGGAGTACCAACCTGACCTCTAATTTGTAAAGCACCTTTAGCCAAAACCCTGAGAGACAGAGCCATCTGAAACAGCAGTAGTGAACTTAATAATAACGAAGCTGATTCCAGCAGAGACTGCCAGCCTTCTACATGTTAATTTAATTTGAACTCATCTCAGTTTTGGGTTGGGATTTTTTTGTGTGTGTGCTTTTATACATGCTGATTATGTTTGAATTTCAAAGATGCTGGTCTGGTGCATGAAAGCCTGAATGAGAAATTATCTAACTAAATTTTAGTGTCCAAGCTGACTAGAGAACAAACAATGAACAAGCTTTATGGAGAGACAAAATAAAATTAATGTCACAGTTTATACATTGCATTGTATGATGATATCGGTAATGTCAGTAACAAGAAAAAAATCATGATCTTTAAAGATTTCCTGTGTGTTCTGTCAAGTTAGTGGAAAGGTTAAGTGCAGCTTTA
The DNA here is from genome assembly GCA_035584735.1 of Pseudotriccus pelzelni. NCBI lineage: Eukaryota > Metazoa > Chordata > Aves > Passeriformes > Tyrannidae > Pseudotriccus > Pseudotriccus pelzelni. The sequence goes on along the minus strand of JAWMRA010000113.1, from coordinate 7,128,433 downwards.
TGAATTAGGAACTTACTGTTCATTTCTCTTTGCTAGTGACTTCCAGATTATCTCTGGGGCATTCACTTCAGCTGTCCCCCACTTGCATTTAGACCCTGACTCCAAAGCTGCACTGCTCAGATTTGCTTGTGTTCAGTTGTTGTCTGCCTCCATTCAGAAGTGCCATAGATTTTGGACTGCAGCTACTGAGGTCCCCTGAAACTGTGTTTCTCTAAATGTGGAAAACTGTTCATGATTTGGCAACTTTCTGGTTTTGTTATGAAGACTCAGACTTGGCTCAGATTTCAGTTCAGATTTTGGCTCAGACTCAAGCCTAACCAGGTATAATAGATGACCTTGGCACTGACTGATTTAATTTTGCCCGTCCTCATAAGAATCCTTGAGCCATCTCTGTTCACAAGACTACAAATACTATTCTAATCTAAAGAATATCTCTCTTCAGTATGTGATGTCCTATCACATTCTGTGATACAATGGAGCTATGTAGTGGTGATATCCTATTGTCTCTAGGGAGGTACATCTTTTTTAACACAAGGTATATTTTGGAAACAGTGTATACATGAGCATGTCTTGAAAAACATGGTATTCATCAAACCATGGTATTGCTTCTCTAAATTCCTACACATAGAACAGAAGAAATTTCCTCAGATGGATTTTTCTGTTGTTTTGTTTTCCTCTGAATAAATACGTCCGGTTTGGGATTCCTGGGAGAAAAAGGTAAGCAAAATACTGTAGGCCAGGTCTCTTTCATTTCATTTGAAAGTGGCTGGCAGCATAGTGATAACTGGTTTGAGGATACTTGGTGTTTCCATCCCTAAGGACAATCACTGCATGAGGGATAAGATCATTGTGTGGAGGGATGGAGACAGATAAATCAAAACTTAGCTAGAAGATAAGTGAACCTGGCTAGACTCAAGAGGTTCATTGCACTGAGCAAAACGTGCTCAACGTGTTTTGATATTGGTTTTGAGAAGCTGAAGTACTCTGTTTTATGTAGTAAATTCTGCTCCATGCCATTGGAGTGGTCAATAGAGAAATCTGGGAACACAGCTCATTCAGAGGCACTGTAAAACCAATTATAACACCAACAGTTTTTAGAAGTACCACAGAGCTAAACACGTCTGTGCTGCACCATGCCTTCAACCTGCATTCCTTATGTCTACATCTAATTAATTTTCTTAATTGCATAACAGTGCACTTCCTAATTACACTGGGGAACCACTCTTGGATTGTAACAGGGTCTTTATCTATTGCTCAGATTATTCTGGTTGTCTCTGCACCAGCATATTCCCCAGCCTAATTTTGTGCTAGCTCGTATGTCTGTGCACACAGACTGCTTGGGGAATGCTTGGCAGATCCTTCAACTGATGCAGCTACATCTCCAAGGACCAGATGGATACCCTGATTCACACTGAGTTACTAGCTGAGGAGTGCCATTGCTGTCAATGTGGAGACACTTACTGTGTGATGTAAGGGTGTTGTTAAGATCTCCCATAAACAACAGCCAGAGGAAGACACTGGCAGTGCACATCCACAGTTTTATTGGTCCTACAGTACCCAGGAGATAGACTGCGTGATCTGGAGTACCGCCTAATTTGGGGAATAACTAAGTCCTTGTCAGGAGATGGCATGCTCCTGAAACAAGGAGCACAATCAGTCCCTAAATTAGGAATTTTCACTTGATGCTGACATCAATGACATACCTCCAGACACCTCCACGTATCCCACTGTTGTAACTGGAATACGCTGCAGTGTGGCACCACCACAGCAGGTACATAGTAAGACCATTCAAGAGTAATTGCAATCAGCAGTAAAAAGACAGGCAAACCAAAATCCCAGTGTGAGGAGTCTGTTTTTGAAGGAACACTCATCCCACTGCTGCCAAATGCATCTGCCGGGTAGTGGTGCACTTTGTGTTTCACTCAGCCATGCACATGACTGAGGTTAACTACCTGAAGTTTATTCCACATTTTTCAATGGCACCGATGTGCTTTATCACAGCCTTGGTGCCTCTGGGTTTTCAGCTCTACTGGGAGGTAGCTGGAATCTGTATCCTTTTTGCCTTATCCCCATATATTGCTGAAAGCAACCAAAATTTCTTACTAATGCTTGGTAGCTCTTCTCCTGTGTTTTCCAATTTTGTAAAACCTGACTTCTCAGACAGTGGGTTAGCACGAGCTCTCCCAGAAAACATCTGCTTCACTCTGGGAGGAGAAGTTGTTCAGTATAATGTTGAAGCAACACACTTAAACCTGATCAAAGGAAATATATTTTAAAAAATGCTAACTAAAATGCAGAGCTTATGGTCACTGAATGTTGTTGATCTACAGTATTTGGCAAGATAAGAAAAGGGATCAGACATCTGTATGGACAAAAAGGGCAATCAGTGTTTTTGTTTAAATTGTTATTACTAAAACATCTTTTGGAAAATTATGAAACATCATGATTTCAGACTTTTAGCTGACCACTAATATTAGAGACTGAAAGCAAACCTGCTATGAAGTTTAAAATAACCTTCCATCTGTGTGCTTACTCTGAAATAATCAATCCTGGACACTGTGAGATAGGATGGTCCACTGGAGTGACCACAGATCACTTCCAGAAGACCAGTTCTTGCTTCACATTGCATCAAATAGACTTGTACCCATCTGCTGTGCAGGCACCACCAGTGCTTTATACTTTATCAGTCTGCATTGCCAGTAGTCACATGTCTTCTTAAAGCCTCTATTTTACCGTCACGCAGAAGAGAAAGAACGTGTTCCCTCTCAAAAAGATTTCACTTTTCCTCCTCCTTCCTTTGGTGCCTTTACTGCATCTTAAATAAACACAACTGAGTGGTAAGTTAGATGTTTATTCTTTATTTATGGATTTATAAGGCGATGGAGACTGTGAAAGGTATTTGCAAAGCCCAGTTCTGGCCAATTATTGAATTGGCTGAAATAATGTTTGCCAAGTAAAAATCACTCTAAAGCAGAAGACAACTTACGGAAGCGTAATTAGTGCTTGAGGGCACTAAGACATATATTAAAAATCTTTCACGTAATCATGCTCTCTGCCAATTGAGAAAAACTTCCCTGAGTCTCTAGAGCTCCCTTGGGAAGCACAGCATGGGCACAGTTTATGGCTCTAATTTTAAGATCTGATAATAATGGTGACCATTAGTCCCCAGCTCACCTGAAAACATCCCTTCCTAACTCCTGTTTTCTAACAGCTCTAGAAGATTACTTGTGGGTTTGAATGGAAACTCGCTAGAATTTAAATAGCTGTCCTGACAGGGATCAGTCCCCAAAGGGGAAGCATCTCGGTGCCCAAAGGTATAAATATATCCTTCTGCAAACATTTTTTAGTGATGATATAGAAGCTGTAATGCTTCCTTTTCATCTAACCCTTTTAATGCAATCACAGCAACACATGGCTTTGGCCCGAGATTTTCCCTGTCATCCATTCCAGCAACCAAGATCTGTGAGACAGATCTGCTTTCAAATTGGATAAGACGTGTACCAGGTGCCACATCCATGAGCACCGAACAAACAGTGAAATCCAAAAATTACCTCTCAGCACAGCTTGATTAAAACCAGGATAAAACAGCAGCAAGGGCTGCCTGGGCCTCGGGATCCATCTTATTGCTTGCCCTCTGCAATGCACTTCAGAGAGTGCTGCCAGTGGCTTTCCCACCACTGTGCTTGCTGAGTGCATGGATGGAGGATGGCAGGCTGTGAAAGCAAAGGCTGATTATGCAGTTGCTATTAGAATGAGAGTTGGGACATTTGGGTTGAACCCTCAGTTGTGCCACGTTTGACTGGGTTGATTTTGAGAAAGTAATTTCACCTCTTGTTGGGGTCCCCACTTCTCTCATGTTTGCTGTCTTTCTTCAACAGGTTGGGTCTTCCATCTACATGAACTAGACATAAGATGCTGCTCAGCCCATGTCTGCAAACACTGTGATTCAATAATCAGGTTGGGATGTCTCTTAATGTGTGACAGTCTGCTATACTGGAAATGCAATACCATGCCTCTTGGTGTTGAGTCCTCTTTTAAGAGGAAAACATTCTTCTGCGTGCAGGCTGGCAGAACCCCATGTCTTCTGTCACCTATGATACCCATATGAACTTATATGCTCAGTTTCCAAACAAGTGAGTTGTTAACTTTCTCAGTGACACTCATCAACCTGGGCAGATGTCTCAGACCATCATGATGAATACAAGTTCTACAAAACAAAATAGGCCCTGATGTTTTTTTCAACCTGGACCCTGAGTGGCATCTTTGCTTTACATTAATTTACGGAGTGTAAATGTTTGGGTACTCAGTACACGACTTCCTGGTGATAAAGAAGGGAAATAAAATCCGGACCACACTTTTCAGGGTTTATAGGAGTAACAGGAATAAAAAGCAATAAAACGTGAGTTATCACTGAAGTCACAAGCTTGACTCTAATACAAGCAAAGGTCAGAGCAGCTAATAAAAGAGTTCATTCTTTCCAGCGCAGATTAGGAGGGTGCTCTAATCCTCAAAACAACCTTGTTGAATATACTCACATATGCCAGTGCCCATGGCTAGCTCTGAAAATAATAAGCATGATTCATTTTAGTTTTGGACATGAGTTGATCTATGAGGATCATGACTCACTACACAGAGCAGAGTCAAGGGGATGTCACCAGTACATACTCAGATGAAGGAGTTAGTATCACTTGTTTTCAAAAGCAATTTCAAGGCTGGAACTGTTTAACTGCAGAGATTCAATGAGTACTTGTGCATGGCAGGACTACTGAAATGATGATGTGTCAGCTCCTTTTGGCAGGGCCCAGATATTTTTAAGCAGAACTTTTCTGGAAGTTTTACTCACAAATAGAAGACAACTTTACCTCCCCATGGGCTCTGCCATAATGTACTAGGTGCTCTCTTTCATCTGGTGCATGGTGCTACTGGAGAGATATGGGTTGCCTTAGAGTTCAGAACAAGCTGTATCAGAGGAGAATAAAGGTCAAAGGCCCTCACAGGAATGTCCACCCAATTTTAAAGCTCCTCTACTGAGAAACCTGATTCAGAAACATGGCCAGAATGAGCCAAATATGTATAAATGAGGGAGAGATGTTGTAAATGTCTCCTCTCCCAGAAAGACTTGAGATTTGAGTGACATCGTCTGATCTATCCTTGGTGAAATAGTCTCATTTTAATGGTTGAAATTTTAGAGGGTTTGGGGTTTTGTTTTTTTGATTAGTTGTTTTTTTGTTTTTGTTGGGTTTGGTTTTGGTTTGGGTGCTTTTTTCACATGTGGAATTCATTATGCCCATTTCTATCCTGTATGAAGTATTTTCTCTCTTTAAAGAGATGTGGAAAGATTGCAAAAGCTACTAGGTATTGATTTTGTTGACACTGAACTTTAAATTTTTGAGCACATGTAAAGAAGGTTTTGAATTTTTTCTACAGAAGAGCTCCAATGAAACATGTTAAAATTGGTAGGTACCATTTAAAATATAGCATAAACCTTATGATAACCAAATTTGAATATTATAGAGCTACATTTTTGTCTTTAGGAAAAGAAAAAAGTGAGATGACAGGGGGCTCAATGATGTCTGACAAGTCAATTAGAATAAAGCATTGCCCCTGGCTTTCCAGGTGGCTGTACCCTTTATTTCCAGCTAGAAAGTGGTGCCCCTAACTTTGTATGCAATGCAACCACGCTGCCACTGACTTCCACCAGTGCTGGAACTGTCTTATAGACATGAGTGCAGAATTGAACTATCAGCACAGGATGGATCCCAAGCATGACCCCAATCTCAGCTTGCATCAACTGCTTTGAGGGGCAAACCTCTACCCAGGCACGGGTTTTGGGTGAGCCCTGGTACACGGCTGAGGGAGAGGAAGCAAGGTCTGACTCTGAGTGTCCTCTCACAGAATCATGGAATGGGTCAGGTTGGAAGGGACCACAGTGGGTCATCTGCTCAAGCAGGATCATCTCAGAGCACAAGGCACAGGATTGTGTCCAAATGGTTCTGGAATATCCCCAGTGAGACTCCACAACCTCCCCGGGCAATCTCTTCTGGTGTGCAGTCACCCTCACAGTAAAGTCGTTGTTCCTCATATTCAGGTGGAATTTCCTGTGCATCAGTTTCTGCCCATTGCTTCTCGTCCTGTTTCTTGGCAGTGGTGTACCCCAATGCTGACATTCATGTCTTTATTATATTAATGTCTTAGTCTGTTTTTATTTGGGGTTGGTTTGGGGCTTTTTAAATTTTTTCTTATTGGTTACACATTTTGTATATGTGACCTGAACACTGCAAGATAAAGTTCAATTGGGTAATTTTAATGAAATTCTGGAGGTTGGAAGAGAAAACTCAGGATGTGTTTGAAGAAAATGCTTCTATTTCACGCTGTGTTGCGGCAGCTGAAACTGATTTCTGATTAATATTGTTCACAAGCAGTAGTAAGTGACTGTACTGACCCTTGATTGTCAGTGGTTTTTTACTATATGTCAGAGGTCAAAAAAGTAAAAGACCAAGGAGATGTGGCCAAAGGGCATGAAGGGAAGAGAAAACGGAAGGGGTATTTATATACTACATGTGACATGTACATGTCTGCTATTTAACTACAGTTCCTTCCTGCTTCATATGCTCAGGCAGCCTGAAGCTATCTAATAACCCTGTCATCGGGAGAGAAAACACAACACTGATCATCACAACCTCACTAAATAAGTAATTTTAAATTAATTATATCACATCCTAATAAGACCAGATCTGATAGTCTCCTATCTTATCTTGGATCACTCTATCAGGACTGAATATATTACAGATAAAGCCGAGTGTGCTTGAGCAGCAGCTGATACTGAGTGTCTCTTTGTGTCACCTGCTACGGGCACCTCTCTGACCTCCTGAAATCCTGATGAACAAGACTCACTGTGCAGGGAAAGCCAGAGAATATTTTTGTTCTCATTTAGCACTGCCTGATGCCATCCCACAGCTGCACACGCCTCCCATTTGAGGTTGTCACGGGCACCTCAACTATTCCAGATTATCTGAAGGCATACAGGAATGCAACCCAAATGCAAGCCTGGAGGTGGTGACTCAGGTCTCCTATACATACAACTGCTCCAAAGCAGCTCCCTTGACCATTTTGATAAGCCCAGAGTATGCTGGCTGATAAAGTAGCCCCTTTATTTTGATGTCCCGATAATATGAATGGCACTGACAACTTGGAGAGAGGAGGATTTCAGTAATAGTCATGTAGCAGGGTGGGCAGAGGGAGATCTTGGAAAGCTCTTGGAAAGCCTGCCCATGTAACAGCTACGTGAGAAATGATTCTTCAAAATGCTCTTTTCGTCAGAAAGTGCCTCTGTGTTGAAACAAATCAGTTTTACTGCGTTTTCAGTCTCAGAGGAGAGCTGAAGCAGAATGGGAATATCAATGAATCAATGTAATTTTTTTCCCTCAAAATTTTAATTTACAGGAAAAGTGTTTGAAATCAAAATATTGACATGCTTTTAATATAATCTTCAAGCAAAAACCCCTTGTGGTCTTGCCTTTTAAACCTTAATTTAGAATAAAGGAATAGCAGGGATAGTCAAAGGAATGGTAACTCTCTTGGGGCAGCAAAATATTGCCCACCAATTATGGCCTGGTATGCTACAAACTGGACATGAATTTCAATTGTAATTAATTACAAAGAGGGGCAAGTAGCTGCCATCACAAAGTGTGTATGAGACACTACATTACAGAAATCCTTCAGGTCACTCTCTGGGATCATTCTAAGCAGGATTTTCTCCCTTCAGACCAGTAATCACTCTTGCTGATGAGGTCTAAAAGAAGCACAAGGTTAACTAATGTTCTTCCCTTTTGCAGACATTTTTTCTCTGAGGAGAGAGAGTAGCAAAGTTCAAGAGGCACAGGAGTTCAGAAGAAGCTGCAGGAATCAGACCAAGTTCCTTGGGATTAGTATCCTCCCAGCAGTCATATTTTCACCCTAGGAAAAAGAAACATTGCCCAATTAGCTGTATTTTATCACTTGTAGTATAAGAGATATCCTCTTTCAACAGCTGTTTATAGTTTTTGCAGTAAAATTTGCATCTATTTAAGATAACTGAGCCTAATGACTTAATTGGCAACTGCTATTAGATGCTTTCAAAAAGTTTGATCTGAATTCAAGGTTGATAGAAGTGATAGGAGTGAATTATAGACTTGAGTCTCTAGACAAAGTAAATGGGTTTCAGTGTCTGCTCAGAAGGGCAGCTGTAGCAGGATGCTCTGCCTGGAATTGGGGGGTAAAACAACTTGAACAACACCCTGTATGTGAAGGTATCAGTGGTGAATGCAGAAAGGGGCATCATGCTGCTCTTGGTGTTGAATAATGCTGAAGCCAGCCTGACTCATCAATCCCTAAGCTAAACATCCTGATAGTGAAGATATGGCAGACCTGATAAAGTACCTGATACAGTACAAGCAAGTGATACTACTGATAGCTTATCTCAAGATGCTGGGCTGACACAGCTGGCCTGGAGACATGACTGAAGATAATCAATTTATAATATAAAAGCCCAGACCCACTTTTTAGTGGCATGGTCTTCTGTGAATCATAGAATGGCTTGGACTGGAAGGGACCTTAAAGATCATCTAGTTCCAACCCCCCTGCCATGGGCAGGGACACTTCAACTCCCCCACTTTTCTCAAGGCCCTGTAAAACCTGGCCTTGAACACTGCCAGGGATGGGGCATCTATAGCTTCTCTGGGTAAACTGTGCCAGTGCCCATGTCTTCTAACATAATCCTTCTTGGAATGTGTTTGGAGATTCCTCCTTTGAGTGGGGACGCCCCTCAGGTTTACTCCTCAAGGCTGAACAAAAGTGATTTGCCCATGGTTGTTGGTATGAGGAGAGTAACATTAATCTCTACTTAATAACTGGTTTTGCTACCTGCAAAATAATTGCTTCAATATTGCACTATACTAATAGTCATAGCTACCTATACTGTGTAGCGAGTAATTCTGATTAAGATATTTTAGTCTAATTGCAATTATTTTTATATTAATATATTTGGTTTGCCATCCTTAATCCTGTGGGAGAAAACTGTATAAAGGTTCAATTACACCTATATAATCCTGTAGTCATAAACCACTGACAAAGTCTGGGGCTGAGATTAGACTAGTCACAGCTAGACTCCTCTCTGAAAAGGGTTTTAGAAAGCAGAGGGTCCTTTCTGCATCTTGTGACTCAACAGGAGGGCTTCTCTAATAATAACTTTGTCCGATGCTCCCATTCTGCCCATGATAGCAGTGTAATCAAAGCCAAAGTTATGCAAATCAACAAACTCTCAACGCTTCTATCTATTGATTTTTGAGTTCGTGGGAGGCCTGAATACTCCTAATTTGAAACCAAAATGGAGGTAGGAGCTGCTCTAACTTGTGTTCTAGCTCATGTAACCCTGCTGTCTTTCTGCATCAGGAATAGAACTGAAACAGAGATGTCATGACCTTCAGCTCTGACTTCTCTCAAGCTGCTAACATAGGTTAGGGACACTCACCAAATGGCTCTTTTACAGAGCACATTGAAGAACTACAGAGTCCAGGCAGGTGCTTTATGTCCTATGCACTAGGACTGAACAGGAACCATACATTTGCCAAGAGACTAACCAAAAATGGATGTTTTTTCTCATTCACTTCACACAGGCACAGTGGTCTTCTCTCTGGCATTAGGGTCTTTCTCATTATTCTCCTCCCTGGGCTACATGGTTTTCACATCTTTTTCTTCATATGGGATTTTTGTCATATCATCCTCATCTGAGACAGATCTACCCAAGGAAGCAGAGAGAGTTTTAGTCTTTCTGCTTGGATCTGGAGTCTGTATTCAAATCTCTGTGATCTTATGAAGGGTTTGAGCACAAGATGTGCATCACTGTTGGCTCTGGACTGTTGCTGGGGGCATAATGCCTCTCAGGGGGACCCAAAGCACCTCTCAGCTGATGCCTGTATCTTTGTTTTTTTCCAGCAAGCTGGGTTTTCTTTTCCCACTGTGCATTAGACTGTTACATGCAACAGTGCTGGCTAGCCCCAGGTGTGCCTTGGGAAATCCTGTTCAGCTGGAGAAAACTGTGGTGTGTCACCTTGTGTACACGACTGACTTCAACCTACCCCCAAGCTAACCAGCATGCAGGTGGAGGAGGCTGTCTATTTTAGTGGTCCTGTACAAAATGCTGCATGCAACTGCTTAGAGTTCATGAACTTCTCTGAAAACGACGACTGAATCTGGACCTTCTCGTAATAAAGGGAGGCAGCTGTGGCTCGACTAAGGGAAGAGGTGTGCTCCTAAGCCTCGGTGGAAAATGCTTCGGGAATATTGCTCGGAGGAGATATCCTGGCAGCTCAGATGTGAGTAGTGTCATAAATAAATGGCAGTTAATTTGAGAAGGGGATAGAGGAGATGAGAAGTGTAAGGACTGATAATCAGAAGTTAAAAATCCCTAAGGAAAATATCAACTCAGTGTTTAAGGTCAAAGTAATTCTATTTTCAAGCCACATCATTGCCATTATTAAGAATAAAGACAAGAGATAATGTAAATAGTCTTGATACCGTGTTTTCATTTCAGACTTGATATAAATATTTGTATAAATCACTGTCATTCAAGTGCCTCCTGTACACATCAGACCCACATTGTTTCTGTGTTTTTTCATTTCCACCACACCAGCCTGCTCTGACCTTGAGCAAGTCTCCCCCTATATCTCTGTTTTCTTTCTGCAGAATGTGGATGATAGTTACAGCAAAGCTTCAAGGAAAAAATGCTCTGAATATACATTATCACAGTGAGCTCTGTGAACACAGCTTAAGGAAATATGCTCTCAAACACAAGGTAAATTCAGGTTTAAAATGGCTTTGATGACAAGTTGATCTAAAATTACTTTTCCAGTTGCCATTGTCTTTTTGGGGTATTTCAGAATCAGATTCCATGAAAGACCCTGAAGCAACAGGCAGTGCAAATGTGGCTGAGGACTCACATGTGCTGTTTCACATCAGAGCCCTTTAGTATGTAGGGCTGTCTGCCAGTCAAAGGCTCCCCTCATCCAAACTCAAATTAACTGCATGTCATTCAGCAATGCCTGCTCTGCATGCTTCTGCTGCTTCTCCTCTCTTGTTTAGACTAATGAGGACAGAGCCCACACACCTTGTTCAATGTTTGCTGTAGTGTTCGCAGCCACATTCTTGGAGATGCTTGAAAGAAACCCATAAAAACAAACAAAAAAAATAAGACCAAGCTCAGCAGGTACCCTGAACTTATTACTATATTTGATAAGAAAAGGGGTTCCTATGTTCATGGAGGTGTTGGGAATACCACAGCACATCCTGGAGGTGTGAAAGACAAGAAGAAGGTGATTGGAACTAGGTGTCAGCATGGATTCAGCAAGGGAAACCCTGCTTGCCCAATCTAATAACCTCCTGTGGGGAAATGACTGGCTTGGACATGAAGGGAATGCAGTGGCCATTGTCCACTTCAGGAAGATTTTCCATACTGTCTACCAGAACAGCCTCACAGAGCAGCCTCGTGGGCTGCTTCAGCAGACTGGGAAGTGGGTGGGCAACAGTTTGAGTGGCTGGGTCTAAAGGCTGGTGGCCCAGAGGAACTGTCAGTGAAGCCCAAGGCAAAGGGCACTGCCAACAGGTGGAGGGAGGTGAACCTTCCCCTTGGCTGTGTCGTGATTCCCCTCTGATATGTCTGCCATCTATCACATTCCTCAAGAAGGAGATGAGATGCCACCATGCTGTGTGTCTCTCTGGTCTGAGCTCTGCCCTGGGAACTGTGATTGCTGAGCAGTGGAAAGGAGAAGATGGGGAAGGAAGAAGAAATGATGGATGATGGCAGCAGCAAGGATAGCAATTCCCTCATCCTGGTCTGGCCCACTGGCTCCTGCCTTGCCATTTTCAAGTGAGTCAGGATGATATGTCCCGCAGCAGGGTTGGGTGATGCAGTGCAGGGGTGGCCCCTGTCCCCTCCAGAGTCTGGCAGCTGCAGTCAGGAGAGGCCCCAAGCCATGCCCCACACCACCTTGTGAATGGGCTCTGCCCTCTGTGTAGACTCTGAACAGGGAGTGGGCAGCGTGCCAGCAGGGAGGGATGGAGACATTTCTACATCCTACAGTCCCTGGTCACCTTTTGGTCCCCAGAAGGGAACAGAAAAAGCAGAACAGAGGGATTTAGGGCTTGGGTAGTGCCTCTGTCCTGCCTCACTATGATGCTTTGTCCTGCTCCTGTGTTTTTCCCCATGGAACAGGACTGTGCAGGCACATGCCTGCCCACATTCTGGGGGCAGCAGGGCCTGACGCTGCTTCTCCTCTCTTTCTGCATCTGTGGGTGGGCACACTGCTGGGGTAAGCCATCCAGGGGGATGCTCCAGGTACAGCTGGAGGTGAGAACGCAGCTCCCCAGCTTGGGAGAGGTGCCCCTGTGGCTGCGGGCAGCTCTCAGGCAGAGCTGCCTGACAAGAGAGGAAAGACTGCTTGGAGCTCTCTCCCTGTCCCTTCCTGGTGCACAGTACACTGTCAGGAGTGAAGAAAGCCTGAGTGATCCATCTCCCCCACCTCCATCAACTTTGTGGAGAAGGGGATGAGCTGCTGCTATGCTGTGAGTGTTTCTGCTCTGGGATCTGTGCCTGAGCGCTGCTGTTCCAACTGAGCAGCAGAGACATCACTGCTCACCTTCTCCCACTATTTCTCACTTGCCCAGTGGAGGACATTCTGTGCCAGGAGCCTGGAGGACTAGGTGGAGGTGAGAATGGCTGTCTTTCATCTGCCTCTGGCTCTGCCAGGGTGCCAGCGATGTGCGGCCAGTGGGGTGGGCTTGTGCAGGAAGGAGGGGAAGAGGGTTCTGCAGTGACACTTACGAAACATAGAGGGTTGGGGAGCCACCAGACACACTGGCACAGCCTTCCTAGCGGTGTTGGGAGGAAACCTGACATGTGGGTCTGAAAGCCCCAGAGGGCAGAAGGTCCCATCTGTGCCACACTCAAGCTGCTGGTGCTGGGTGGCAGCTCACCAGTGGTCCTTTCTTCTGCAGGGCTGCTCTCAAAACGCAGCTTGTTTCTTGCAGGATGATTCCGAGAAAGGCTTTCCAATGGCCCTATCTGGAAATGGCAGGGGACTTTGCTGCTCAGCAGGTGAATTTTGGGAAAAAAGGCAGGATGGGTCTTTTTTTCTCCTGAACCAGCATGTCGGCAGGACTGAGGAGGATGCTGCTGTTGCTGCTGCCCTTCGTCTGGAGGAAGTTGGTGCTCATCATGCTGCAGCAGGAGAGAGGTGAGCCCTCAGGACCCTTCAGTAGTGTTGAGCACTCGAAGTGCTGCCTGCCTCAGCTCTGTCCCCAGATTCGGGGGGATGGGTCCCTGCTCCTCAGATGAAGCCGTGAGGAGCTGAGTCCACTTGTCCCCTTTGTGTCACTGATGGGATCTTGCTCTCTGTCTCTTTGCAGCAGGAGGGACCAGCAGGAGGAGAAGGAGGGGGCTGCCCTAACCCTTTGCTCTGTGGTGGAGCCCATCTGCTGCTGCCCAGGCTTTTGCCGGGCCACTGTCAGAGATAGACTTCCATGTGGGGTGGTTTAAATATTCGCCTCAGATTATGCACCCCCTACTGATCACACAGAACTGCAACTGGAAGATTTAATTCAGCTGCACACAATGACTCAACTAAATGTTCTATTGTCTGCAGAAATGTAATTTTACAAAGGAGCTTAAGAAACGCGAGCTCTTGTGAACTGTGCTAGGTTCTTTGCCCTCGACGAGAATGGTAATGCTCCACACTTGAAGTGAACCATTGTCAGGGTGTACTGACTTGTTAATATTTCCAGACAATGGCAATAAGAAACGGAGCACTGTAAATATCACTTTTTTCCTGCCTCTGTGAGTCAAATGCAGACAGGGAAAAGGGAAAAGATCTGTAACAGAAACAGAGCTGTGAGGGTGATGAGAGCTGGGGGCTGAAAAGCTCCAGGCTTGTGTTTTTGCACAGCCACTCAAACTAGTGCCAGATGAATACAAAATGCAAGTACTCTGATTTTCTGTCATTTCTTACCCATTGTGCATTTCATATGAGGGGCTTTGAAAATAAGAAGTAAGGGAGAGAGTCTCCAGCATGAAGGTGTAGAATTAATGCATGAATGTGGCTTTCCCTTGAGGAAAAATGACTGTTGCCCATGGCAAGCAGTCAGGAAGATGCATCTGGTACAGTGTTAGGAGATGGGTACAATGCATAAAATGAGACTAGATACATGTGAAACTTTGAATAGGATGGAGAAGCCATCGATGGGTGGAGCAGTTGCAGTGGGAAACCTTCATAGCAGCATTTTGCACAATATTATGTATGAAGATGAAGAAAAAGGGGAAACAGGATTGTTTTTCTTTTAGATCCAAGGTTTTTGGGTTCTTTTTGGTCTTCACATCCAGGGGCCTGCTGAAACCTCAGTGTCTGAATATGGAGAGATTTTCATTGAAATGCTGCACCTTTTAAGGCAACACAAAGCCCAGCCTTATACTTACAGGGCTGGTACAATGCACAGACACAGCAGACTTTGAGAATAGTAATAGTAACCAGACAAGATGTAAAGAGTTTTTAAATCCCAGTAGCCCAATGGATAATAATGCTGGAGGCAGGTTTATGCTATAATTTGTATTCAAAGGCTGAACACTAAAGAGAGACTGTTTCTCGTACCTGGAATTCAGGGCAGGTCTACTATATACAGCTGGAAGTTACCAAATAGGTGTGATCTCTTATCACCTTAATATTTGAGATCAGACAGTACAAGGTTTAATTTTCTCCAAATTAGTGAGAAACACATGAAATCATTAATCACAATAAATGAAAGGAAGAACATCTGCACACAATATTCAGTTCAATTGTGCACCTCCTTGCCAGAAGATGTTTTGGATATAAGCAAGAATGGGCAGAGGAAGCAATTAGACAGAATCAGTAAGAAAGGTCTCTCATGGGCTATTAAGCTCCTAGAAGCAGTAACAGCCTCCAGAAGTCCCTGAACTAGTCACTGTCAGCAAATAGAGAGTACACCAGAGGAAGGAGCATGCTATGCTTATCCCATTTTTTATGCTGTTTTCCTACACACCTTTCACTGTTCAGACTCAGACTCAGAGAGAGGATGCTGAGCTAAATGAACCTCTGGTATGACCCCATGGGGGTCTCATGAATTATACAAGACATGGTTCATACATGCTATGGATGCAATTCACATTCACGCAGAGCAGCAGCTTATGGCCTTGCAAATTCTGCTGGGTATTTACAGTGAGAATTTAAGCAGAACCTAAGTGGCTGAGTTCATGCATTCACATGATCCCATTTCACCCTATCTGAAATTGCATACTGCCTCTTCTGCGACCGCTTTTTGGCTTGGGTGCAATTTGATATGCAATTAGTCAAACATCCTCTCCCTGTGGTACCTGTCCTGTTGTGAACAATTAGTGTTTCATAAGGGAGTACATTCTGAGGCTCGAATCCCGGGGATTCCTGTCAATTTATGTTGACACTATGCTTACAAGAAAGGAGCTGACAGTCCAGCTGGAACTGAGTGTTAGCAGCCTCAGAGGCAGCCACACACCAACCCACAGATGGTCTGCTTCTTGCTCACATTTTTTAGCTTTGCCTGCCTTGATCATCCCTTTGTTTTTATATAAATGTTGTGCAAGCTACTGAATGTGTACGAGTGTTCATAAATGCATTTCTTAGCCCTTCAGCTATGGGCTAAGACCACAGGCAGAGTTAGTAGATATATTAATGCACAGCCCATGGGAAGGAAATCATCAGGTCGTTAGTTATACACAGGACATTTTCTTCTTGCCAGAGAGGAAGGGACCAGCTGGTAGGAGGCTGACCTGATGCAGTTACCACGGTGGCCAGATTGAGTGCCAGCTCCACTTGCAGAAGGGACAACTTGGGTTCACAGGGGGGATCAGTTTGCTAATAATAGTGGTTCTCCAAAAAATCATGCTTTGTGGTGATGAGTTTTTCTCTACAATTAAGGCTGCCCATGAGTAGCTGGGTATCTTACAAATTCCTGTATAAATTACTTATTTAAAACAACAGAAACAAAAACAAACAAAGCAAAACCCTTCCCAAATCTGCCCTCATCCAGAACTAAATTTTCTGGGGAAGGGCAAGAAGAGGTAGTTTGTTTTGGTGATCAAAGTTCACATGTTGGAAAAGCTATCAGATGCTGTCTTTTCTTAGCTTTGTAAAGCCATTTAGCTGTGTTCTGTAAGTAATTGGCTTTTAGTATTCTGGCTAATCAGATCCCTTCTTGGTTTATCTTGGACTAATTAACTCTCATCTCTTCAAATTATTCCCAGTGCAGCTGATCACCTAAAGACCTCCCTTCCCTGTGCAGCAGCTGCCGTCCATTGCTGATAAGGTGAGACCTTCTTCATCATGAGCTGTCTTCACAAGCAGAAATAGATCAAAATGCTAAGCAGTGCCAGAATAATGTACCAAATACCAGCCTTTTCTTTAGCTGCAAATTTTTCCTCTCCGGGGAACTCTGCCTACAGTTCTGGATGCCGTTTTTCTATTATATGGGCTGTAATATGTTACCAGGAAACAAGACTCCATGCACATGGGACAATTCAGCTTGATTAAGCATCTTTGCCCTTCAGTGGCTGATAATCTGTGTGTGGTAAAAGACTATAGCCCTACATGGGTTATAGGCTGAAGTGTGCAACATCATTTTCCAAGCATGAACAGCATTCCTGGGTTATATGTCATTATGCTCCTCTGTAGCTCTTAGGCAATGGCTTACATGTAAAGAGTGGTTAAATTAGTTGGGATTGTAAGACACAACAAAAGCAACAAACCTATATTGAAACACAGGATTTGTTGATTCAGAGACCTTTACAGATGCAAGGCACAAACAAACACCAGTTTTTAATGCTAAGATATATAAAGAAGTGAGATGTTCCTCGGAAAAGAGGGAGCTGGGACCATTGAAGGAGTTTGGGTTACACATGATTATGAATGCCATCCCAGGGGTTATGTGTTTCCAGCACCACAGTTGTGAGTGTATCACCAGCAGCTCCTCTGAAAACATTCTAAAGAGTCACTGAGGAGCTATAATGTTCAAGAAGCTTTTGCTAATCTTTCACTCTCTGATGCTAAAAGAGAAGATGTAACCTGCCTGTGTTATTATCTGCCCCTGAATTCCAACCCTGAGGCTCAACATCATGTAAGGGAAGATGATAGCAAATACTTGCTGAAGCTGTTTGCTTGTCAAAGCAGCCTCAAGTGATGTCCATCCAGGAGACTCAGTTGCTCTCTCCACTCAGATGGCCACAGAGAATCCCTCGCTACCTTTTTGCATGACCCTTTCTTATTGTTGACATGCCCAGCATTAGAGGCATAAACATTAGCATCTCCAACACTGGGATCGGACCCTGTTAAAGCCTTGACACTGAACTCAACTTTCAGAAGGGTCCCTTTCTCTGCAAACTATCCAAAACGCAGTTCTGAACAGCTGCAGCAATCAGTAGTGTCTGAAATCCATCTCTGGATCTGAGTGTTGCAGCACGGTCTGCAAATCTGTCTGTTATTAACCTTCCAGATGGCAAGCTGAGGAGATATCCCTCAAACGATGGATGTACAGTGAAATATTAATTAACGGTCAATGACCTTTAGGAGTGAGACATCACACAGTGAGGCATCGCATCGTGATCTGTGTGCTATGCCAGGCATCATAGATATCTTAGGAAACTGCTGAAGTGATGAAAAATACCTTTTTTCAGGGTGGGGCATTTTTCTAATTAGGTATCAGCAATCTACTTCAGATTTGAAATGTGTATGTGCTTTTCTCTAGAGGATCTTAACACCTTCTCAGACCTTCAGCAGACCACATCAGGATGATTGGGTGGCCCCCAAATGTAGATTTATCGGTCTCCAAATCTGTCCTCTACCCTTACTTTTCCTGAGACAACCAAGAGAAGTTAATCAACTAATTAATGTTAAACAGAGAGGAATCTAAGGAGACAGCTGAGTGGGAAGAAGTTTTAATTTTATGTTCTTCTTCTCTTGCTCGCATCCTTCCATTTTGTGTCATCTAAAATTTCCAGTCACAAAAACTACTCTTCTGCACTGAGCTTCATGAAGCTGTTGAGTTTGAATGATGGTCTTGCTGATACTCCACTGTTCCCATATGTCTGTGCCTCTTGGATATGAGCATAAAATCTCTTTCCAGGCAAAGTTTGTAAGTAATACGGCCAGCTCCTCTCCTGAAGATGTTTATACAATTTTGTCATGATGTCCTGTCATTACACACCCAAGTGAAGGGTAGTTCATGGCTACTCCTTGAGTCAGACTCCTAGTGAACCCCAGATGCCAGGGAAATTGCCGTTAGTTTCTGAGGTAAATAAGTGCATTGGGTCAAGGTCCTTGTTCAGAGTGAGTTAACGTTTTTCTCACGTTTGATGTGGCCAGAGTACTTGTTCTTGTGGGGGTGGTTATGAGATAACTTGTGTTGTGTCCGAATCTGTCTATAAGCCTGGATTAATGAAATAAACCTGTATTATCAAATTCTGCTGCGAGATAACACCAGGTCTCTGTGTTAGCTTGGAGCATGAATGGAGTGGGTTCACTTCTTAGACTTCACTGTCTAAGTAAGGACTGCAAAGTGTACAGAATTCCACTCTGCCCTTCTGTGTGACAGAGACAGCATCCAGGCTGCTGGGCTGAGTGACATGAGCCAAGGCTCCCACTTTTAGAAGAAGCCATGTGTCTTCTTGAATAGGTTCAGAGGGTTGCTTTGCTTGATTCTATTCCCAGATTCTATTCAAAACTGCTTTGCTCCATATCTTCCAGACATGTCAACCCCAGAGTCTGAAGTTTCTCAAGGTCAGTGATCCTTTTTCTTAGGGTTTTGCTTATAGAAGTGTCCAGACCACAGGAAAATCACTGGGAGTACATCAGTCTTACTCTAAGCACTGGGTTGCACACCAGGTCTGGTGATTAATATTGAAGAAAGAGGAGAAGATTTCTGCAAACAAGCCTGATCTCACCTGCTGTACAGCCACAAGGAGGCATGGGCACTTTGGAGTACTTGATTTACAGGGAACTGCTCCGCTGATGTTATCTGCCTTGCATGTCAGCTACACATCCCCAGAAGATGCAGTCACACTAATTTGATAGTTTTAAGTAGATGACTCTTCTTGGCTGCAATTTTTTTCGATAAAGCAGACATAATTTGCACAATGCCATTTTAAAAGGATACAGATTCATCTGTATGATCAGATTACATCTAGTTACTTTGAAAGTGCATGAGGCAAAGTGAAAACTGGAGTTTGGGACAATTACTTGATCTTAGCAAAATAACTGGGTAGAAGGATCTGAGTGGATAAGATTTCCGACGTCATTTAGTCATATACACCAACCTTTGCCCAGCGAGACTTGATCTATTGTGAGAGCCAGGGGATAATTAGATTTCTGTCTGCTCAATTTTTGAATTGTTATGACTCAGCATGACCAGTTCAGCTGAACTAAGTTCCCCCTGATATTTAAGGATTCAACTGAAGAAAAGTCAAGCTCATTTTAAAAAAGGCAAAGTAAAATACAATATCACTAGGTTTTTTTCACAATGAAAAGGAATTAATAACATGCAAGCTCATCCAGCTATCTTTCTATTGGAAATGGTTGTGGCAAACAATGTTCCTGTTAAAAAAACAAGTTCATGTCATCATACCACTGTGACATTCCCTGTTTACTCTATTTAAATATAAAATATTTGTTCTGTGCCGTATAATTCAGCCATATAGACTTTGAAAGGAAATAAATAGTCTGAATACTGAGCTCTTCAAATTCTCTGTTACAACACAGAAAAACATCAACGTTTTTCATCAGTGAGTATCCTCATAGCAGTGGGAGCCCTGATACACCCCACAAGAAACTTCAGACTTATGTCCCTGTCCAACAAATCTGCAGGGCATTATCTAGGAGAAGACCAAGATCTCAGCACTAGGAAGTATGAGATCTTCACTATTTACTGTAAACAAAGCACTACAGATGAAGAGGGAGAATGCTAAAATTTTCCTAGATGTCTAATGACCCTACATGGATTTAAATTTTGAACATCTTGTCCCAGACACCTAGAAAATACCTTATTCTCTTCAAGTCCAACTAGATGAGATTGTTGAGATATATGTGAAGTAACCTCTTTACTCTTTATTCTGGAATTTGCAGTAGAATGTGGGGCAGTTTTTTCAGAAGTTATTTGAATAAGTCTTGGTGAACTGCACATGGATAGCAGCCTTTTTTACCTGGATGTGAGCTATGATTGCTTTTTTATGTGTTTTCTGCTTTAGGCTTTTTAGTGCTGCTGGATATGCAGGCTTGTAAGGTTTCAAACAAATGCTTATTTAAATTAAATGTAGAACTACATCTGTATTTTGTTTAGCTTTGGGGCTTGGGTTGGGTTTATTTGCTATATGTGTTTCAGACAGTGGGGAGAGAGTAAAGAGAGAGAATCAGCAGCTTGCTGGCTTCTCTGTCCAAATGAATTCATGTCTGACTGCTTCACAGAGGGTATTATATCCACTTTGCTGCCATAGATCAGATTCTTCAGTGACTGCACCCCAAACACGACATAAACCTAAATATTGCCACAAATGGATGTTGTTCCATGGCTTCTTGAGTTTTCAGGATCAAACTTACCATTCCACAGTTGAGAACATGTATTTTTCTGAGATATTAAAGACATTCCAGATTTATCTCAAGACTTCGTAGAAGAAAATGAGTGTGGCAAGCTGATGTAAGAGCTGGTTTCTTTCAGGCATACTTCTCTGTTGTTTTGATCAGGAACTGGCAGATTTCTATGAAAATAAGCACATAATCATTCCTAACACAGCTTTCCTTCTCATCAGAGTCAAACTTTATAGAGAGCAAGACATTTATGCAAGACATAAGCATAAACACTAAAATGTGATTTGGTTTTAATGGATTTCCTCCTCTTGCAGTTTGAATGGGGTTAATTCAAATACTAAATACTGTACGGTGGTCAAGTATTTCTTCTGTTGTGTGCAAAAAACTTTTATTTTACCAGTGTCTATGTACAGCGTTTAACTTTCCAATCTGCAATTCTGGGCAATTGAGCATGATGTGAAGCACTCTACATGGAAATGCCCACTCAGGGAGTCTCTGAGCAGGCAGCAGACTTCCTTGGTGCCTGCAAGTGACAATGCCCACCGTGGTTGTGCTTTTCTCTTCACAGCTGGAGTCCTCCCTCAGATCCTTGAAAAGGTTAATCCATCATCACAGGAAAGTAATAGGAAATTAATTGTTACAGTCTGATAAACAAAGCTGGCAGCAAACTTTTCAGTGGAGAGCAGGGAGGGCCAGTCTAAACACCAAGAGAATTCAGCCAGAGGGAGAGACTTGGTCTCAGGGCATTAACTAGTCCAGCTTCTCTCAGAGTCCAGAAACTTTTCTATTTCAGAATTATTGACAAAAATTGCACCTGAACACCAGGAAATAAGAGCTTACAATCATGCCAGAATTATTATCACAGGTGGATATGTGGTGTAACAGCCAGAGCTGATAAAAATACTGCTGAGGCTGGAAAGAAAGTCGCACAGATGAGAAGACCTATGATGCTGTCTTCCAGATGTGTGCCTTGGACCACGCTCCCTAAAAAAGGCAGCCACAGCTAGTGGGGTACACTGTCATTTTGATTTCAAGTTTCTCTGTTCGGCCTCTCATACCATTGTGCAAACAAATCAAAACGAACTGGTGAGAATTTGGAAGAAGGCAAAGACAATGATCAAAGATCTAGGAAAAAAAGACATATAAGAAAATACTGAAGGAATGGGGGAGGTTACAGTCGAGAAGATTGAAGTATGATATAGGTTCATGAGAAGACTGCCGAAAGAGAAGTTACAAAGATGGTGGGAATAATCTGGTTTCCATATTCACAGTGAATGTCACATACTTCTGTGGGATACCACAGAATCACATACCAATGATCTAGAAAGTCACAGAGGACCTCTTCATGTTCTTTCCAACCCTATTTTCCTATGATTCTGGAAGCAAGGTGCAGGTGTGTGAGATCATTCTCTTTCCCATCAGTAGGGTGTGATTAGACACTATTTCCTGTCTTAGGAGTTGGTTTAATGGTAGTTTCTGTTGCAGTAACTCTAATCACTTCCAGGGAGATTCCTAATTTGCTCTGCTACTAGAAAGATCAGAAGCCATTTTGTATTTCTCCTTTTCTAAAGCCATCTAAGATGTTGCTTGATCAGAGTTGAAGTGAAAGTAGTGCTGATATGAGTGAGAAGCACTATGAATGATCCTTAGGCAAAATGTTAGGGCTATGAAAATCTTTTTTTCTTGAAGAATCGAAGTAGAGGCCTAATTCAGCAGCAGCTAGAATTGTTGTACAGTTGAAATTACAGATCTGTGGACAATGTTAAACGAAGGTATCATTCCTCAACAGTTTTAACAATGTAGCGCAACCATGACAATGATGAGATAAGAGGTAGATATGGGTGACAGCCTAGGAATTAAATCTGCTCTAATCTAGTTGAGTGTAAATCCACTTACTTAGGCTGCATAACCCCAGAGAGTGATTCCAGGGTAAGAAAACAGAATTTCACCCCACTGTACTCCTTTTTGTTGTTGTGTTTTCTTCTTTATGATTCATTTCCTTGTAGTTACAGCAGAGCACAGATAAGGTGAAACTGTAAATTGTATATTCTCAGAATTGTGTATTCCCAAGGACTTTTCTGTTTGTAATGCTGGAATGTGTACTTACCTGTGATCAAGCATAGGAGGTACAATAAAGATAACCTGTGCTAGTACAAACAGGAACAAACAGAGTGCGGGAAGATTTCAATAACGATCTTCCAGCTACTGAGGCCAGAGGCAAATCCCCATGAATTACAAAGGACCTGTGATCTTGGTTTCTTGCAGGTGCCCAAAGCTGTCCTGGCAATCCTGCCTTTGCTTGGATAGCAATGAGAATAGATTAACTAGTGAAGGTTTCAGGAAAAGAAAGCCTCTCTCTACCAGGACAATTAACCAGTTGTTTCTTCTTTTGTGCACGCTAGTTTTACCTGTAGGATCAGCCCATTGCAGGTTTTGTCTGGAACCAGCAGCAATGGCTGGGATATCTGCAGCTCTGTCCCAGCCACAGCCATGGGCTGCAAAAGGAAACATAGAGGTGGGATGCCTAGGATGGGATGAGGGGGCTTGAAGGACATGGATGCAACATTAGTCCCCCTGCTCACAGAACAATTCATCAGATAATTAAAATCATAATTTGGGATATATTCTGTGTAGGCCATAAATTCTTATGAATGAAATTGCCTTAGTCAGCACTGCAGGAAGTTAGCATTAAATTACCATGGTGCATAATCCAGAAGGTAAAACCTCTAAATCTTTTGAAAGGTTTGTTCTTCTGACTAGTAATTTAACAATCTTGTAAGAAGCTGAGATATAAGAGCTTTCTGGCAGAGAAATAGAGAAGAGGCAATGAAAAAAGTGTCATGTACTCCTCTGAATCAATTGTACTGTCTAAATTACATTTCTAATGAATTATGAAAGGTGAGATGATTTCTCTCATTTTCCTTTAAGTTAACCTGGGATCAGACACTGAGATTAAATCTGTACAGAGCCCTGCTTCCTTATATGTCTTTTTTTTTTTTTGTGAGATATCCATGGTTTTTTGGCAGGATAAAATATATATAAAGTCAGTATGTAAAGTACTATATGTGCCTTGTTGCATTTGTTTTTCATGTCTAATTTATGGACATGACTCAATGATTATCAGTATTTGATGAACATCTTCATTTCAGTGCTCCCTTACATATCACTTGGGCTTTGCTCTGTTTGGGTTTCTCACTGTTTTTGCAAATCATAACCTAAAAGCTTGACACAAAGTCCAAAGAAAGAAATAAGCATATATCTTTAGCCTTGAATGACTGAAGAAATAGCCAACATGCTAACTCAGTACAGGGTCTAGGTCAGGCAGCTGTTAGTTTTGCTTTTCCTATGCTGATATTTTTCCTCAGGGAATTCTGTAAATGTTGCCTAGAAACACCTGTGCCTCAGAAACATCTGAAGCACAGCAAAATAACCATAGAATCAGGTACGTGAAAAAGCCCATCTGTTCCCACCAAACTGAATTTGAGGACACAATTCCCATAAATATATTTGTACTAATCAAAATGCTGTTTGACTATTTTTCTCCTCAAAGCTTTTTAACCATGACTTGCATTACCCACAAATTTACTAGTCAGCCTTTAAAGTTTAATAAGTGCAGTGCATTAATAGAATATTCTGCTCATTCCTGAATTGGTATAAGTAAAGGTTTTAATTACTAAAATTATGCAGTTACAAAAATAATTTAATGAAATTTTTCTTCCCATTTGCATTCATGGACTGCCTGTATTCAGGCATTATGAGGCGTGGTAAATTGCACTGAACTGTGGTAGAATAATTCCCAGTGCTGTAGCTCTACCTGAGGACTGAGCACTTTTATGGTTTCAGTTCCCAGCAAAATCAAACCATGAGGAAGTGTGCTGAGTATATTGTAAGGAGGGTTAAACATAATGTATGCCTTTTGAAATCACTATCCTTTGAGTTTTACTGATGGACCTGTGATCTTGGCATAGGTAAAATTACTTCGCTGTCACAATCTAAAAGGAATTGGCCTCTGCTTTCAGTGAAGTCCTTCATGTAAAATCTTTTGCCATTGCTGGTGCAGAACGCGTGCCTTGCAGATGAAGGTTTCTGGATGATGCTTTAATTAATGTGCATCCTCTCTAATCTGAAATGATGTCTGTTTATTTCAAAACTAATTACTTCATTATGCTTTCCACTGCTAAAAAATCTTTGGTGCCTGAATGAGACTGCAAACTCTTTGGGGCAAAGACCACATATAATGAGATAATGTTATGTTTGTTAAATAATGTATTAGGAAGAAGGCTTGTGAATAAAATATATGCTGAAGTTTTGTAACTCAATTTTGGTTATAAGTGAAATTTTAAAATTTATCCTGCATTTGCAGTGATAGACAATCCTTTTCCTCACATTTATAAATAAATCATCAGCTGAAATACAACCTGCTACCCAAACAGTCTCAAATGTTGGAAAAATAATTTCTGACTTGACTATGATGGACCGAACAGAACTCCTGGATTCAAATCAGTTGCAACAAAATTTCACATATACAGTCCCCCTTTTCTTCACAGGGTTTGTGTATGAAAAGAATTGCAATATCCTCTGAGACTATTCCAAAGGCATTTTTTCCCTAAAAGTTACAAGGGTAACTTCCTAATCCAGAACATTCACCCTACACCAAATCTAGTCTGGACCCTTCTGTTACAGGTAAAGCTGAGTAGTAAACCATGGAGTGGTAATCACTGCTTGCAAGTGTTCAAAATGGGCAAAAAGAAAACAGACTTTTATAGATTTTTAGTGTTTCAGAAGAACTGGTTTCCCACAGATGAAGAAAAAACGGTGAGACTGATAGTGAGAAAAATAGAACAGAAGAAGCAAATGTGAGGAAGAACTGTGAACTCTTTCAAGAAGAGCTCATTAAATAGCCAAAAAGCTGTTACCACAGTGCCAAGGAAGATGACAGTATTGGCTGATAGGCCAGCCAGACTCTGTGAACAAAAAAGAAAGCAGCAATTAAGAATAAGTAGAGATGTACAATCAATAAGTAAAGGTAACATACAATAATCAATTATAGATGAGAATTTGTGAAGTTTGGGGAATGGAGAGGGGACAAAAAGACATGACAGTGAACTCTTTGAGTTCCTCTCTGGCTGGACACAAACCAGTTTGGATTTTTTCATCAGGGACTCTTTTGTGGGTAGCTGCCATTGGGCAGGACAGTGGTAGCTCCCTACAAAGTCAGAACTGGGGCTGGTGACCATCATCACCCAGCATGGAGTAACCCCTTTGAAAAAGGTCATGGGCTACTACAAGCTTCTCAAGATTGAAAGCAAGCCTGAAGTTTGTTGCTCCAAAGAAGAGAAGGAACCGCGTCTCCAGAGAGGACTGTCCATTTCTTCCTGCCCTTTCCTCTCAGGACTGAGTGAAGCCTTTCCTACTTTGTCACCAGCTTCTCCCTCCCTTACACAGGAGCTCAGCAGAGCCAAGCTGGTGGCAGTGGCTGGCAAGGGTGGGGACTCAGAAACCGCCATCTCCTTGCTGCTGTTGTCCCTGGAGGGTGCAGCAGACCTCGCACAGAAAAGGCAGAACATGAAGAAAATAGGAAGGCAGCATCATTTCGCAGACCTTTCGAATCCATGCTGTTGCCACATGCAGTGTCACTGGCAGTCTGCTGCCCTCTCCTTCTCCAGGCTATAGAGGGTTTGCTCTCACTACCGTGTCTTCTGTTCCCAAATTATCACAGGGTAACTCACCCCAATTCCAACAGTGCCCTTTTTCCTCACCCCGTTCTCCTGCCTTCAATTGCTCTCAACCCACAGCTTCCCCTCTTTGGACCGGAGAGGGGCAGGACAGACAATGAAGATACGTACCTTCAGGGCTGGCATGGGCTTTTCCTGACCTTCTTACACACCTCCTTTCAAGAGCTGCTGACCTCATTTTTTGATTCGGGTTTTTGCTTGTTTGTTTGGGGGTTGTTTTGTTTTGTTTGGAGATTTTTTTTGCTAAAGGAGAAGAGCTAATCGAACCTAATCTAGTTTAGTCTTCAATTCAAGCTAATCCTGTTGTTGCTAGGAATTTCAGGGTGGCAAGAGAATGCAGGAATGGTGATCATGTTTTAGATAGCTTTAGATTTGTTATTATCTCACCTGAAAAGAGCTGACAGATATTTAACTACAAAAATGCAGCACCAAAAAGGAAGAAAAGGATCACCTGCAGGGAGAAACCTGAACAAACCCGAACTGTTGCCTATACTGAGAGCCAGATGAACAGCTGATACAATTGGCACAGCTCAGTGGTAATGTGGCTATAGCTCAAGAGAGCTATTTTTGTGTCTATGAGAAAAAGGTAGAAAATAAACATGGAAATTAAAGATGAGAACAGCTCCAATCCAAATCTCTTTTTCTTCAAAGTCTGCTAATATCAAGTGCTGTCTAGCAGACTTTTCTTTCTGGTCCCTTTCTTCTGGCTGCACTAAATGACACTTTGGCTGTTGCTTCACACTGTGGACTTTTGGAAAAGTTTTGCAGCTTAATACTGTGATTTTTAGTATGTGCATCAGAACAGATGCCAAAGAAATTTACAAAAATCCTGTGATACAGCTACTCTCTTGCAGCTTTTCCGTGGTTTTGCCACAAAATGAAGTTAACATACAAATTGCTGTATGCCTATCAAGAAACAAAAAAATGTGTAGATATGGAATACATAAGGTGAACGTAAATTAATTCTTACCAAATTGTGTTATGAAGTTAAGGTTTTGCATGACATTTAGTTAGGATTCCATATAACAAATCTCAGCAACTTAGAAAGTCATTATGCAGTGCTATAAAATGGTGACATTTTAACTTTTTCCGTTATTCTACCTTTAGGACTGTAAAGGTATGGGTATTTGCACTGGAAGCGTTCTCAGCCAGCTGCTCTATTTTTGTCACAGCCTTTCAAAGAACGTGTTTGAACACATCTGCTTCAGCTCTCTTATTTTCATCTCTTGTGGGGACTCCAGTGCAATTCCTTATTCTTCTTGTGTCCTGAAGGAATATATAAAGCTGCTCTTCATGCAAGGAAAAGGTAGCGCACAGTTTTTGCTTTTCTACATGGGTTAGTTAAATGCTTCTAGGCAAACACACTTTGCATAAACTCTGCAGAGACATGAGATGCAAGGGCCTGAATCCACGGGCCGGGGAAGCTGATTTCCTCTGCACCTGAGAGGAAAGCTCAGCTGCTCAGTTTGGACTCAGGAAGGCACATCTCTTCTGGTTTGAAAGAGATCCTTCTTATCAGAAGCATTATGACAGCTCACACACTTCTGTGAATCCAGTACACAGAGGTGCAACCCTACCCAGGCAAGCACAGGATCCCTGCTGCCGAGGCTGAGCCCACATCTGAAACACAACCCCAAACTCCTTGGAATTTTTGCTAAGAAATTGTGAAGTGCCCTTGAGTTAAACTGCAGCTGAGCAGGAGTCTTCAGGTTGCAATTTTGAATGTAGGTACCTTTTGGAGGAGCTGAGTTCAAGGACCTGCTTGTAGCTGTAAGTTCAGGCAGTGGTAGGAAGGAATTTGTCTTGCTGTCCTTGTATGGTTCCCTGTGCCATGAGCTTTGCTGCCCACCCCAAAGGCACAGTGGCAGTCAGATGTGTGTCTCCTCAGTCTGCTCTTGGCTGACACAGCAGACTGATGAAAAGGGCCTAAAAGTGGAATCTGAACTTTTCCAGTGGGTAAATGGATGGGGATGAGCACCTTAATTTACACAGACCAGTGAATAATGAACTTGTGAGCTGGAGGTGAAAGACACTGGGGTCCTCTTATGCAGAACTTCAGGTATCATAATGCAAAGAAAATGAACTGTGCCACGTGTGCTGTGGACATAGAAAAATTCATCATGAGTTTATACTTACGGGTGATGAATACCATCCAGGCTCAGAATGGTGCTGCAAATCAAACACTACACATTGCATTTTGCATGTGCTATCCTCTTCTTCACTGGGGAGATGAAATGAAAAGCACTCATAAACAATTTAAATTGTTTCATGTCCTGGTATTGTTTCATTCTACATTCTTCTGCAGGAAATTGCTGTCTGCTGGAAAGCAAGGGCCAAATGTAGTCAGAAGACTACTGACAAGTTTAATTTGGCTATTATCAGAAAAGTACAAAAATCTCCATGTGTTCAGCCGAAGAACAGGCCTCCCAGTAAGTGTGATTTAGTCCAGTTCTCCAATTAGCCAGGTATCATTTTTTTCTGTAATGTCCTCTAAACTTTGTTGATGGAAATATAAATATAGTTTTCTGTTAACTAAAACTTTTCAACAGTTATGTAGGTCAGTAGGAAACAAAAAAGTAGTTCAAACTCCACCCTCCATATGCTTCCAGTTTTTCTAATGAAATGTAATTAGCGCTAATTGGTAAAACTACACTGATAGCTGGTTATTAATGTTTGTGTATTGGTCCCAGATGTGAGTTTACAGCTGTCAGTACTAATGGCTCAGAGAAGGAAAAAGAATTTTTCTTTCATATTCCTGTCATTTTCTTCAGGGTGTCCCCTGCTACCGTCAAACAAGAGTGATTATCTTTAGGGGAGGGAAAGCTTCTTCTTAAATCCTGACTTTGTGAGAAACCAAATGCCTTCAAGTCTCCTTTGAATTTGATGGGAGTTGAAAGGACCTAGCAGTACTCAGCATCTGCAGAATCAGGACTCAACAATTTTAGGGTTGCTTTTCTTGAGCCATCATAATTGTTAGTGGTTCAGAATTCATCAGAATAATTATCCTCCTAATTGCTTACCTGTTCTTGAAAGCACACTTATGAGGAAAGCCTCTCTTCTAAGCAATCACCTCAAAGTATTCTGTTTAGAACAGTTGCTTTCCTGCAAGCCCTGCAATTACTGAGTGTCCAGCAATCACCCTCTTCAGGATGAGGTAGATGAGCAGGCCTTTTTAGATGTGGATGAAGTGAAATGATGAAATCAAGGTTTTCAGTACAGATTTACCCAGAGAGGTATGTGGAGGGGGAAGCCTCTTCCAGAATCAAGCAAAGGCAAGGTCACGGTGAAGACGAGGGCCTTCAGAAGTACCCTGTTAGGGACCAGAGCACACTTGGAAATAGAGTGGGAAACACTCAGGAACTCATTCATTTCTGAATATTAACAGTAAGACATCACCATCAACACATAAGAAGATAAAACTTTTCTTTGAAAAACATCTATTTATTATTACATGATTTAATAATGCATGACTCCCCAGGTCACCCATGTACACCTTATTTTTGTGAAATCTCAGTTCATTAATATTTCTAAGTTGAAAGAGAAATACAACATTCTCCAGGTAAGAAGAAATTGACTGAATGTCTTATCTGATATACTGGGAATTCAACAAATGAGTTTTTATTTGAAAATGCTTGACAACTTGAGCTTGTTAAGAATACAAGTAATACAGCACACCTTATGCTATTATCTTCCACAAGGACAAGGTCTTCATCAAATCTTAGCCCTCAATAGTTTTGTGCCTTCCAAGGCACTCCTTTTAGCAACTCCCTGCATTTTGTTAGACGATGCTTGAGTTATTTTTCTTAATTTTACACGCAGGATTGTGTTTATAACATGATGCCTGCAAGCCCGAGGTAGTAGTTCTTCCTTGTGGCCAATGAAACACGAAGCTGGTCTGTGTTCAAGAGGTCTGGAGGATGTATTGCAACTATATGTATTTACAGTCTGGAATGAGGTTTTGCAGCCAAATCTCAGTGCCAGTCATTGCCACTTTATATATTTAAAATAATTAATTGTAGATGTCTGTGTTAAGCTGTTCTTTTCCCCATAGACTGACTGCCTATTTACTCATGCAACTGCCACTCAAATTCCCTGGTGTCTTTTTTTTTACAGTCTGACAGTGCCACAAATAAATTCTCTCACTACCCTCAGCTACAATCCTGGCTACTTCCTTTTCACCCTTTCTGGAATTTAATTTAAGGATGAAACTTACCTACCCAACAGCCACACAGTTCCCTCTGACCTTGTTTTTGAGCAGGTAAAATATGGAGAAGGAATATCTTAATGTGATAAATAAAAACCCCAAACACTTAATCACACGAAGATGCAGTACCCAATATTTTGAGTTGCAGGCAAATTAAAGATGCCCGTGATCAGTCTTATGCACTAAGGCCAACCAGAGCGTTAGGTAGCCCAAGATAATGCTGTGATTAAAATTTAACAATACAGAGAAAGGAGATTTGGTGTCCTAGAACTGTTTAATGTACTTAAGTAGATGTAGCTTCAGTGTCTATAGTATCTGTACACTGACAATAACAAAGATATATAGGTTTGAGCTCCTCCAGACCACGGAATTTGGTTTCCAAGCTCCTGGATGAGAGCTCTAACTGTTGTGATGCCCAGCAAATGTGGGCAGAACCACATTACTCTGACCTAGTTTACGCAGTTTGCTCTGTGAAAAGCCCAGGCTGGCTGGCACCAAGAAGTGCTCTGAATGTGCAGGTCACACACAGCCCCATGTGTGTCTCCTGATTCCAGTCAGGCTCAGGCTCTTGAGCTGTTGAGCACGGGGCACTACTGGAATAATGCAATAGTAGGTGTCCAGAGGCATCAGTAAGAAGGGATGAACTGAATGAATTTGGGTATATCCCAGGCAAAGAAATAGGTGTTTCAATTATGGGAGGAGAGTAGAGTTGTGTTGCAAATTTGGACTTAAAAACCTCCTTTCTGGCTGATTCTTACCACACTGTCCAGGTTTTGGCTGGGATAAATTTGATTTTCTTCTTAGTGGCTGGTAAAGTGCTGTGTTTTAGATTCAATATGAGAATAATGTTGATAATACACTGATGTTTGGGTTGTTGCTAAGCAGTGCTTATTCCAAACCAAGGACTTTCCACTTTCCCATGCTCTGCCAGCAAGGAGATGCACAAGAAGCCGTCAGGGAGCACAACCAGGACAGTTGTCCTGAAGTGGCCAAAGGGATATGCCGTACCATGGAGAGTCATGCTTAGTATATACACTTGGGGAACTGGGCTGGGAGCCACCGATGGCTGCTGGGCATTGGTCAGAGGGTGGTGAGCAACTGCGTTGTGCATCACTTGTTTCTCCTGGGGTTTATTATCTTTCTCTTTCCATCCTTTTCATTCTAATTATTATTATAATTAATACTCTTATTATATTTTATTTTGTTTTGATTACTAAACTGTTCTTATTTCAATTATTAAACTGTTCTGATCTAAACCCATGAGTTTCTTCTTTATTTTCCAATTCTCCTGCTCTTTCTGCCAGGGGATGGTGAAGGACTGAGCAAGCCCATTCATTCCCTAGTTCTTTTTTGAAGTGAATGAATTTGTTCCCTTTGAAACAGTACCTGTTGGCAGTTCTGGAAATAATTTAGTCCAGACACCTTCCCAACGAGAAGTGTGAATGAGATTGCAGCAGGTTTGGTTCCTCCTGTCCTCCTTTTGCCCTGGTTTTGTGTCCTTAGGCATCCCCAAGCACCTTCACATGCCATGGCAGCAGCTGTGCAACACAGGTTTACACTGCAAGAGCACTGATCAGACTGGAGATGGCACGGATTCTCACAGTGCCTTGGATGCTTTGAAAGACACTTCCTACACCTTCACACAGAGAGAAAATTATTATATTGTATTAAGGACTTGGGGCCAAAGGCTGTGTAGGGCGGACACAGTCTTCTTGTTTCCATGTCCTGAGCGGAGTCAATGCTGCTGCTCTTGTCACTCAGCTTGGGGTGAAGGGCCACTTTTTCAGTTGGATGCATTTAACAGAATTTTTCAATCTAGTCTTTTATCCAGTACAGATCTCAGAATAAGATAATCAAATAAATGAGTGCACGTGGGAAGATAAAAATAAGAGAATGAAATAGATGAGTGCGTATGGCAAGATAAAAATAAAATCCTGCAACTACAAATATACACACAATTGTTTATTCGTGAAGGCAATTACAAAACCCCAGGAGAAGATAAGCTGTAAGCCCACAGAGAGGCAGAGTCTAGCTGGGATGCCCACCCTACACTTGCTAGAAGCAGCCAGGAGCCGACCGTGTGCACCAGCTGGAGGGGAGCTGAAGCCCTCTCCCTCCAAAGAGCGTGAAGCTGGCCAGAAACGCCTCTCACCACATGGCAGCACCCACAACCTGCCGGGAGGAAGCAGAAATCTCCCCCTGCTACCAGCACCACCTCCATGTTCATGTGCCCAAACAACAGGAACCTGCGTCTGGTGGGTGCAGATGAATGCTGGCACTTTCCATCTTCATTCTGGGGGTGGCTGCTAACAACAGGCATTTTTAGCTGCAGCATCAGTGCAGGGAGATGGAGGCAGATTCTTGAGTATGTGCGGAGCAAAGAAAGGTCACGTCATCTCTCTGACTTGTTTCCAGCCTGTCTGCTCCAGCACCAGTGAGGGTTTATACCCACAGGAGGCAATTCAGGGTTAGTCCCTACAGGTTTGAGGCACGTTTGTAAAATTATTTAAAATACACAGTGGAGGGGCAACCAAGTACAGGAGGGCACAAAAATCACGACATCTGTGACTGTGAAACACTGGGGCTGATCATCAGAGGACAAATCCTCCTATATATTACAGTCTGTGCTAGATAATGGCAGCTCAGAGCTTCGAGTCCAGCCTGCTGATCGCTGCTGTGGCCCCACTTAACCTCAGGAGGATGTGCTAAAATTGATTACAGATGTCAGTTTTGGTCACAGAGCTCTTGTAGCCCTTCAGGCTATCTACCCCTTCCAGAAATGAAGTCCAAGCCAAAGCGAAGCAGCTCTTTTCCCTCTGCCTCTCTGAGGTTGGGGTTGCCTCAGGCTTCATCCTCCTCCACCTCTTGCTGCTCCTCACTTAGTTTAGGCTTTCCTGGGCTGCAGAAGCCCTTGCCTGCTCTTGGCTGACAGGGATGCCTGCCAAACTCATTCAGTCATGGCAGGCCACCCACCCCCGCCCCTTCAGCCACTGCCACCATCTTGCATCCTACGCACATGTGCTGCTCAGCAAGAGGGGAATTTTTACAGTTCGCTAAGATTTTGAAGAAGAGCTGCTGCACAAGGAAACCTTGATTTCCTGGTGCTGTTCAGAGTAGTGGTACTCCCACTCACACAGGGTGGCTGATGGGTGCCTGGAGCACTTAGTTATCCTTCCTCAGGCTGAATGGTGTCAGAAGCACAGATGCACACACGTGGGGATAGGAGTAAATGGCAGAAACAAGAGTTAAGTAGTACCTATCAGCACCAACAGACATTATTTCATTTGTCTCTTCCTCCTTGGAAGGCCAGTGTGTATCTGGGTGCCCCCAGCCACATAGAAGACATATATTGCATCCAGCTCTTTGCATTTTAATTGATGCAGAAGATGAACTTGCTGGGGATGTTGTCATTTGCTATTTTGATTTTAAAAATTAAAGCCATCAAACCATTATTATTACAGATAATAGCAATTTCTGCATTATTGCTCTGTCCTGCCACTCATAACAGTCAATGGCTTACTGCTTCTAAAAAACATCTCTACCATATAACTGTGCCTGTTTTGTATTTGCATGGCTTAAGAGAGCTACCACTAACCTGAATTCCCTCCCTGGGCTGAGTGTGGAGGTGAACACTCACTTGGTCAGGAAATTATTATTGGCTGAAAAGGCTCTATAGTTTCCAAATTTTCCTGTTTAAAAGGAGCAGTGAAGTTATCTCAGAGATAATGCATGCTCTTAGCTGAAAATTGGCCATGTACTTTCCCTTTCTTAACAGAATACCTGTATTTCACTATGAGATGCCCATTTTCTCCAGGGGAGATAAAGAACTATGCTTCTTACATTGGTCTTTGAACTGATGCGTGATTTGAACTAAAATCCCTCTTGAAGAAAGTTAAGTTTTAGGTTGGAGGAGACAGCATCAGATAGCTGAGACACTTGAAAGGAACTTCAACTTTACGAGTAGTGACTATTGACTTCAAAGCATCAGCTATTTCCACATGCTGTTAGTAGACCCCACATACCCTTGGTCTGAATTTGCATGGAGCCCTGGTATGTTTCATTACAAATACGTCCTCTCTTGTCCCTTGTTTTCTTCTCCTCATTGTGACCCGGGAATGTGCCACACACCTTACTCTGCTTCACCAACACCATCCCTGCAGCCTCTTCAGCTAGAGGGCACCCTCTGCTACCTCTGAGCGAGGGAAGAGCTGCAATGCCCAGCTGAGGGCAGAGGGACAATATCCCTAACAAAACACTGTGAATAGCACCAGGAGCTGTACCACAGCTGTTGAAGCCACAAGACAGCGTCTGTGATTCAGGGATTAGTGGCAGTGAATTTCACAGATTGACTAAATCCAGTTGGGTGCTCCTTCTCAACAGCAAATTGCTTCAGCCGGCAGGCCGAGGCGTCCTGCCTTTCTCCAATGAATGGCAGCTGATGGGTGAGGGTACTTTGGAACACACCTTCCCACTCCCAAAAACTGTGAGTGATGTGGCACTGGCACCAACACTTGTAAACTGTGTCTCATCTCTAGCGTTATGCCGACGTGACGAAGCATAAGGGCATCCTAAAGATGCTCCCTCAGAGGTGCCCACCATGAAACCCCCTTTTGGCGTGAAAACGACCAGAAACCAGCAGGAGCGCAGCCTTAACTTGGCCCTCCGCCGCCCTTGGAAGCGTTCGGGCGCCCCGCGGAGCGGGGCAGCGAGCTCCCCTGCCGCCCGGGCTCCCCGCCCGGCAGCCCCGGGGTGCCGCCCGGCGGGACAGCGCTCCGTGCCGGGCGCGGCGGGGCGCCGCAGCCCTGCCCGCGGCTGCCATGCGTGCTCGCCGCGGCGGGGCTGCCCGCGGTCCCGCAGCGCACGGCTCCC
>JAWMRA010000113.1:7026842-7092877 GCA_035584735.1 Pseudotriccus pelzelni | reverse complement strand
CCAAACCTTCCCAAACCTTCCCAAACCTTCCCAAACCTTCCCTTCCCAAACCTTCCCAAACCTTCCCAAACCTTCCCCAACCTTCCCTCCCCAAACCTTCCCTTCCCAGAGCTTCCCAAAGCTTCCCAAAGCTTCCCTTCCCAAAGCTTCCCTTCCCAAACCTTCCCAAACCTTCCCTTCCCATTCAGAGCCTCCCAAACAGCAGATAACTATGGGGAGAAGAGGTAAAGAAGCGCAAATATTTTTAAAACACTTGTGAGTGTTGCTCTTTCTGCATTTCTCCCCCTTGCCTGCTTGAAAGTCAGGGAGGACATGCTCTTGAAGGCAGTAATCCCCTCTCCTTGTGCATCCACAACAGTATAAGATAGAAAAAGCATCTCATTTTCCTGCTATTCTGCCATTAGTAACTTCTTAGTTACTAAACTACAGCAGTTCTGCCTTAGTTTAGTGCTAAGAAGGTTCAAAAGTCATATCTTTTAAGCAGTAGATAGTATAACATCCTCATGAGGTGGCTCTTTGTCTTTTAGTCTAGATATTAATGAAACAATCTCTCACCTTAAAAATTGAAGCACTGTTTATATTCTTTTTGAAAATAATAATAATAATAATAAAAAGGCACAGTATTAGATTTGTCGTGTTACCACACATTGATCCTGTAAACTGGAAAAAAATCAGCCCAAACATCAAACTTCCCAGCTGATAAAACCAGACTGATAGATCAGGCTTGTTCTATGCAATATGAACAGAAATGGGATTGTTACACTTTGGGGTGAAATAATATGGTATGACTCCAGAAAGAAAAAATAAAAAATAGAAGTGATTTTTGGATTAAAAACAATCACGTTAATAATACTTTCCCCATGAAGGGGAAAAAATGATTTTGTGTTTGAGTCTGATATTGCAGGAGCAGGTACCACTGATCCACTCCTTCATTTCGGCAAGGGCTCTCCGGAAAGGTCTGCCGGTGGGATGAATACGGATTGTTAGCATTCATGAAAGTGCCTCCGTGCTTTGTTGCCAGGAAACAGTAATGACAGTATAGGGATGCCAGCTTGATGACAGGGATACAGGGCAGCGGCATTAATCCCGTGCTCTGCAGACACGAGATCTCTATCATTTGCACACATGAATGCCGGCACAGCCTGTCGGAAATCTCTGAAGGCTCTTTGGCTAATGGTCTCGTAGAAATGTGGAACATTATAAAAGCTGAAGCCAACAACAGCATTGTGTTAGAGGTCTGAAAACCCTCCTCTACCACGCAGAATACAATTTTATGGGGTATTATATTCATGCATAAAGTATTCGTGCTGTTTGCTTTTTGCATCTGTGAGGATCAGGGGCCATCAAATGTTGTCATTAGTTATTAAGCCAAAGGATGCTCATATTTTCACTCCAAGAGGCAAAGAAATTAGGATGAGGCTTTTCTAGATAGACTTGCCTGTGAGCAGAATTAAGACAAGACCCAAGGGTGGGGATGCAGTGGTCAGGATCTTACCTGAATTTGAGGACTTTTATTTTTGTTTCTTGCATGCAGTATCTTCTAGTGTTTGCTCAGTGGGCAAGACATAAGGTTGATATTTCTGCATTCATAAAATGGTAAAAGTTTTAAATGGTTTGTTCTACTTTATGTTGTTCTTACTTTCAAGGGATTAGCAGCAGTTCCTAGTAAGGGTAGTGAAACTTTGACAGTCTTATGATTCTGCTGCTTTGGTTTTTACCAATACTTCAGCATAATTTGTTCAAATTTTTGTGTTAGGAATATAGTGAACTGCAGCAAAGACTTCAGAGAAGTTAAGATTTTTTTACTTCTTGCAAGTCAGGGGGCTGTGTGTAATGGAAGTCCGAGCCTGCTTTTAGTCCTTCTGTTCTTTAATCTTCAAGAAAAGCAATCTTTGTGTATATGCCTCTTCTAAAATGACCCTAAATGTGCTTTCTAAGTGCTCAGTGGAAAGTATAGCTCAGCTGAAACAACACTGGGCATAAGAACACAGGCATCAGCAGCAGCTGCACGTCTCCTTGCCATTACCAGTGCCTGTCACCCTGGAAAACTCTCTCTGTTTCTGATACCCGGGCTGCCATTTATGTCTCTTCAATTGCAATCATCCCGAAAGCAGCAAACCTATATCTTGTTCTTAATTATTCAGATAGCACTTCTTGAGAAATGTTTAAATTTGTAATAATGCTTATAACTTCCCGCAACAGAAAGCGCTGCAGAGCTCCTTGTGCTGCTCTGGGCTTGCATGCAGAAGAGGCTGTTTTGGAAATTAGATACTGTGAGATGACATTTCCTTTTAGCAATCTTGGGAAGCTCTTCCAGTGCTGATGGCAATCATCCCCAAAGCAAAAAAAGTGCACTAACCTCTGGTAAATGTCTCTTGAGAGAAGCAAAAACAATCTTGTGGAAGGTATTACCCGTCTTCTGAAGGAAGAGCCAGGGTAAATAGGCCAGTTGTTTGACCTTTCCAGACGATGGGACTTGAAAATGGGGAGATTAAAGAGGTAGAGCTCGCTCCTCAGAAGGAAGCTTCTGCAAGAGGACAAAACAGAACAAAAGAGACGTGATGGATACAGCTGCCTTTCTCTAAGGCAAGTGCCAGCTGCCCTGCCTTTGTGCAGGTGCCTTTTCTCGGTGGATGAATGTCGACTTTACAGTGGTTTGCTGGTGTATGGGCACCTGGAAAATGTCTGTGATGGAGTGACCAAGCAAGATACCCTTAGTCAAAGGAATGTCTTTTGGGACTCTGTTAGCTGACAGATGGTTTAGGGCTACATTCCAAACATAATAGCTGAAAACTGTGATCCATATTTAGCCTGCAAGGCCCTTCACTGCCCAAAGCTGCTTCTTCTTTGCCATCAGCATGTAGAAACATACTGATTAATGCTGCTTTTCCATGTGGGATTAGCAACGTGTCTTCGGGCTAAACACTGTTATGAGGTGTTTCATTTCAGCCTTTGAATGGTAAATGCACCTTAATATTGCACTGACTTAAATTCCAGGGCTTTATTGATTTACTAGACTCAATTTCATACACGAGCAGGTTGGTTTTTGTTTGGGGGCAGAGCTCGTCTCTCTGTGACATGCCAGGTTGGGCAGGTATATGGGATAAACTGCAGGCATGACATGTATTGTAAGTCTCTGGCTTCTTCTGAAGCAGCAGAAGGGGTAGGTGGGGGGATGTTGGGGGCTGTACCTTGGCTTTCTAACGTGACATACACTGAGCTCTGGCTCAGTGAGCCCTTTCCATCAAGTCCACGTGATCCAGGTAACGGGCTGTGAGTACACGGTTCATAAAACCTCTGTTCTCATAGATTTCTTGTGTGACCCTGTGCATCTCCTTTCCCTCCTTTCTTCCCATGTTCTTTTACCTATCTTCCCTCTTCGGGCTGCAGATTCCTGCCACAGAAGGAGCGGTGCTGCAGCATGTCTGTCAGCATGGGCTTTCTGCCTTGACTGAGTGGATGTTCCAGACATTTCATACAGCAGTATAAATAGTTATTGCCAATAATAATATTACCATATTTATCCCAAGGCAAGGAGGGGAAACATAAATCCTCTCTGGGAATGCTCATCATCTGAAAGTATGCTTGCAACAGTATCCCACGTAAATTTTGTAAATGTGCCATCATCATTAGAACAGCAATGATGCTTCTCACAGCCAACATAAATGCTACTGGGTTTTTTTATGCAGTCAGCTATGAGTGCCACACCGTATTCGTGTTTTATGTGTTTATGCACATGACTTTTTGCCAATAAGCAAGTGATATTGAAATAATCGTAATAGTTGTTTTACTTCATATCAAATATAGGAAACTGTATCAGCTGAAATATTGGGCAAAACTACATTTGTATGTTAATTTTCCTTCTATTTTGAACTCTAGCAAAGAGTGGCAACTTTTTAATGTAATCATCATATGGGAGATTATGAATAGCTTTTGGGCTTTTTCCGGCTTTTTTTTTTGCTGGATCAGTGATTCAGCAGTTGAAAGGTAGCTGGCCCTTAGCCAACAAAATCATTTTGGCTCTGTTTTGAAATCAGATGATTTTCCCTGTCTCTTCAGGCAGGAGGATGTGCAGGATCGCAGAGTGCTGCCTTTGACCAGCAATGTTTGACCTGTTAGTGAGACATCACAGAAAAATAGACATTTGAAATTAAAAGTTATTTCAGGTCTTCTTCACTCTTCTTTCTTTTTCAGAGTGGTATGATTTAATCTCCAAGCCAGGGTATTATTTTTAAGGAGGAGCAGTGGCCACTAGAGGGAGAATAGGATATGCATTAGTTTAGGACGTGCATTCTTTTATTCACATTAAACACATCTTCTATATGCAGTTACTGACACATAAAACCTGTTTTTCTTTTTCTGGTTTGTATGATCCTAATCTAATTTTATCTCACTGAAGAAACACAATGAGGTGAGAATGACAAGCTGTAGTTTTATTAAAATGCTTCGCTTGGCTTGATTTGAGTGTGAATTGCAGCAAGCATTGCCTAATGTCTTTTGCAGATGTTATTAAAAAAGAAATCATAGATTCATAGAATTGTTAAGGTTGGAAAAGATCTTTAGGATCATTGAGTCCAACCGTTTACCTAGCACTGCCAAGTCCACCACTAAACCCTGTCCTATGTTGGAAGTTGAAAGATTACTTAATAATAAATAAAAAATGTTGTCTTAGTAAGGGTTATTTCTGAAAGGAACTAGGACCAGATAACACTGGTAACTTGGAATAAAAAAAGCTTTCTCATGATGTTCAGTTCTTGTTAAACTCTCCCCAATTTTTATTTTTTTTTTTAAATAGACAACACTTCCTAAGTCTGGGGAGGTTTTCTGGAATGCCTGTTCAGTGACCTTGCATGAACATCCCTTTTCTGCTCCTGAACGGTGTATTTTGCATCACTGAATGAAGAGTCATCTGTGACCTAAAGCTATCTTCCACAGGCTATGTGTGCAAAGGTGTTTCATGGCTTGGTACCCTGGCATGCTGGAAAGGGATGCCCTCTTCCTGGAGGCTGCTCTGCAGCTGGAGCAACGCTGACGATGATTTTGGAGAGCACATCAACTCTACCCATCCAGCTGCCTTTTAAAACAGACCAAGTCCTGTGGTTCTTACTTCTTATTCAGGCAAAGCCAGCCTTTGAAGCCAGTGATGAAGCTTATTTTATCTTTTAGACAATAAACATGGAGTTGGTTCAGTAAACCTCCAGGGAATAGGCAAGAACTGCAGGGATTGATGTTCCCCTGATGGGCTGAATCCCCTGTTGTCCACCCAGTGCAGAAACAGAACCTGTATTCATCAGTCAGTCCTTCTCTTTGCCCCAGTGCTTCCCAGGGGCTCCTTTTTCCATCAGGAGCCTGGCCCAGCCCCAGCAACAATCTCTTACCACACCCTTGCTTCTGTTTGCTGTTTCTTTCCTTAAGGTCTCTTTTGCCCCTTGAAATTCCCAGCAGGACTCTCTCACTGGCTCGCTGGGTGGTAGACTTGGCTTACCGGCCTGAATGGAAAGAGAGTTATGTTTATTTTCATGAGCTAATGTCAGGAAAATGGCTTTCCAGACTGCCTAAATCTTTCATTCCAGTCAAGAGGAATCTGTAGATCCTCTGAAGATGTGTGTGCTGCCTTTCAAGTACCTCCTAAAATAGTTTTCCTATGGCTATTACCATATTCAGCAGTTCAGTCCTCCACCATCTCTTTCCCTAGGGATTACACATAAAGCCCTATCTTATTAAGACAGCTGACCTGTACTTCAGCCTGTTTTTCTGCTGATCCTAATCTTAGCATTAAATACAACAAGATTTCATGTAGAAGCAGTGTATTAAGACATAAATGTACTCTATACTAACTCAGAGTAATCTCTTTCTTTCTTTCCAAATTTGCTTTATCCAAATCCTCTAAGTGTTTTCTCAGGGAACTTTATTCCAAGAATATATTTGTCTGCTTTTCCCTGTAGATCTTGATCAAATTGCACTGAAGTCTGTATAAGATTTCTCAATGATTTTCAGTGTTTTCCCTTTGGCTTTGCATCAATCTGTATTTTCCCAGGTTGTTCTTATTTTATTCTGGGCTTGGCCATATCAGTAGCCTTCATTTCCATTGGAAAAAAATGAAGGAAAAAGTATAAGGGAACAAACTGTGTGTAATAATGCACGCAGTGATGCTTTTTGTGCCCACAATCTGCCAGTGTTCAGCTTCAGTCATTCCTTATCAGGTACCTTAATCCCACAGTGTAAATAACTCACTAATTCCCACCCTGAACCTCTCCAGGCAAAGTGAAAGGGAATTTCTGACACGAGAAGGAAAAAAAGTAACACTGGAAACACAGAAAGAAAGGGAAATTATTATTCCTTTCCCATATGCCATCAACCAAACCTTCTCTGGCCTCCAGGAAAGCTTCTCCTGTGTTTTAATTTCTTTCATGTCACTCATGGCCTCGCTCTGCAGCCTGATGTCCTCCAAGGTGGATACCTGAAAGACACTTTTCTGCCTTAAATCTAGATACCCTGACAGCAAGATGGCAGAGCTCCTGGGTGTAGCATGCCAGACAGACGCTCTTCACAGCCTTTATCTCTTGCTTGTGGGGATGTCGGCATCAGCACTGTCTATTTAGCTTCTACAGATGCAGAGCGGAGAAGTGGTTCTTGGCGCTAAATTCCATGGTCCTCCAGCACTGCAACTTGTTGAGGGATGTGAGGTGGCAATGTGCAGGTCACTGGAAGATCCGGAAGAGGATTGTCTGGAAGAGACTTTGTGGCCTGAAACCTCCTCGGTGTTCAATGCCAATAAAGGTGATTAGAGGGGTGCAGGGATGAGGAGTGAGAAGGAATGCCCTGCCTGTGTTTTAACAAGGCAGTAGGAAACGGCAGTGCTGTATACAAGGCATTTCCCTGGCCTCGTGAATAAAACCACACTGGCATACCCAAGAGGTTGGCCCTGAAGTAGCCTCAAAATATACAGATATTCTTGATCCCAAGCAGTGACACATTGAAGTGTTGAGTAAAATCCAGGGTGCTGCCAAAGGAATATCTCCAAATACGGCACTGCAGTAATTCATTAAACATTATTAGATCTTTCTGTGGCTTGCTTGCTTATGAGACCCTGTCATGTTAGCTTTTGGACATAACAGATTGCCTCGGTGTTAATTGAATGATACACCAGAAAACAGAGCAAACTAGAGAGCTTAGAGACTGCCACTGTCCATGAATTGTAAATAATAAGAACTTGATAAGGAAAAATTATCATAACATCTCCCTATTGTATTTAATAACAAATTGCTACGTTCTTGG
Organism: Pseudotriccus pelzelni; assembly: GCA_035584735.1. Taxonomy (NCBI): domain Eukaryota; kingdom Metazoa; phylum Chordata; class Aves; order Passeriformes; family Tyrannidae; genus Pseudotriccus; species Pseudotriccus pelzelni. The sequence continues at coordinate 7,085,599 of JAWMRA010000113.1, read as the reverse complement.
ATGGTTGGGAAAATAATGAGTTGAACAATAGACAATCTTATTTTTCTTTCCAACTATGCAGAAATTAAATGTCAACTACAACCACTTATTCTTCATTTCCACTTCTCTGTACCACACTTTTCCTCGTCAGGCTCCTTAAGTGAAAGTGAAGCAGGAAAGGGGACAAAAACTCACTTCTAAGAAGCTAGCAACATGTTTAAAATGCGAGAGTATGCTCTGTGAAACTCGTGAATGCTCCTTGTAATGAGAAAAGTTTCTGTGTAGGGCAAACTTCTCTTGTAACAAGCCATCTCCCATGAATATTTCGAAACAAATATAGTGGCTGTGTTTTCAGAGTTCAAGATGACAATTGTGTGTCAGAGGAGAAAGTCATCTCCTATAGAATACATATACAAATGTGAGCAGTGCATTTGCTTCTCTGTTGTTATACGCCTTTTTGCTTATTTCCACATGAAGTATGTTTAAAACGCTTTGAAACTGAATGGAGGTGGAAAGCACAGGGAAAGGAAAATCAGCTCACGGAAGAATGAACAAGACGAATAGCAGGAGATCAAAGCAGCAGAGTCAGACCAGTGACTTTGTGATTCAGTTCTAACTAAGCTTTGGCTGAAGCTGTTCTGGTTCAGTTCTGGATCGAGTCCAACAGAACTTCAAAACACTGATGTGTACCCGGTGGTTTGAATCTTTACTTGGTTAATTCCCCCTGATGATGAAACTCAAAGGCTATTTACAAACTCTTTCCTCTTTTGTGTGGTCTAGCAGACCACAGGAAACTTTTAATGTGGACTTCAGTGTTTCTCTATCCTGCCACAGCTGCACCACAGCAGCTTCTTGGGTCTTTCTACAAAAGGGCAAGGAGAAGTGTCTGTGTCCGCATCCCAACACAAAAGTCAGCATGGCTGCAAAACATTTGCACCCTCCCTCCTGGTTCAAATGACAGTCTGTCTGTCATTTGACAGACTGTAAGGGGGTAATAGTGAGGACACCTTTCAACCCAGCTAACCATCTCCATATACCTCTGGCCAGGAATTCAGAGAATCCCTGCACAAATGCTGTCTGCACTGGAAACAGGCCACTGTCTCCTGTACCAATTTCTCACAGTGAAGCCTCCAGCCGTTTGTGATGGGCACAAGGCTTTCCAGGAAGGGATGCACCTGGAAGGGCAGGCAGCATTCACTGATCACATCATCCAGCTGCTGGATGAGCTGTGAATGGTCCCTCTGCCAAGCACAGGAGGAACAGTCACATTCTAGATTATATTATCACCATTATAATTGTGAAGGTCAACAAGAGGGCTGGATGCAGATAACAAAGAGGAGAGGGAAACAGACCTGCTACCATTTAGTTTAAGCTAATTACCCAAATTGTGGCAAGCAAAGGGCTGGCACTCAGCCTGGCACAGCAGTGGTCGCTGCTGCTACTGCCAAAGGCACTAAAATCCTGTCTTGTCTTCTGTAATTGCTGCTGCTGCTCTCCTTAAGCCTCTCCCGAGGATGGCGCTGGCAGTGTCGGCTCCAGGCAACCCTCCTGGGTTGCCCCAAATTCATTACTTTTACCCACAGTCACCAGCAGCATCTTGGCAGGTGAGTTGGCTAGATGTCCAATGGCATTTCATTAAAAAGGCGAGTGCAGGAAAGAGCAAAGGGGGAAATACCAAACCCCAGCACTGGTGGTAGCTCATTAAAACTGTACAGCTCCCAAGGAGAGTTTCAAGCTGACAGCTTGATGCTTATTTACTTGAAACTGCATGCTGAGACCCATTGGAAATGGGATAATTCTCCTTGTTTAATGTGGATTCACACAGCACAGGGTTTAATTCTTAATAGAGTGACATCCTTTACTTTTCGCCACATCAGGCTGCTCCGTTTGGACCTTTCAGTTGGAAGCTGTAGTGAAGCCCTGGCTTCAACAGGCCTAACAGAAGGGGACTCAAGCCCTTGAGAAGTTATCCATGGCAAGCTCCTCCATCGGCATCCAAGTGTGAGTTCAAAAGGGAGATGCACAAATGTGATTTGTGTGAAGTGGGTACAAATACAGACCTGAAACTTGGCTTGGGAATAAGCTCAGGAAAGCAGACTGTGTGCATGGATTAGAAGGAGCACACGTGTATGCTGCTGAGATTGGGCAATGCTGTTTATTCCTCGTGATTTTGACAGATTGGAAAATCAGAGTAGCCCAAGGAGGGGGAGGATTCCCCTGACTGAGCTAAAGGAGTTCACAATATGCTTCAGCAGGGACAGCAGAAATGACATCCAAGTCTGTGTGGCACCTCAGGTGTGAAAAGCCCTGCAGCAGCAGGTTGGAAGACACTGCTGAGCAAGCGTTTTCTCCAAAGGATTCCCAGGAGTGGAGAGAAGAATACCTCGATAATACCTTCTTCCAAATATTGGCCATGGAGGACCCTCTTCATCTCTTTAACAGTGAGCATTGACCTTTCTGCATCAAATTAGCAAATGCTAATTTGCTAATCAGCAAATTAGCCTTGTCATCAGGGCTGATGACAAGCTTTGGCCTGATGGTGAGTCCCACAGGGTGGGGAGATGCCCATCTGTCTGTCCCCTCAACTGTCTGCCAGCTGGAAGGGTAAGATCAGCACACTCAGGTAGAGGTCCTAGTTCATGTCTCCTTCCTGGAAACACATTACAAACAGTGATGAGAAAAGCGTATTATAGCAGGTAAGAAGTAACCATTGGCCAAGTCATTAATTCCTGCACTTCCAGTCTTTTTGCATACAAATGCAAGGAAAAGCAACTGATCATCGTCACCGGAAGGGCCTGAATGACAGACTTTGCATCACTCATTATTAGTAAGGTCCAGCCTGTCATCTCCTGGGTTTGGGACCTGTTTTGCAACCCCAGGAAAGGATGGCATGTGCCTAAAGGCATTTGTGAATGAGCAGGTCCACCACAAGAGCTCAATTATGAGCCAGGAGGAAGGGCAGGAGATGGTGGTCAAGAGTCAGTGAGGTGCAGTGCTGCTTGTGTTCTTGTCAGCAGGCTGGAGACTCACAGAAGCTCCAGAGATCCCACCTCTGAGTCTGAGGATCATTTCTACTGCAGGTGGAAGTGGCTTTCTCAACTCTAAGTGAAGGGTAGCAGAGAGGCTCTTTGTGACAATGAGAGGAAACCCCTTGGAAATGCTTCAATAACCATATCTGAACCATGTGTTTATTAAAGACACTTACACCAAAGGAGTAGAGGACTATTTGGGAATGCATGTGCCTTTGGTTTGGTTAGGATTTGGGTTTGTAAACTCTGCCAGGAGTTTCTGAGTGTAAAATAGTTTGTATTTAGAAGCTGACAGATATATTTTCCTACAGATTTTTAAGGAAGGGAGGTTGAGGCACATGGGTATGTATATTTACATCCATTTATATTGTTTTCGGGGTGGAGTTAATGTCTACAAACTGTCACCTATGTATGGAAGTCTCAAAAATATCCCTTTCTCTCAAGTTTTGTAGAAGCCAGGCTGACTACAGTGACTTTCCTACACCCTCAATCCTCTGAACATCCACTGAGCAGCTTAACTACAGGATGCAGCCCTGAAGGTTTCCTCTTGGACCCTCCTCTTGTAAAATTTGCCTATCCCTCACTGAAATTGCAGGAGATATTATATGCAGTGTGCAATAATTTCATGGGACAGACTAAACTGGTGAGAGCTTCAAGCAAAGTATTAACTCATTGCTGAACCAAGGGGCAGGAGAGAGAACATGGAAATGCCTCAAAGGAGTGAACCTGCGCTGCCTGTGGATGTACATTAAAGCCAGGCAAATAGTGCTGGTGTTGAATGTGTCTAACTCCAGCAATAAGTTCTGCTTAGTCCTACTGAGCAGACTAATTTATGCCACTTTCCTGACTATAACTGTTGTACTGAATTACATCCTGAGTGCAGCAAACCCCTCTGGCTCTGCTGCTGGGTCGTACCCCCACCACCAAGCACTCAATCCCCATGGTCAAGGGTTCATCAAACCAGGCTGGGCTTTACCCTTCACATACTGCCCATAGCATTCATGTTCTGGCCTGGTGAAGGAAATAAATCTTTGAAATAGCAAGGCAAGGAGAATTTCAGGAAGATAGGAGAGCCTGGGGATGTTTTGCTGCTTCATGCCAGGCATGCTGCAGGTGCCTTAGCTGGTCCCATCTGCAATTGGAACTCACTGTGAAAAGTGGAAAAGTGTTTTCCATGGTGCAGAAGGATCTGTGAGGCTGAAGAAGCTCTTATCCCTTGATGGCTGGATGTCTGGGAACACAGCATATGGAGATGTACTTACTAAACAAGATGTATTTCAATAGTTTTGCTAACCAGAGAGGGGAAGCACAACTGCCTGAGAGGAGTTAGTGGACGCTCTACAAATTAGGCTACATATTGGTTGGCTTTCCTAGGAGTCTTAATCCATGCTGAAAATCATTACATTCTATTATTTTTTTTAATGCTGCTTTTTTTTTTTTTTAATCTTATTATGCGTGTGTGTACGTGTATATTTTTTCTTATAAAATTTTTAGGTTATTCTTATCTTTCTAATCTGTTTGTGCTGTTGCTTGTCAGTTTGTTGCCCATCTCCCAGGTCCTCTATAAAGCTTTCAGTAGGCTTTAGCAACTTGCCCAATGCCTTGGTGGGGGTCTCCCTGCCTGAACATTTGGCTGCTGTTGTGTGTCAGCTCCCCTGCTCACCAGAGTGACCTGGTCTTTGGATGATTTTTAAGCAAATATTGCTGCTCCTGTGATTTCCCAATGCCCTGGTTCTTTCTCTCCCACTGTAACACCTCTCTGGCACAGCATAGCTGATCCCTTCCCTTCTTTTTCAGAGCTCCTATGACCTGTGGTACAAGATACTCTGACACTGTTGCTGAAACTTCTCCTGAATCTTTTCTCTCACCCTTGAGTTTGTCTCAGCATCACAAACTCTCTCCCCCCTTGCATCTTTCCCCTCTGCTTGTCCTCTCACGTCACTGAAAACCTCAGGAAAAATCCACATTATAAATCTGCTTTCTTTTCAATCTCCAAAGCTTCAAAACTGTTTTTAATCTCTGACTCCCAGGCCAAAGGTCCCGCCTGGCAGTTGAAAGTTTCCTGCATCTCCAACAATGTGCTTTTCTCTCTGTGTGTATTGTTCCTTCCTCCATCTTTCCTATTACCGGCCCTATATTTCTTCCTCCTTCTTCTCTTCTAAACTGCTGCACCAGTGGCTTTCTAACCCCTTGCCCCCTCTTGTTCTCATCCCTCCTCTTCTCTTTCTCAAGCAAATTGAACATATAATAGTTTTTCTTTTGCAATAAAACCACCCCTTGGACCTGACCTCTTCCTTCAAACGTCACCTCATCTCTCAGCTGATCTGGTGCACTGCTGGGGACATCACTTTTATGTTTTCTTTCTTCATCCTCTCCTTTCTCCACCCTGTGGCATCTCTTTTTGTCCTGGTTTTCAGCTGTCATTCAATATCTGTGGGGCTTCCACCCCATCGCTTTTGACCACCTCCAGCAGTCAATCATCCTCCAAATTTCTTCTGTCCTGGCTGTGTTCCTCCGACCTTGGTGCTTCCCCCAGCACTTCTGGGGTGTAAACATGGGGTTCTTCTATCTCTCGCTTTGCCTCTTCTGCTCTCCTCCTTTTCCCAGGTCAGCTCGTTCATCTACATGACCCCACTTGCCATCGATGCAAATTGCTCATCAGCTGATGTCACCTCCCCTTCATTATTCTTTTCTGGTTTTGGAAACGATGAGTTGTCAGTAGGAGTCACTGCTAAAATTGAGGTATTTGGGTTTGAGATCTTCTGTGTCTTGGCTTATCAAGCTGCTGACTTGAATGAAACTGCTTATACAGGGTTTTAAACGGTGCCTCTACCCTGGGTGTAGTTTCCAGACACTGACAACTCCAAACAAATGAAAATATTTATTATTTTATAGAATCATAGAATCAGAATGGTTTGGATTGGAAGGGACCTTAAAGATCATCTCATTCCAACTCCACTGCCATGGGCAGGGACACCTTTCACTAGACCGGGTTGCTCAGAGCCCCGTCTAACCTGGTCTTGAACATTTCCAGAGATGGGGCATCCACAGCTCCTCTGGGCAACCTGTGTCAGTGCCTCACCACCCCCACAGTGAAGAATTTCTTCCCCATATCTAACCTAACTCTGCCCTCTGTCAGTTTGAAGCCATTTACCCTTGTCCTATCACTCCATGCCCTTGTCAAAAGGCATATATCTCTCTATATATCTATTTATCAACAGATATCTATATCTACCTACATAGATATCTCTCTCCCCTCATATACATGTATTTAGATATAAATATATATTATATACATATTGTGTGTGTGTCTATGTATAGGGGTGTGTATATATGTAGGGAAATATATATAGGAGTGTGTCAATGGATATATATATAGGTGGGTATATATAGATACCCCTAGCTATGACTCTAAATATAGATTTCTCTCTATGTATTATGGGTACTTATATATCTGCAGAGGTGGGTATATATATATATATATACACACACTATATACGTATATATATGTTTATAAAGTGTATAAAACATCTCTCTATATTTTATATATATAAAAAATATAAAATATATCTACATATAGATATACTTTTAGGTGTATGTGTATATATACATATATGTACATAGAGCCAGGTGGCTCCCTGAAAGGAGGATGTAGCCAGGTGGGAATCAGCCTCTTCTCCCAGGGAACCAGTGACAGGACAAGAGAACAGGCTCTTAAGCTGTGCCAGGGGAGGTTTCGGTTGGGCACCAGGAGCAATTTCCTGGCAGAAAGGGTGATGAGGCACTGGGATGGGCTGCCCAGGGAGGTGGTGGAGTCACCGTCCCTGGAAGTGTTTGAGGAAAGGCTGGACGTGGCACTTTGGAGCCATGGTCTGGTTGACATGGTGGTGTTGGGTCATAGGATGGACTCGATGATCTCAGAGGTCTTTTCCAGCCTAATGGATTCTGTGATACATGTGTATATATGGATATATTTATGTATGTATAGGTATGTATAGGCACATACGCCCCCCGCCCCAATAAATATACCGCGGTGGACGACGCCATGGAGAAGCTCCTCCACGCCGTATCTATCGCTAACTCCGCTCCCACCCTCTCCTGTCCTCTCCTCTCCTCCTCCTTCTCCTTCTTTCTCCTCCTCCTCCTCCCGCAGCTCCCCTGCCCCTCCCGCGTTGCCGAACGCGTGGCGCGCAGTTTGTCCGTGCGCGGCCGCCGTCCCCCCTGGGCAGGGCGGCGGTTGCCATAGCGACCCAGCCTAGGCCGGGGCGGCCTGGCTCGGCCCGGGGCGGGCGGGGCCGGACAGCGCGGGCCGGGCCGCGCTGGCGGCGATGAGCCATGGCGTCGGTCAAGGTGGCCGTGCGGGTACGGCCCATGAACCGCAGGTGAGTGAGGGGACCCCCCCCGGCCGGCCCCGCTCGCAGGGGTTGCGAACGGTGACAGCACGGCGGGAGCTCCGCCGGGAATTCCGGGGCTCTCAGCGCTGGGAGCTCTTCTCCTTCCCGGCAGGCTGGGAAGTGGCTCCCCCGCGGCGCGGGGCTTTGCCTGGGAAGTTCGCTCTGTCACTGTGTGAAGCGCTGGTTTGTCTGATCCCTCTGTAAGGACGGAAAAGTTACTTTGTTGAAGATTGGGAAGAAGGAGTTGCCAAGGGTATACTGCCGGGCTTCTGAAATGTGAAAGAAACTCTCATCATTTACAAACAGCAGCCCTTTCTACCCGCTTGAGAGAGACTGTTGCCCAGTTCATTTGGAGCCATTAATGAAAACATGTAGATATGTTGTTTTATATATATATATTATATATGTGTATATATATGATGGTAAAGGTTATCAGTTTAAGCTCAAAATACATACATATATATGTTTAAAACTGGCAGTCTGCCCCATTTGCTGTACGGACAGAGTTCATCACCCACTTCCTGAGATGTGTCTGGGGAATAAACACTGTTTTCTTTCATGAAATAAATGCATGCTGTGCACAATAGAATCAATTATATAATTTAAGAACCGTATGTAAAAAACTATCAGATTCTACTGGCAGCGCTCTTACTTCTTCTCCATCGTTCTGAAGTGATGTAGCCAGTTCAAAAGAAAAGTGGTTTAAAGCACAGGCAGCCAGTGAGACTCCCACTGTTCCACTCTCACTGATTCAGGTGTTTAAAAAATACGATTTACCAAGTTCTGAAAGTCAGTCAGTGTCTTGTTTTCAGTGAGGGAGAGGCAAGCCTTACTAAAATAAAGCTGGTGAAGATAGGTAGGAAGGGGAGAATATTGCAGGTTGGTTTCAAGTAGTTTAGGCAGTTGGCTGGGGGTCAGAGTTGGTGAATAATCTTGTCACACCCTCCTGATTGCCCCTGCTCTCTACCCCAGGTCTAACCATATGGTTCTTAAAATTTTTTAAAATTATTCTGTATACATACTTCACTTTTCCTTTGAGAGTCTCAGACAACAGGTAGCACAGGTCTTTTAAGTATTAATAAGATTTGTTATATGCAGTGTTTTGTAGAAGTTTTGTTTTTGGACTATAACTGTGACCTAAGGGACAGAAGAGAGGGAAATGGAAAGCACATGGCAGAGGAGAAAAGGGCTGGTAATGGTGACAGGAAGTAGAAACACTGACTGAAAGTGTGTGAGTGGAAGTGTTGTGGTGAGGGAATATTAGACAGTGACATCTGTATTGCACATGGGAGGGTAACTTGAATGGGGCTGGATCAGAGAATGCTTAGAAAATGGTGAAAATGGTTTGTCATGTGATGGAAGAGTACAAGCCTAAGAGCAGGACAGACAGAGGGACAAGCCAAGGAAATGATCTCTGTCACAGCTGTGTGACAACAAGGTGGCTGTGAATAAGCTTGCTCTGAAAAGTATGTGTCTGACCATGCAAACTGTGAAGAGCCTTCCAGTTCAAGCTACCAAAACCTTGCTGTTTATGGAATGTTGTTTGATGTTTATGAGAGATTATCAGGAAGCTGAATTCGGTGCCACAGGATGTTACTTCTAAGTCGATTTTTTTCAGGGGCGCAGTGACTGGTGTGGGACACAGTGCTGGGGTTGGTGGTCTTCCTCCTCTTCAGTCAGTGTTGGACTCATGCTGTGTTTCGTGAAACTGAGATCTTAAGCCTTAGGGAATCCAATTGCTTTTCCTGTTGCAGTAGTGAAGGTGTGGTGACCCATAAGCCAGGAGCAGGAATTGTATTTTGCTTGTATTGGTTTCACAGAATCCCAGAGTTGTTAGGGTTGGAAGGGACCTCTGGAGATCATCTAGTCCACCCTCCTGCCAAGGCAGGGTCACTCTGGCAGGCATTCCCTTGTACCTCTATCTTCTCTCAGCTGTGCTCCCTTGACCTTTTTGGGTCCCTGGAGCATTTGACAGAGGAAAGGCCTTTCTGCCCTTTCAAAGGAACCTTACAACCAGGTGTTTGTTCTCCAGCACTTATTTTCAAAATTGTTAACAAGATACTGTATAGAGTTAAATTTAGTTCAGTTAAATTTGCTTGGTTTGTTCAAAGCTTAATCATATAATGCAGCTTATTTCATGAGTCATTTTTAATTAGAGAAGACACAGTTAATGAATGGTTATTGGTTAGACTCTTGCATTATGGAGGAGTTGCACCGTGTGGTGTCATAGCACTGCTAATTGTGTAATAAGTCATGAACATGGATTCTGGAATGAATCATGTAATGGGGAGAGGGTTGTTATTTAAGGATTACTTGCTGTTCCATTGCTTAGGTGACAAATTTTAGTATTATTTTTCTTCTGGTGTGACTTTTCCTTCTCTGACTTGATCTGGAAGGAATTTATTCATTTCAGTGCTGTTGTGAAAGCTCTTGACCGTTCTGCTTATAGCAGTGAACATCCCAAATTGTCTTACGCAGGGGTTACTCTACAGTCTTTTGACTATCTCTGCATAACATAATAAAAATGTGTGTGATGGCTTGACATTTACTGCTTAGAAACCAGCTGTGAGAGTAAGCTTAGGAAGTTCAGTTCCTTGGCGAGTCTCCATCTGCACTTTGGTTTCTCTCATTCAATACTGAATTGCCATGACAGCCTCTCAGTCAGTGCTTATAGCTGTATGTTTCTGTAAAGTGGTAAAAACCCTGCCAGCTGGAAGAAGCCTTGCTTTTCCTCTTTGGATAGAAATCTACAGGGGAGGTGAGGTTAGGTCATTTATGTGTTTTGCTGTGATAAGTTAATGATTTTGGACACCATTACTTCTAAGGTTCATTTTCCAACACAGTCACTAGAAACATTCATTTGTTGTCTTATACTTTGGAGGACTTGACTGAAGAATCCCATGTCTAGTCCTGCCAAATGTAGTATCTCATCAAGATCCTATCCTTCCTCAGAAAGGCCGTTTCCTGAGCAAAATGATGGGATTATAGGGAAGTGTAATCAGCTTTGAGGCCCTTTTCTGTTCACATACTGAACAGATGACTTAGGCTTCTGGTTACTAGTTGCTGTCTCCCATGTAGTATGAGATATTTGGGATGCTTTTAAGCCTCACCTGATTCTGGCTCTGTGTTTTGTATTGTGCGTTGCATCTGCACAGTTCAAATAAATGCATTGCTTTATGTTCATCTGTTTGGAGTCTTTTAAGAAGAAAGGGGGTAATATTTTCTTGGTTTTGTTGCATGAAAACTAGAATTCAATTAGTGTTCCAGAAAGCTACTTTTACGCTTTTTTTGTAAGTTAAATAAAACCATCTAGAATACGCTAATTAAGAAAAAATGTTTTGGTATTTAATAAAGGAAATACCAACTTGATTCTTGCAAATATTGTTGCTAATTCTTGTGCTTCTCAGTTTCTTGCACCCGATGGCTCTGTTCTGTTTGGCTTTTAATTTATGAAGTAACAGAGGAGAGCAAGCTTTTTTTGATTTTTAACCCTTTTAATCTGTTTCTTGTATTTGCTTAAACTAACTATTGTGTTTAACTGGCTGAACAAACTAAACAAGGGCCATGTGCTGTCCTTACCTGCAGAGATGCAGCTGATGTCAGAATGTGGGTTTGCACTGCAGGAGGTTCTTCCCTGACTTACCCAGTGGTCTCAGTGTTTTTAAATAAATGTATTTAAATAAATAAGCTGTGTAGAGTTTTTCACAGCTCTGTTCTTATTTCCAATATAAGGAAATAGAAACTGCAAGTTGATTTCATCTTTAAATGATCCGTTTTTACTCCTGTGCGTGCACACAGTCCTTGGATTTGCTCTCCAAACAGAAGTGACGGATGGGGATGGCAGAAGTGCCTGTCAGAGGCTGTAGCGCTCTGTGTGGTCATTCACAATTACTGCCTGAAGATGAACAGCTTTTATGTTTGATAGTGGGGAGACAGAGAAAATACATTTTATTGCTTGGAGAAGGTTTTTTTGTGACTCTGGGATTTGTACGATGCCGATTTGATGCTGATACTTTAATCCACAAATACATTGTGTGCGATTATTCATTAGATGTGAGGCAGGCCCTCCTGGATTTACATTATTACACCTCTTGGTTATGCATGTAAGTCTAAGCAACTCCTTTCTGTGCAGAGCTGGAGTCAGAGTACCTTGGGAAATTTAGGACCGACATTTTATTATCTTTAAAAATAACTGCTTGCACAATCCAGGCCTTAGTATTAATAGCAGAGTTTTCAACTGCTCAAATTAATATACGAATGCAAAGGACAGAGATATAAAAGGAGCTGCTTCATTTTACGGGGAACATGTGACTGGAATGTTTTTGTAGCAGCAAAAAGAGATAAACGAGTAAACAGTGAAGAGTCAGCTGAAATCTTTAATTTCCATTTTAAATGATTACAAATGATTTAGGTAAGGACTTACTGGGAGCATGAAATTTATAATTAAGTATTCATGCTTTTTAGAATTAAGAAGCAGAAAACATGCATGGAAAATATAGAGTTTTCAATGCAGGGAAGAGGGAATGAACGGTTTCCTCATGATAAATTGCAGTGTCTAAAGTACAAGTGTGTATTTTTTATTTTCATGAATTTATAAAGATAGAATGTTTTGACAAAATGTGTATAACGTCAGCGTAACACAGGTAGAGTGAGAAAAGATGGAGTGATTACAAGCAAGGACACTCAGCTAAATATCATGTTTGACTCTGAAGTACATGGTGAAATTTCTGCTGTGTCTATTTCTGAGCAGTGATTGCTGGTTGTTGCCCTTAAGAGGTGTCCAAAGTGATTCCAGAAACATAACTCAGAGCTTAAATAGGGCCAATGTTGCAATACTGTCACTTTCTGAACTACTGTACCGATGAGGATAAGCTGTTTATCAGCAGGCTGAGTTTGCTGTTTCTTATGCTAACTGTTTGAGGTTCCATTTTAATAATGGTCCTTGTGATTTGATTTATAATCATGTACAACTTCTTTCAACTTCTTTTTATAGTAGAGATCTGTAAAGATGGGGTGGGGCTCTGGTGTGCCTAGGGTGAATGTACATCTCTCTCTGCTTTTATATATGGGTGAGTCTGAATCCAATAAAAATCTACTTTGATGCTGACTTGGCAAGGTGGACTAACTGTTCTGAGTGTGACTTTTTGACCTTGCCACATTTGGTGTCCAAAAACCTTGCACCCGTTTAATGACCTCTGACAGATTTTCCTCTTTGGAAGAGTGGTCAAAGTAGATGCAATTCTCTCCCTGAAAGGAAGCTATGTATATATGTGTGTATAAGGGCCTTCCTCAGTGTGCTGCTTCTGTTTGTCAGTATTGGATCAGTGTGTAACAGTGTAGACTCTGGTCCAAGTCCTAGGGTCATGTAGAGGCAATAGTAAGAAAGCTTGAAGTCTAAAAGTAGAATTGCTCTTAGTTTTGTAAGGTACATTAAAAAATGCTTTTATTTTCTGTTTATTATCTCTCACCTTTTCAAAGAGAATGGACAGTAGGAAGAGTGTTGTTCTACAATATGGTTATGCACACCTTGTCAGGACAGGTCCTCTCCTACAGTGGGGGCCAGTGGAGCAAGCATCAACATGAGAAGGTACACGCCATCTCTCCTTAATAATCACTACCTAGTACTTGTTCAGGTGTGAGTTAAAAGTGTGGAATGTGACCTGTGGTTCCTTATAGGGGAAATGAAACGATTGTTGTATAACCATGTATTTAAGGTGTAGGACTTGAGAGAAAAGGAGGATGGGTAGAACATGCAGGTGTCCCTGCTCTGCAGGAGCTGCTGGTCCCTGGTTTTGATGGCATTTGACATCTGACGTGGCAAGAACGTGTGTTCTTCAAGCACAGGTATCAACAGTAAATGATGAGATCACCATTTGTGATTAGGTAAAAATGCCCGCAAGGGTTATAAAAGTCTCAGAGATGGTAGTTTATGGCTGTTATTTCTGTCTGTAGTTCTGGGATGAAGATGGAAAGGGATGTAATAAGCTGTGTTATAAGGCTGCAAGCGGACCACTAAAAATTGAGAAAAGGCTGGGGAACCTCCTGTTGAAGCAAATGAAATAGAAGCAGCAGCTTGCTCACAGCTGAGCTCTGGCTCCAATTGTAAGGACTGGAAAAGGAGCTTAGTGGGCTTACAGGAAAGTCTTGGTTGTCAGAGGCAAACATAAGAGGTAACACAAACTTATAATCAATAAAGTGGCAAGGAGACTGTTGATTTTAAAGTTTTAAAGGTTTTTTTTAGTATAAGAGTAAAAAAGGAGTAGATAAATGGTTCAGTCCTGTTTTTTTGTAGGAATGGAAGAAGCAGCAGTCAGGAAGTTGGGAAATGTCAGAGTTCTTTTACCCAGGAGTTTGAGGAGAACACTGCAGATGTAAAGAAGAACAGCTGCTCTCCTGAAGAGGTTAAGTTGCAAGTGGTCTGGCCTTGTGTTTGCTAAGAGGTGGTAAAGTGCAGTACTGGACAGCTGTGTGAAGGAGCAGGGTCTGAGGAGAGTGGCCTTTGATAAAATAAGAAGTTAAAGTCAAACAGAGAAGCCATCAGCAAGGATGACAGTTGGCTGGGAGTTTGGATGCCACAGGTCAGGATATTCTAGAAAAACTTGTTGGGCTTTTCCACAATAGCAAATGTCAGCAGTGCTGAAGTGCTGAGCTAAAACTTAGGGGTACAAGCACTGTATGTCATCACTCCCCAGTGTTTTGTTTCTCTAGAGTTTCTCACCTGTGCTAAAGTACACAGTCTTTGAACATCAGTGGCTTGTTTTCCTCTGCTTTCTATGCCCTTTCGCTCTGTGGTTAATCTTTGAAACTTTTCTACTTAGAAATGATGGATTTGAATTTAGGAGTGTGCTACAATCTCAGTGCAGATCTTGTTCACAAATACATTGCAGAGCCACTGAAGCTGTGGTTGGTGCTTCCCCAGCAACTCCCTGGGTCAATATCTCATAAAATTCTGTTTCTGGAACCTCATTATTTGAATTCTGTGGGAAAAGATCAACAAAAATGACAAGAATCATTGATTCAAAGGATATTGAGCTATATGTGTACTCTGTGTTATGACTACTGGAATAGATTAGGAGATGCAAATCTAGAAATATTTGCAGGGCTTAAATGTTGAAAAGAGGAATTAAATACTTAGTTATGGCTCCTTCATAATATCTCGAGAGTAATGGAATGAAGCTAATAATGGATCAGCTTAAACACTATCTAAGGAATTACTGCTAATGAGATAGTGCAGGTTGTGGAAGAGTCTCCTGAGAGGAATGAAAGTCTGGGCAGTTGGGTAGAGATAATTCCTTTTAAGAAAGTCGTTACAGGGAATGATCTTGCTTGAATGGGAAGGTGAGACTAGACCTGGGTGGCTTCTAAGCAGCTCCTGTGCTTGGCATTCTACCTCCAACCTCCTCTGCAGTGGTTTTTGCACAGCTTTGTACGCGGGAGGGAGAATAAATACAGTCTTTTACAATGGGATCTTGCTCATGTATCAAGGAAGATGGATTAGGAGGGGTAGTCCCAAGTGCAGAGCTTTACCCTTGTGTTGGTGAGCCGCAGAATTGGAGCAGACTTGCTGCAGAAGGAGCTCCAAGGAGTTCCAGCCAAATACTCGGTTCCCATGAACTGAAGAGTTAATCTTGCATAAAACCATCAGAGGTCAGGAAGCCCATATATAGCTTCTGCTTACATGTGCTTGTTTCCCTGGCCTTTCCAGTACATTAATGCAAGTACTTCAAAAATTTTTCAAGGCAGTGGGATTTGTCACAATTGCTACCTTGTTTCATCTATCCCCCTCCCTGGCACTGAAGAACAAAGACCTTCCATTGCCAGCGGGACTAGAGCACAGTGGCAATGTGGACACGTATGGGGCAATGCAATTAACCTGCCCTCATTTACAGTTTGTAATCCCCAAAACATTATGGTCTTAAGCATTTTGAGTTTAAACTTGTAGTTTTAGATTAGCATTTCCCAGTTAACTTATGTCAGTATTATCAGACACGTTGCCAGGTTACCTACACACGTTAGATCAGTGAAATGATGAACAGTAAAATACATTCAAACCATGCTCCCCTAAACCAACAGAAGTAATGAGTGTCTCTGAATTGTAGCTTTCCTGATGCAGTGAAGCGAGAGAAAGGTGAGAGAGTTTGTTTCTCAGGCTTTGTTTATTTGAAATTAAGACCAGTTTTGAAATAAATGGGATTAGCACTCAGCTGTTTTAACCTCACTGAGCTCTTGGACTTGAAGACTCTTAGAAGTCTGAGTGTCTGAAAGGCAGGTATTGTTGGTAAGAACAGCTGACTGAATTGAAGAGCAAAGTCCTCTATTTTGCAGTAGCTGTGAGTACAAAGGCAGGGTTATTTACTGAGAGAGGGGTTTTCAGAGGTATCTAACAGAAAGAATGCGTACATGGCACTTGGCATCTTAATTGCTGATGGGCTGAAGTTCTTATTGCTGAAGAGTCAGACACTTCAAATATTGCCTTTATAAAGATTCTTCTCCAAAGAGTTTATGTTGTGAATACAAAGCAATAGTGAGATGCAAAAGCTTGGAGTACAGCCATCATTTTTCTGTATGGTTATATATTTGAGAGATATTTGTAGTCAGAAAACTGAAGTCACTTTTCATTCCAGGTTGCTTCTGTGTGTCTCAGTAGAGGGAAAGAATGACATATGAACAGCCTTATGGATTATTTGAGGGTCTAAAATATCGGTGAGGTCAGGCACAATTAATTTTTTTCCTGAATTTCCAAATTGAGGACTTCCTGCCCCAAAAGAGAAGGACATTAAAGGGAGAAAATGTGGTTTCTTTGAATCATGCTTTGCTGTACACAAGGGGTTAAGTCAATACTGTCTTTATAACTTAGAGTATCAGGGATAAAAGAAAAAATTGGAAGAAACAAGATACTAAGAACGAAAACATCACGTGGACTGAAATCCAGGATAAACTTCACAGTGTTATAATAGTTACAACACAGTTCCAGGATGTTGTTCATACCAACTTGGTTGTGTCTGAGGTTATATTTTATGGCACTTCTGCCAAAGATGGGTATTTGCTACATTTTCTCAAAGGGTAACATCACAAATGTGTAAGAAGGCAGTTCATGTGTGGCTGTCTTAAACTTTAGTTATGCAGGACTAGTTCCTGCTGGTAAGACCATTATTGAGCCTGAAAGCAGGAAAGTCGCTGTCGAGGAGTCTGCAAATGGAACATGAAATCTTTTCCAGGTTATTAGGAGATCAGCGACCGGGGGTGTGTGGATACAGTAACTTTAGGTTAGCTGTTGCTGATGATTTAAAAATTTGCTTATGTGGCTACCCACCTGACATGGTCATTACTGGGAGGTGAAGCTACCTATAATATTATTAAAAATACAAATTTTAGAAGCAGGTCAGGTACATGATTCAGTGTTAGCAATCTGTATGTGTTGCTGTGCATAGTTTTCCCCAAGAAGCTGGATATCATTTGACAGAAGACAGCACAAGGACACCTGTATGTTCATTTTCTGGGAGAGCCTTACTGCTGTAGATTAAACTGCTGGCTTCCATTGTTGTTGGTAAAATTTATTCTTATGGCAGAAGGCATTTAATCTAGGCTGTCCTTCATACAAGAACTGATATGTGTGTACTAGTATATAAACTTAGGGATTATTTCTGTTTCATAAGATGTACAAGATTTCCCCTGTGTCTGCATTCTCTGTCACTGGATTTATTGTTCTGGTTTCAGCTGCACTGTGGAGAAAGTCCTGGGACTAGAAGAACTCTCTCTTTTAATTATTTGCAAAATTTGCCAATTTTTTTTTTTTTTAAATTGGCATCACAGAAGGGAAAGTGGCTATCATAATAAATCTGCACTAGCAAATGATTAGGATTCCCTTGATCACAGAAAACCTTATGCCCACATAAAATGTGCTTTATGACGAAATTCTCTTTTAAAGTACTAAATAGGTGCACAGTTTGTCTCTTAATGAGACACAAACACAATCTGATCCATAGGAAGCTGTTTCTTTTAACTTCAGCCCCCAGGAGTTCATCTGCTTTCTTCTTGTCTGGCTGCAAGTGGGGTGAAACCAGAGAGCTGGCACAGCCCATCTGTCAGCCAGCCCTGGCTCATCCCAAGCTTTTGAGGCTGTTGGCCCATGTCAGACAGATTTGACAGCTTGGGAGAGGTCTGGAAGATAATGAAGATGTGCTGTCAGAGACAACAGGCAGCTGTCAGTCTGCAGAGCCCTCTCGACCAAGGGGGAGGCTGCAACCCTTATCAGCCATCACTGAATCCATCCAGAATTCCCCTCAAACTGAGACCAAAGGACATCTGATTGCACTTGTTGTGTGTACAATGTGGAGTTTTACAATGTTAAGTTTTTCACTACATTGGTGTAAACGTGGCATCAGCCATTTAATTACGGGCTTGTAGCCATATCAGTCAGCCCTGTAGGGTCACTTTGAGCTCAGGATATGCTGGGCTATTGCCCTGCCATGGAGACAACTGTGAATTTTATACCAGTTTTATACCCAAACCACAGTGGATTCCCAGAATCTTGTGACTATATCAGATTGCTTGACTTGTTCTGGTTTTAGTCTCAGCCAACATTACACTGAAACTACTTGTTACTGCTGGTTATGGAAAAAAATTAACCCAAAGAACGTTGAAGATATTTTATTTGCAGACCACCAGATTTATTTTTTTTTCTGCACTTAGATATGGAAACACATTTTTTAAAAATTTACTTATTACAAAGTAATTTAATAAGCATAGAAGAAGTTAAACTTCCCCCCAGCCCCCAAAAAAACCAAACAACCCAACAAACAAAAACCTCTGGATGGGAAAGAGAAATTGTGTGATAGTTCAGATTGCAACAGTGTTACTTTTCCTGTAGTTAAAGAAAGTAATAGAGACTTTCTTGTGTACCAGGGTTTTTGCTTGACCTTTTAAAGTGTACAGTTGTATTGATTTTCCCCTCTTAAGAGTTACTCAGACAAAGGAAGGTTCTCTTGATCTGTGTAATTTGTTGGGACGTGAGGGCAAATATACAGTTATTCTGTTATCCAGCTACTAGAAGATGCAGGGTTCTTTCTGTGCCACCCTTTGTGCTTGTTTTTCAGTTAAATTTAGCTTAAATTCTCCTGGTCGTTAAGCAACCTTCATTCTTTTGCTTTGTGACTGCCAAAGTACACCTGGGTAGTGAACAAGCAGAGTGATAGAACAGGAAATATCTAATATTGTGCCTAAATGTGAACCTAAGAAGTAGGAGGCACTTTGCTGAAAAGCCCTTGAGCATGAGTTGCTTTTATGAACACTTAGACTATGTTTTGAGGTGGTTGAGAAACAAAATCACACATCTGCTCTTCAATATAATCATCTTCCAGTAGATTTTTCATTAAATGTCTACAGTTAAGTGAATTTCCAAGGATGTATTTTACAGACCCTCTTTCTGTTTTGACACAGAGAGAGTCTGCAGGCAGCTCAGGTAGTGCCAGTGACCTTGGCTATGCAGTCTTAGAGGTTTGCTGAAGGGATCTTTTGAAACAATATTTGGGAAACCTGGCACTTTCTGCCTGGGCCTTTTTGGTTTTCCCCTCCCACACCCCAAATGAAACACATCTCGTTCTTTCTGTTCCCTTCTCAGAGTCTGACAGGTAATCACAACTGATTCCCTTAGTGTCAACTTAATGGAAATCATAATATCATGAATATTTAATGCATTTAGCTATCATAAATGCTCTAGTGTCTGAATAAAACTGAAAGGATTCATGAAAAAAACACTGTTTAAATAACTGAACTTTCCATTGAAGGACCTTAAAGGAAGGAACTTAAAGATGAACTTGGAAAGAGACCAAACAGATTTTGCGTGTCAGTAATAGAGCTTTCTGTAAAGCTTCCTTTGTTGATTTATATTTGAGATCACAGTGCTTTTTCATGCTTTTCTCCCTTCTCTCTGTGGGAGTATCTTCAAAAAGTCTTGGGGTGGATGAGTGACTTAATGAACAAGGGTCACTGAAAGTTGCCTTGAAATCTGAAGATACTGCTAATATTTGGCTGGCTGTGGTATGATTTCAGCTAGATGCCCATGGCGATGCAAAAACTGCTCTGTCCACATAATAAGCTGGGAATATAAGGGAAGGAGGGAAAGAAACATAGAGGTATCTGTGTTGGAGCTTTTTCCATGGACCTGCCATGTTTTCCTACAGCTGCTGGATCATCTTCAGTTCGAAGCAGTTCTTCGCAACGCAAGTCGCCCTTGTGAGGAAATTATTAAAACTCAGCCCAAGGAAGCTATTTAACAAGTCAGTTACAAGACAAGGATATTAGTTCTTTTAATCTTATCTTGGTCCTAACATTGGCACTGTTTTATATTAAAGTGTCAGTATTATCTGAAGTGATTTTTCTGATTTTTTTTTTCCCCTCCTTTTTTTAACCTTTCCTCTTTCCACCTTGCAGTGAATTGCTGGATGAGTGGCTGAGTTGAGCAACAGTGGAGTTAATAACAACACTGGGCTGATACATTTCCGGGTGTCTGTGCCAAGAAACTTGCCTGCATGATCACTTTGTCATTTGGTTAAGGGCCACGGGATCACGGGTTATGGGTTTCCTTCCCTTGTGATCCTGGAACTCCACATGGTGTGTGAAACAGCAGGGAGAAGAGCCAGGAGGCTAACTCTCAGTGCTGCTGTGTGAGCAGGTTGGGCCTGGGGGGAAGCAGGAATTCTTAAATCATCAAAGCATTAATTGTGAACCATCTTTGGCAGCTGGACCCTTTTTGTTGCTTTGTGATTAGGGGCTGGAATTTGCAGGGGCAGAATCTTGGCTTAGTGGCTGGGGCCAGTCTCTGGATGAGGTAGGGCTGGTGGTTCCTGCCCTGAAGGTTCTCAGGTTACCCAACACTGCAATACAGCAGTTTACAGCCTGAACCTTTAATTAAGGTGGAACTTGTAATCAAAACTTTTTGAAAGTGACTTGGCCCCTGCTGAGCTGCATTAAATGAGTGCCTGGAAATAACTGGCGTCACGCAAGCAATTGTTTTTTATGGGATGCTCTCAAACTCTCTTATGTGTACAATAAATTATACTCAGTTATCTCATATTAAAGTGATGCTTTAGCATTTGATTCCTGTTAATTTTTTGTCACTTATCTCTGGTTAGCTTATTGATTCTGATCGTAGTATTCCTGTATTAGACTGTCGTCTCCCTACGCCTTCTCCTACAAAAATGCAAAATTCTATTTGTGAACTGTATTATTGGCTAGTGCTTTACAAGGCAATTTTTTTTTTTACTTTGAAATCCTCATTCTTTAAAAATGTTTATTAATATTATCAGTGTTATCACAAAATTAACTACTGTAGGCTTCTCAGAATTTAGTGGAATTCATATGTGGGTGTTGGACTTGAAACTATCAGTCTTCCATTATTGAGTAGCTTTAGGTGAGCAATATGGAGAGCTGGCTTGGTCTGGGAAAGAAAGCATGAGATACTTTACACACCTCAAGCATGAAGAAATCAAGATAAAAAAGCAATAATTCTGGCCTAAACTTCTTCCTACTAGAGTCCTTACAAGCTTCCTAGAGGAAGCAGGTTACAGTTTATATTTGAAACAGATTTTCATAGTAGGATTGACCATTTAATTGGGCAGGTTATTTATTACATTTCTGCTGAGCAAATACATACAGAGAGGCAGAGGCTCTGGAGGAGGCAGGATGAATGGCAGCCATCCACAGGCTGCATTACTGCAATGGCAAAATCTGTTTCTTACAAAAAAACCACCACTGGGAACTTCTCCATTTCCCTATTTATTATCTGTTCCTGTATTTTGGTATTTCAGTATCTTAAATGTAGATCTAGTAATCACAAGGCATGCCTAAAATTTTTCTCTGGTAGATCTAAATTCAGTTTTATAATTAATGCTATAATTGTTACAATTATATCTTTTATTAGCTTAGAAAATAACTTAATGTGTTGATATTTAATTAAGCCCTTTTATTTGCCTAATCTTTATTCATTATTCTAGATTTTAAAATGGGCTTTGCTTTTCTTTACTATTGAAAAAATTTGATATGAACAGAGGATGGCTGCAGTATCAGCTGGAGGAACACAGAGTTGGGTGATCCAGTGCACCATGAGGGGGGAAATGTCACGCTAAAATCCTGAACTTGGGTCTCCTGTTAATGGGCAGATGTTTCTTTTTTGCAATTTGGGCTGGTGCAAGTGAGTATCTAGAAGTTGTGGAGATATTTTGTGATACGGTAAAGCAGCACTTTATTGCTTTAATTTATTTATAAATAGTTTTTTAATAAATAAAATTCTTTCGTTTCTTTGGTGCTTTCCTCTGCTTCAGTGAGGCACACCAGTTTGTCAGGTGACTTGGCAGGTGGTTTTGGGACAGGTGTGTCTGTTGGCATTTGGGGAGTTGGGTTTTGTGTGCTGTGTATCTTCCTCTTCTGGCTCTTTCTTCCACTGTGCATGTTTTTATTAGCACAGGAGGCGTTTTTCTCAAGGTTCTCATTCAGGAGCAGCCTGTACTGCTCTGATGACTAAGGATAACAAAATCCCATCTCCAGAAAGCAGTTTGGAACGTGCTGGTTTCTGACATTAAGCTCACAATTTTTTGTGATAGTTTTGAAAACAGACAGAAGCAGATGATATGAAATAGATTCAAGTGCATGAAAACATTGCTGCAGAACTGGAATTTTTTTTTCTTCCTGGAATCCTTGTGCTCTGGGAAGCAAAAAACCTGTGTAACACTGCTGGTGGCAGAGCTTCTCTGCTGTGCTGCCATGAATGCATCACAGCTAAAAAATATATTTGGTACTTTATTTCTAAGAGAGTTTTAAAATACTAGGCTTTTGTGGTTTTAAACATTTAGTCCCTCTTCCCTAGGCTGCATGGGAAGGTGGGAACTGCTGCTACTGGAATGGTGTTGAGAGACTGGGGCTTACCTCGTAGTGTTCTGTTTTGCCCTTCCTTAGAGCCACCTAGTTGACTTCGCTGGGCTTTGGATCAGAGTACCTTAAATTAAGAACAAACCACTTAATTGACTTGCAGAGTTCAATTTCTGAAGCGGGTTTCCGCAAGCTTCTGCTCTATTTCTAGATGAAGGGACATGGAGGCAAGCCCAAATACTTCAAATATGTGCCATAGGAATAAATAAACATCAGGTGCAGCAATTAAAAATGCAATAAAAAATGAATTCATTTGATAAGTGACTGTGGCAAGCAACCTCATGGGTGGAAATATGACTGTGGTGTTTTATTTAACAAACTCAAGTCTTTTTTTAATTTATTTTAATTTTTCAGGGAGAAAGACCTAAATGCAAAGTTTATTATTTCAATGGAAAAAAATAAAACAACAATCACAAACTTAAAGGTAAGTAAACATAATATTAAAAAGGAAGTTTTAACTGAATAGCTGCCAAAATATGACTGGACAAAGCAGTGGTGCTTGCTGCACTGTGGAGAACAGGTTTTAGGTTTTTAAATACCATGTTAAAGCAATCTTTTGGGGAAACAGGTTATACTGTTAACTTGCGGCACTGTGGTTTTCTGAAAACCACCCTACAGGCTGTATCTCATCAGTTTTTTCAAAGGTTTATCACTCTGGTCATTATTTATCTGGAAGATGAAAGCTAACAATGGAAGAGGTATGTGCCTGATAGCTATTAAACCTTTGCTTCATCTAGAAAAAGTCTTCTGGAATTCCTGTGGAAATGAGTCAAACCCAAAGTACCCATCACTTGCTCTAACATTTTGATGCTCTATTTTAATAATATACTCCCAGCAAGAGAAGTCACACAGCAAATTGGTTTTTGCAAGAGAGTTTCCAGTGACAAATACCTGAAAAGGAATTTCAGTGTGTAGGAGTTTCATTGTGTAGTTTGTTCAGGCTGATGTGGATCACAGTGAATATTGCAGAATTGTAGTGCCAGCTGTCATGTCTTGAGCATTGGGTATGTCGTACCATTTTAATTATGACTCCACCTTGAAGTGCTGTTCACAGTGCAAAGGTCTCTCTGGCTCCTGTAAATTATATGTGTAGGATAATCCCTGGTTATAATAATGTCATATCCAGGATTCGTTTTAACTGAACTTGAGTATTGTGACAAAAATGTACTGTGGTGGTTGGAGCAGAAGGCTAAACCCCAAATTATTCCTGCTGTGCTGTTTTGTGACTTGATTATCCTTCTTGCTGAAGGGCATATCTGTTGCTAATTATGTCAGTGCTGTTGGAATAATAGTCTAACCTGTCATCATAAATGTCTAAATGTCTATAGCCTTATGTTAAATTTGCATTCTGATTATTTATTGTCAAATGGTTTTAATTACTTCATCAGCATGTATCAGCTCTTTTTTTTTTTTTTTAATAGGTACCAGAGGGTGCTACTGGAGACACAGGACGAGAAAGAACGAAGACATTTACCTATGATTTTTCCTATTTCTCAGCAGACAGTAAAAGTCCCAGCTTTGTTTGTCAAGAAATGGTAGGATTTCTGAATGTTAATAATTGGTCTTTTTCCTTTCGTTTTTCTTTGGCTTATAATCATTCCATGAAACTTTTTTTCCATTAAAAGTGCTTCTTGTGTAATTTAGTAATTCCCTAGGTACCTGAGAGTTTGAAGTTTGCTTTGTGTTCTTTTTTTTTTTTTTTAACTTATCTAACAATGTAAGTGCTGTGTTTTCTAATACAGCAGACTAAATGCCTTCTTTCAACTTCTCTTGTCTGATTTGTTGTGTAAGGTCAAGTTAGAAAACGTCTCGGAGCACTGAATTTGGTTTTGAAAAGCTTTTTAGAAAAAAAAATCACTTTTGAAAAACAAGCATATATCTTTAATTCGCTTAGACAGAAACTCTCATCCGGTTGAAGTGTTTTTTTCTTTTTGTCCAAAAGTCTTGGTACACATCGAAGGAGATTCTTTTTTCTCCTCCCTTGAGTGTTCAGCTTGGGAAAGGACAAAACTGTCTTTCTTCCTGCACACTCGGAACAGAAAATCAAACTCAGAGCTATAGGAATTATTCAGATGAACAGCCAGGCCTTCCCTGACCTCAGTTTCATGTGAACATTGAACCTTTCTACCAATTGACATTCCCTAATAAAGATGTTAAATGAAATTCAAGCGATTTGTGATTGCTGTCTTCTCTTTTGGTTTTGGTGCTGTAAGCTTCAAGTGAGAGTATTTCTTTCCCCTTAAAATAATGCAAGGGTTTGCTGAATATCCTGTAAGCCAGCTGGGTACCTACCTTTTTGGTATGTACCTCATCTGTTCTGTAACCCCTGAAATCAGGGATACTGTAATGGCTAATCCTAAAAAGCCTCACATTTAAAACTAGTCTAAGAAACAGTAAGTTGAAGCCATTTTTAAACATTTATGAGAATGGCAAGCTTTGCCATTATATATATCATGACTATAATTGATAGGGAATTTATACCTGAAATTTCTTTATTAACCATCATTTATAGTGGTATGTCCTCTTATTTTCTGAAAGCTTCTTTTTTTATTTCACCAACTATTAGTTGGTTTCCTTCAAACACTTGATCATGTATATTCTTAAACTTCTTTGATTGTTATTTCTTGATAATGTTCTTTTAAGTAACATGTTTTTTCTATATTTTTTGAAATATCAAGAAGTATACCTTTATTTGGGCCTTGATTTAGAAATACCCTGATGACTTCAGCACTGTGGCAAATTAAAGTAATATTGTATTTGCATTCAATGATTGGAATCCAAGTTTCTAGTGAATGTTTTTGAGCAGCCATTTCAGGCCATATGGCTTTGCTAGAACTTTAGCAAATGCTTTCAGTTGAGCATGCAGAGAGGTATTTATTTATTCTAATTAAAGCAGCTTTGATCTTGTATTTTCCTACCCTGATTCTACCTGAAGCTTGAAATCTTATTTGTGGTTCTACAGACACAACAAATATTTGCCTAAAGTTTGCTCATAGAAATTGATGAAGGTCTCAGCTTAATATTACTTAGTTTCATGAAAATACGTATAATTCTCAGGGATAGCTGATCAGCATATTCTCAGCTCTTTCTGATATGGAGGAGCACATCTCCATAAAATAGTATTAATCATATATCAATGCATATTTGCAAAAATCTGCAAAATGTGTTGTAAAAGTAGGGACAGAGATTCTTCTTAAGCAGCAAATGTGGCTTAGGTTTATGGATATTTAATTCTTGGATCCTCTAGGTAGCTGTTTCCTTACCTGCCTTTAGATACTTCTGGAAAGCTGTGTTAGACACGACCTCATTAGAGGAACCCTAGGAAGAGAGTCATTGTGTTGTTTGGCTCTTTCTGTTACAAGGCAAGTTATTTCCAGAATCTGTGAAACAATGAAGTTAATTCTTGTTAAAACAGCAAAGGAAAACTGAATGCATACAAACATAAATCCGAGTTGTATCCTGTGTTGATGTCCAATTTCCACATAGAAGTGATAAATTAAGTTTCCCTTTTCAAAGATTTTCCTTTTGGTGCCATTGTGCCTCTGTTTCAGAGGGGGTCAGGTTAAGGAAAGACCAGTATAACCTGCCTGAGTTTGGAGTCTACAGAAAGAAAAATGAATTAAAATGCCCATATAGGGATGGGTGCAGCAGCCTTGAGCCATGATTTCTTTAAAGCTGATTAGTAGTGATAGGGTGATAACAATAAATCCTACACATGGCTTAGATGTCCATGTTCAGCATGCTGCTGTTTGTGTGTCCTACAACCCTGGACCACCTCCTTGTTGGCAAGAGCATGAACTTCTCTTGCTCAGCCACATAAACGTTGTTGTTCAAGTATTGCTTTAATTAGAATGTGTGCGGCACATTGAAAACAAAAGTTTTTAAAGCATAGGAGTCCAGTTCCTAAACAAATGCTTCACAAGCTATTGTTTTGCTTGTGTTATTAATTTCATATTTAATTGAAAGACTTTGTAGTTAAGCTCTTATCAAGTTGCTGCAGAATTTCCAGTTTACTGCACTAATGGCATAGGAGAAGGGCATCTTTCATTCACATTCATCTAACCATGGAATAAAATTGATCTTGGTTGTTGGTAATGCAGTTGCCTGGTGCCCTTTGTTCATGATTGTTGGATTTTTCCATTTGAAAGGCAGAAAAATAAGTGGATATCTGTCTAACACCACATACCCCATTAATATGTCTTAGTATTCGAAAATTAAAATGGGGATGGCAATTTACCATCAAGCTTCTTAGTTTGTATTCCTGACAGAGAAACAAGTAGAATTTTGAGATTCACTGCTGTTTTCTGACAAACCAGTGTCCCATCCTGACATCTTTTCTTGAAACCTGTCTGTTCAGCCTTTGTGTTCAGACAGTACTGACTGTAACTATCCTACGTACTACCTCAAATCACTTTGCAAGGTATACTCGGATTTTTGAAAGGGAAAATTCAGTCAAAACAGTAGTGCATAAAGACTTGGTCCAAATGGTAACAACTTGGATCTAGTGAAAAAGAGGGGAAAGAATAAAGGAGCTTTGGCTGAGCTTTATACTCTTTCTCTTTGAGAAGTGTAACTGGTTACAGCATTTTAACTCCTTTGCTCAAGGGAAGGTCAAGTGAAGCATTCCAAAGGCACGCTTGCAACTGAGGATTAGTGCTAAGGAAATTACCCAACACTCTTTCCAGGGAGAGGCAGCGTGATTATGCTGTGTGTGTGCCATTCACTGGTAATAATGGCTTGTTCTCCTTGGCTAATCTAAACCACAGATAATGCAGATGAGTAGCCAAACTATGTGAAGCATCTGTGAGATTGTTGAAAATCATGTCGAGATGGGGAGACACAGATTTATATTTGAATGGAGAGAAATGCTGCACCAAGTGTTGCTCCTTGCTCAGCGGACCAGGGAAGGGTATGGTTTGGAGGAAGGGGTAATAATACTGAAAGGTCAGTATTTTTTGGAGATATTGGAGCCAGCATTGCAGAGGAGGGTGGTGAATGCACCCGGTGAGAGCTGAATCTATTAGGTGAGAACATATAATGGGATGTGGAAGACGGATTGTTGCTAGTTTTTACATGTTGAGGGCAAATGAGAAGGGATGAGCTAATGAAAGAGAAAATTTTTCATGTTTGCCAGCCTAAAATGTATTGGTATGTAAAAGCCAGTTAGGGACGAAATACAAGGAAGGCCATATTCTTATACTTGATTAGAGCAGAAAACCAAAACCAACCAACCAAACCCCTCCAAAAAGACAAAGCAAGACTGGCAGGATCACTGAAATGTTTCCTTTGGAGAAGGGACTGCATAATTGCAGAACATGGGGAGTTGGCAAAGATACAAAACGTGAATAGGTATTAACAGTAAGGGAAAGTGAATGCAGTAGCTGAGCTTGCTGAAAGAAATTGAAGCTATACAAAAAGCATTTTTTTGTTCTTTGGGATGCCAGGTAGATCTCTGACAGAAAAAGAAGTAAAAAATAAACCACTGCAGTGCTGTAAACTAGATCTGGTAGTAAGACTTAATATTTTCTTTGAAGTATTAATTTCCTCTCCTATAGTAAGTATCACTGGGGTTTACCATTGTGTTGTGGTATTGTTAAAGGTTTGTCATGCTGGACTGATTACAATTGTTTTTTTTCCCCAAGCTTTTGTTGACTTAAAAAACTTGATTTGTTTTTAGGTTTTCAAAAATCTTGGTACGGATGTGCTTAAATCTGCTTTTGAAGGTTATAATGCCTGTGTTTTTGCATATGGACAGACTGGATCTGGGAAGTCCTACACCATGATGGGAAATGCGGTATGTTGTATTTTTCTAGAAGCTTAGAAAACCAGGTTGGAAGGGCCCTCAAGGATCATCTGGTCCAACCTTTCTTGGTAAAAGCACAGCTGAGACAGGATGGCCCGTTACCCTGTCCAGCCAAATCTTACAAATGTCTATTGTTGGGGAATCCATCACTCCTCTTGGGGGGATTATGATCCTTGTGGGTCCCTTCCAGCTTAGCATATTCTGTGATTATTCCAACTGCTGATTGTTCTCATGTCCAATCATATTTTCCCCAAGAGTAACTTGTATCCATTACCACTGGTCTTTTGCATGTGACTCCTTGTAAATAGGGAGTTTCCATCTTCTTTATAGCCACACTTGAAATACTGGAACACAGTTGTAAGTTCTTCCCTGAGCCTTTTCTTCTCAAGGCTGAACAAACCAGCTCTCTCAGCCTTTCCTCACATGGCAGCTTCCCAGTCCTTTGGTCATCCTTGTGTCCTTTCTCTGGACCCTCTGCAGCCTGTCCTCATCTTTTTTGTATGGCAGAGACCAGAGCTGAACACAGTATTCAGCTGTGGCCAGACAAGTGCTGAGCAGAGTGGGATAATGACTTCTTTATCTCTGCCCTTGCTGACGCAACCCAGAATGGATTTCTTTACTTTCTTTGCCACACTGTTCACTCATGTTGTACTTGCTGTCCACAGGTCCCCCAGACCCCTCTCCAAAGAGCAGTTCCCCAGCCAGTAGATTCTGGATTATGTTTTCCCAGGTGCAAGACCTTACATTTGTCTTTGTTGAACTTCATAAGATTCTTGTTAGCCCACTATTCCAGCCTGTCCAGGTCTTCCTGCAGGGTGGATCTCCCTTCTGAAGTGTCGACTTCCCCGTTCAGTTTGATGTCGTCGTCAAACTTTGTCAGGATACACTTAAACCTGTCATACAGGTTATTTAAGATATGTCAGCCCCAAAACTGGTCCCTGGGGACCCCACTCGAGACAGGTTGCCAGTTAGAGAAGGAGCTGTTTCTCACCACCCTCTGGGTGCAGCCTGTCAGCCAATTCCCACACGCCACACAGACCCCTTGTCTAGATCATAATGCATCAATTCCTTTAGGAGCAGGCTGTGGGAAACCATGTCAAAAGTTTTGGAGAATTCCAAGCAGGCAATGTCCTCTGCTTCCCCACATCAACTGAGCAAGTGTATTTTTTTATTCTGTAGTCATAAATTAAAATTATGCTATTGCAGGAGCATGTTTTTATGGAATTATTAATACTGCTGTCTGTGTGCTACTGACCCCCATGTATCACCCTCTAGTAGTAATCAGAGTCTTCAGAAGCTGTTTCTTTTATAGGAAGATATTTACAGTTGGAAGAAGTCTGTTTAAGTAATGCTCTGTTATTTTGGACAAAACCCAATAATTTTTGCTCAGTAACAAACCCCAAAATTTCAAATGTTACTGATGATTTTCTATGCCCAAATCAATACCAAAAAAAAATACTGATTTTTGGGAACATGAAGGACCAGATCTTTCTCAAGAGATGTGCTTTTTAGACTCCTTTTGAAGATAGAAGACTAAAATAAGTCCTTGACCCCTGTTTAGAGAAGGCTTTCAGATGAGGAGCAGAAACTGGGGATGAGAGTAGTTCAGCACACCCTTATGAGGTGATACAGTAAATGTAATTTTAAGGATTAAGCCCCATTGAGCACTGCAGTGAAGATCCTGGAAGAGGAAGGTGTGATAGGAGGAGCATTTGGCAGTTTGTGAGTAGAGGATGAGAGTGGGTTCTTGCAAACGCCTCCATGACTGTCCAAGGAGAGAGAGAACCCACTAAACTGTTGGGAGTGGAACAGTTTAAAAAGGCTGACTGATAAAGTCTGTTTGCCAGGCAGCCTCTGCAGGTTTCATTCTTTAGTCCTTGGGAGAAGAAATATATTGTATCTTCTCCCGGTAGAAATGAAAAATGCCACTTGTCCTTCCTTAGATAGATCACTCTTCTGAAATGTAGTAAGATTGGGCACTTTGCACCTCCTCTAGCTTAGGAGAGTAAATTAGCTGTAAATCTTTTTCTTTCAGTTGCCACAAAATAAGTAGCTTTATATTTAACTTCAATATCATAAGCAGAATAGACTTTTGTAACCAGAAAAGATGTTATGACCTAGATGCGGATTTCTATTTCAGAAATTTATAAAAGTGACATTTTTATGAGACTACCTCACTGTATGTAATGACTGTAATCATCAAGACATTTTGCAAATGAATAGGTGCTGAAGTTTGTTTGACATTATTCAATAATAAAGGTCTAATCTTCTTGCCATGATACATAAATACTTTAATCTGGTTTTGTACAGAGCGCATATAAAATATACTCAGCTGGCAAGTTAAATGCTTGAAAATTGATGGCCCTGTCAGAGAGACTGCAGTGCTATAAGAAAACTTGAATTGGAAATAAATATTCCTTTTTCCCTGCTTCTCTTTAAAAACTCTGGACTCTTTAAAAAGTCTGGATTCTATTCTCATTTTGCTTTCCGTATCTGCTGTTCTTGGTGCTGCAAGGCTTCTCCTGCAATTCTGTGTGCAGTAATCTCTTAAAAAAAATATGTAGACCAGTTAGAGTAACTCTTGAGCAGAGATACTGAAACAAACGAGTTCTGTAAAATATGGTCTATCAGGAAAGTCAGGCTTGTGTGTGCAGAGAAGGGAAGACTATGAGGGAGTAAAAGTCTCCCAAGACATGAAAGGCTGCTGCAGAAAGGAGGGGAATAGTTTGTTCTGTGTGGTCAAGGTAGATGGATAAAAACCAGTACATTTAAATTGCAATAAGAGTTTTCTGGTTAGGTAACACAGAAGGAGAACAGGCTTTTAGTGAGAAAACTCTTCTCTAGAGTGAACTATCGATTTTGGTTCTCCCAGTTTCCATGTCTGGAAACTCTGTAGCTCAGAAAAAAAAAAAAGTCAAAGATGTAGTTGATCCTGCCCTGGAGATGCAGGAGGTGAAAATGGAGAAAATGTTTAAATATAGTTTCTAATAAAGAGTGTACATTCTGTAAGATGTGCATTTTACTGATATAATATTCTGAGAACTGTGTGTTCTTCCTTCCTCATCACTGTATTGCTGTGCTTGAAGTTACTCAATTAGAGCTAGTACTTCATATTTTAAGCCTTTCTTTGCCGTTGTTAAACTATGTCAGACACTAATGATTTGCCTAAAACTTTGTGATAGATCTTTCATGTATTTTTCCTTAAGCTTTAATTAAAACTATTCAGGTGTTTCCAAGCATGAGATGAAAGAAAAGTCTTTTTCCTCTTCCTATGTTTAAAACAATTAAAATGTAAGTGGGAATTTTCAACACTGACCCCTGAAACTTTATCGGGAAGTAGAGATTGATAATTGATACATATTGGGAAAGGCTGCACCTCTGTTGCCAAAGGCAGCTGTCTCGAAAGAAAAGCCTAATTATTCTGCAAGTTTCTCCCTTTATCTAGGAGTTGTTTTTTTATTTTAACCCAAGGTGGTGTCATCTGAACAGCTAGGTATGAGAGGAGGAGAGAATAGATTATTATTTCAAAGAATGAAGCCTGGTTCGAGAAGGACAGCAAGACTCTGACTAAAGGAGGAATAAGTTGGGAAAGGGCAAAATGGAGATATAGAGTATGATTAAAAAAAAGAAGTGACTGAATGATAGTTGGGAATTATATCTGGGCAAAGGAAAGAGGAAGAGGAAGTCAGAGATGGCACCTGGAAGATAATTGCTGGGACAGAGAATGAGGACAGAGGGACTGGTGTGGGAGCAGACTGGAGCGAGCTTTGGCAAAAAGGCTTGGATATTAAGAGGGGGTCAGAGTAGAAGAGAAATCTTTGCCCATGGAACACTCACCCTGCCAGGGTCTGGTGCAGGGGAGCCCACTGGCTTCGTGTTGTCCTCCTGCCAGTTACCTGTACAATCCTACCAGGCAAATTCTTAGGTGCCTGGAGTGCCTGGGCTGTGTTCACATTGGATGTTTGGTCTGGTTTGTCCTAATTTGCCTCCTGCTTAATTACAAAGCCCCTGACTCAAGGCACAAGAGCATTTCTTGCCTCAGCAGTGAATAGGATTAGGATTAGTCCATCGCATCAAATCTCTTATGCATTTTTGGACTGCAGGCAAATCGTAGCTGACAGACTGTTTTGTAAGCTGCTTCTGAGCTTGGAGCTCTGAGCCCAGAGCTCATCTGTATGTATATGTCCTCTCCCTTTATTTCTGGGAGCTGTGGCTCTGAAGGAGTGTTAGCTGCTGCCTTCCTGAAGTGATGGGGAGGAGGTGTGCTCAGCAGGTAGTTGTTCATCTGCCTCATCAGACTTGGTGGGAATGGGGCAACTGGGAGCATGTGGCCCCTTGTCAGATGAGACCAGAGCTGCATGGCCCTCTGCCGCTCCTCTCTGCTGCTGGGGAGAAGCCTTGTGGCTTACTGTTTGCCTGGAAAGGACTCTCCCTGGAGCAATAGGAAGAGGAGAGCTCCATGCTAAGTCTCTGGGTATCTCAGTGGTAGCTGCTGCCCTGCAGTCTGACTCGTGTTTGACATCAGTGGAGCAGCAGCCTCTCTGGGAGGAGGCTGGATTCTCAAGTGCCAGTTTAACCCAGAAGCTGACATCCTGCTGCTGCTGTGCTGGTTGAAGTGGCAAGGACCTTGTAATGGATAGTTGCAGCCCTGCTCGTAAACCACAGTCTGTAGGGAGCTGTGAGAAAGATTAGGCTTTTTCAAATTGCTTTATTAAACCAACGGAGCACTTCATGGATAAAAAAACGCTCTTTAATTGCAGAGTCAAACATTCAGAAGTTAAATATCAAATTTAATTTGGCAGCATTGTGGGATACAGTGAATATAGGTTAAATTTTGTTGTTGCATGCTAATTTATCCAGAGGATCTGCTGCATTTGTAAAGACAGGAAGGACTGTGAGCTGGGTATGGGGGTGTTGAATGAGAATGGCTCATGTATATGGCTCTTGTCCCATTCTGCGCAGTTGTTGCCAAGTCCACGGAGAAGCAGTTAGATAAGATACTAGTGAGATAAGGCAGTTCATGTATTGCTATGAGGAGCCAGTTTCTGCCTTAAACTGCTTTTGGATTATTCAAACTGAATGAGAGGGACAAAACGTATCCCAGTAGCAAAGACATGGAGCTAGTGTATACATTCCACACACACAAGTGTTAAAGTGGCAAGCTGACTGCAATTAAATAAAGGGCAAGAGAGTATTTGCTGAAAAGTTTTGATTTTTTTCCCCCTTTTTCTGGTTGCTGAGACTCTCAACTAGTCACCTTGGGTTTTACTTTTCCAAAAATATATTGTGCATGCATATATGACCTTGGAAATAAGAATGGTTGTTGTTGCAGGGTGATGCAGGTTTGATACCTCGAATTTGTGAAGGATTATTCAGCAAAATAAGTGAAAAAACAAAGCGGAATGAGGCATCCTTTCGAACAGAAGTCAGGTAGGTC
Source organism: Pseudotriccus pelzelni (assembly GCA_035584735.1). Taxonomy (NCBI): domain Eukaryota; kingdom Metazoa; phylum Chordata; class Aves; order Passeriformes; family Tyrannidae; genus Pseudotriccus; species Pseudotriccus pelzelni. The sequence continues at coordinate 7,052,032 of JAWMRA010000113.1, read as the reverse complement.
TTGACGTGTTAACAGTTCCCAGGTTATCAAACTTATTTCAGTTACAACCATCCTGTTTCACTTTATCTCTGAGAAAAGTGTGTGTTCTTCAAAAATAACTTTCTACGCTTGGCCTCAGTCCTATAATTGATTTTTGTTGGCAGTCACAGTCCAAATGCACAGTATTTGTAACTTCAACCCAAGAGCTGAGCATTTTGCTTCATTTAAATGACAGTGAAAATGCCATTGCTACTGGACAGGATCCTCCTTATTTTCACCCTTTTTTCCAGGTTGACAGTAGGAGATCTTGATCTTGCTGATGTCTGCTTCCTTTCTACTTGCTTCTTGCTTTTTTGGCTTTTTTCCATATGGTACAATAAGTTGTAGTCATTTCTATCTTAAGCCAACTTTGGATCTATTTTCTTTCTCCAAGCGTCTTGCCTTCAAACGCAGTGTTCACATGAGTTTCCTTTTTTTTAAAGACTCTTGAATCAGTCAGTGGCTTTTTATTCTTTCTCTTTCAGTTATCTGGAAATTTATAATGAACGTGTGAGAGATCTTCTCAGAAGGAAGACATCAAAAACTAATAACTTACGAATACGAGAACATCCAAAAGAAGGGCCATATGTTGAGGGTAAAAACGCTTTTGGTGCTCTACACTGGATATTTTAATTACCTTCATATATTCTAAAGTGTAATGTCTAATTGCATAGGGCATTTTATCTTTTAAAATATAAAGGATGATCAGTACAGTGCTTTGTTTTGGTAAAAAGCATTAAAGGAATAGCCTCTCATTTTGCCTCTCTACTTGCTTTCCCAATTCTGAGATTATTATGTAGTTTTTAATCTATACATGTATAACATTTTTAAATAGTGTTAAGAGATGCAATTGGTTTTAATAGTTTGTTGACTATAATTTATAAATATTAAATGTTTAGGAACCTATTAGAATCTAATTGTCTTATTCTGTTCTCTACCGGGGAAGGTTCATGTCTCTTGTGGGATTATGTTCATGTTATTGCATTAAATAATTTAGCAAGATTGCATATTTTTTTCTTATTTACTGTAAATGTGTGAGTTGTCCGCTGTTCACATGAGGCCTTATTCCTTTCCTTAAGTGACAAACAGGTATGACAATAAATGCTAATTGCAGCAATACTTTCCAGTAGTGAGGGTAATTTGAATCTTCTTGTAAAGTAAAATCAAGTGCAGGTATGAGCATACTGTAACACTCTGCTTTTCTTTAGACTTGTCTAAACATTTAGTGCAAAATTATACTGATGTAGAGGAACTTATGGAAGCAGGAAATATAAATAGGACAACGGCTGCAACTGGAATGAATGATGTCAGTAGCAGGTCTCATGCCATTTTCACAATCAACTTCACTCAGGTAACAAAACAAAACTCCCTAGAGAGATTTGACACGTTTCCTCAGAGCATAGTGATCCTTTTGTTTTATATGTAGTAAACTCCTTTCCTAATGACTCCTGCTCTTCTTCATTGTTTTTGGGTGTGCTTTTTAGACAGCCCATGGATAACCTGCTGGATGCAGAGAAGGCAGCACAGAAGTGGTTCCCTCTCCTGCCAGAACTTTGCATGTCTCTCGCCAAAAACACACACACACACTCCCGTGCACCCACTGCTCACTAATGATGAGTTGCTTATTGCAAAGCTTTCAGAAGAGGACAAGGGGCAGGCAGCAAAAGGTTTTGTTCTATTGTTGTGCTGTGAAAGTAGAAGGAGGTTTGAAACCAGGGCAATCTGAGTTGATTTATCTGAACTGAGACAAAAAATCGAGAGGAAACCTCAGTTAAAGCATAAAATTGCAATTGTCACTTGAACTTGGAGGTGGAGAAGGAATGGAGTGTAAATGTTCATGCTATAACTTCTTGAAAGCTAAATATGAATATAAATGTTGCAAGCTGAACAAAATGAACGCAGCACATGTTCACTGTGCATCATGTAAATTCCAACTCAGTGTCACACTTGTCTGTAAGTGGCTAGAAAGTTGCAAATATTACAATTTCAGGAAATAATTTGGGAGTTATGCAGCAATTCATTATCAAATGCGTTTCTCTGGCACCTCTAGTATTGTAAACCTCTGCTGTTGTAAACGACTTAAATTCAGTTGTGTCATGAAAAAGGCCACTTAATTTGATTTAGTAAAATTGCAGCATTTCATAGCTTAACATGCTTTTCTTTGTTTTTTTTTCTGTAGGCTAAATTTGATTCTGAAATGCCTTGTGAAACTGTTAGCAAGATTCATTTGGTAGATCTCGCTGGAAGTGAGAGAGCAGATGCCACTGGTGCCACAGGGGTTAGATTAAAGGAAGGAGGGAATATTAACAAATCTCTAGTTACTCTGGGAAATGTAATTTCTGCCTTAGGTGAGTCTCCAGTTTTTGTGCTTGCCTGGCTTCAGGTTTTTTTAGTCATTAAATACCTTTCTGTTTATTTACTTACACAAATGGTAGCCTAACACATACTGTTTTTGAAAATGAATGAAAATATCTAATTGTTTTTTTTCCCCCCCCCTATCTCCACATCCCAGCTGATTTATCTCAGGATGCAACAAATCCACTTTCAAAGAAGAAACAAGTGTTTGTGCCTTACAGGGACTCTGTGTTGACTTGGCTATTAAAAGATAGCCTAGGAGGAAACTCTAAAACTATAATGATTGCCAGTAAGTGTTTTTAAATTACTTTTTTTTGCATTCTAAACAGTTTGTGCTTAATAGGAGTGGGTGTAAATATTTAGATTCCAGATGTTTTGTTAAGGCAGAACATTGTTTACACATATTAATGGTTTCTTTCTTTCTGAGCTTTCTAGTAACACTCTTGTCGTTACTTACACTCTTTAGAGTGTAAGTAAGGCTTTGTGCATCCAGTCAGTACTAATTTGTGAATCAGTTTGCTGTTCCAAACTGTGTTGCTTTTTGTTGCATTAGTAGCAGAAACAACGTGTTCTCTTTTGACATCCCGTGGGGAAGACTGTCATTTTTATTTACCCTATTGAATGCACACAGTGTTTTAACTTTTTGTCTAGAATTAGTTATTTATGATCAGTAATCTTGCAGACTTCTCTCAGGGTTTCCTTTTTACCTGTAGGACGCTCTGTAAGGAGCACTTGTTTTAAAACTCTACCTATGGCATGCGTATTGCAGGTTTGTCAACAAATTGGAATGGGAATTCCATTCCCAAAAAACCCAAGTGAAGCCAGGAGAGGATTTTAGATGTTGGAGATTATGGAATCACAGAATGGTTTGTGTTGGAATAGATTTTAAAGATAGTCTAATTGAACCCCTCTGGCCACAGGCAGAGACACCTTCCATTAGACCAGGTTGCTCAGAGCCCCATCCAGCCTGGCCTTGAACACTTCCAGGGATGGGGCATCCACAGCTTCTCTGGGCAACCTCTTTTGGTATAAAACTGTTCCCCCTTGTCCTGTCACTATCTGCTTATGTCAGAAGTTCCTCTCCCCCTTTTTTATAAGACCCCTTTAAGTACTGAAAGGTTGCTATGGAGTCTGCATGGAGCTTTCCCTTCTCCAGGCTGAACAACCCCAGCTCTCTCAGCCTGTCTCTGTAGCAGAGGTGCTCCATCCTTCTGATCAACTCCATGGCCCTCGTCTGCACTCAGTCCAACAGATCAGCAGATCTTCTTTTACTGAGGGCCCCAGATCTGGGTGCAAGCACTGCATGTGTGATCTCACAAGGGCAAAGTAGAGGGAGAGAATCACTCCCTGGACCTGCTGTCCACACTGCAGGATTGCCCAGGATGCAGTTGGCCTTCTGGGCTGCAAGCACAGAATGCCAGCTCATGTCCAGCTTTTCATCCACCAAAAAGAAATTCCCAAGTCCTTCTTCACGGGGCTCCTCCCAATGAGTTCTTCTCCCAGTCTGTTCTCATGTCTGGGATTGCCCTGACCCAGGTGCAGCACCTTGCATTTGGCCTTTTACCTCATTAGGTTCCCATGGGACTACTTGCCAAGCTTGTCCTGGTGTCCCCGGGGTGTGAAGAGAAAAGCAACTCTGAAACTTCTCTCACTCCTTCCTGCTCAAGTGAAACATGGCCTCATCTGATGCAGTCCTCTTTTGGGTAATGGTAGGAGAGCAGAAATGAGGGAATAAAATGCATCACATCAGATTCTGGTTCTTCAGTCACTTTGTTACAGTCAAATTCTCTGGATAGCAGTTCCTTGTTGCATGACTTTGGGGATGTTTTTGGAATCCATGTCACTTCTTTTCCTCAGGCTAATCATAGTAGTGCCAACAAAAGATCTGGACCAGACTCAGCTTTGCCTTTCTGGCTGTTTAAGTAATGCTGTGCTGGCAACTTTCTTCTTGATGCTTTTTTTGCAGTGACATGGTTGAGTAACCATTTTTTTTTTTTTTTTTTTTTTTTACAGAGGGATTGGGAAGAGAAGTTTTAGAAACACAGTGAGCTTTCAGTGCCTGTACTAATGATTACAGCGCCCAGCTTCTTTTTTAGCTACTTCCCCATCTATTAGCGATGCCTCTGCGAGGCAGAGCCCTGATGGTTGATCTTTTCCCCAGCAGTAACTGTACTGGTAATGTGGCTGAATTGCCTAACAGAGCCTGACAAGCTGTCTGGATAAGTTTGGCCTGCCTTTTCTGTAACTAAGCACAAAAACATGCAGAAAGATCATTTCAAACTGTAGAAAAGGCTGTTATAAAAATACATCCGATCCTGATTTGTCATATTTCTATAACGTATTGTAACATCCTTCCAGAAAGGGAATAACTGAGTAGTGGAGAGGAGACAGTAGATAAAGCAGGGAAGTGATAGTGTGAGCTAGACGAAGTGTAGTCTGTTGCCAAGTGCATCTCCCATAATTCAGGGAGTTTCTGTGACAAAAAGAATATTTATTACTGTTGAGAGAATGAGAAAGGACAGAATGTTTTAGTTACTCGATTATTTTTTTCAGGTGTTTTCATTGCCTCATTATCTGGGTCTGTTCAGTTTGATCGTTAGGATTCCTGGTCCCTCATCATTTCTGGATGGTGTTCACTTCTGTGTTTTTGCTCATCTATTTGGGTGCAGCCATTATTTTTGAATTTGGAATACCCTATATATTGTTAGGAAAATTAAGGGAAGGATAGCATTTGCACTTTCATTTAAAATCTGTTGTTTTTCCTGGTGAGGTTGCTTGTAAAAATAGTATCGGTTTCTCTTGATGCATCAGATAGGTAACAGTTCTGTGTGCTGCCAGATGCCTGCAACTCAGCAGAACAGCTAATTATAGAAGCTCTTGTTTTGGTTTTCGTGTCTGTTTTCTGTTTAATTTCTGTTTAATTTTCTGTTTAATTTCCATTTAAAAGGACTAAACCCACTGTGTTTTACCTGAAATGTCTTTTCCATTCAATAATTATGTTGGTACATAAATGTTCAGTAGATTGACAGCAAGATTTCTTTGCAACACTTGATTGTTAGACCTGATTATTCTAACACACTAATCTCATACAGTGTTTACTTATGCAGAGGTGCAGTGGCATGAAAGCAGTGGAGTTGGGTGCAGAGCTGGAACAGATTGTAGCCATACTGGTTTATCGTCTATTCCTGTCTCTTCATCCACATTGTTTATCTGACTTTTAAAATATAAACTAACTTTAGTAAGTGAAACATATGGTGCTGGATAAACTGTTTCTGATTTCATCTCCTCAGCTATTTCACCTGCTGATGTCAATTACGGTGAAACTTTAAGTACACTTCGCTATGCAAATAGAGCCAAAAACATCATCAACAAGCCTACTATTAATGAGGATCCCAACGTCAAACTGATCCGTGAGCTGAGAGCTGAAATAGCCCGATTAAAAGCCCTGCTTGCTCAGGGGAATCAGGTTGGCTTTACTTGGAATTTATGTGTAATTTTCCTTGAGTTATAACACCTATTTCTAGAATGTAATGGGATAATTATCTTTCATTATATTGATTTGAGTAAACAAGCTCCATGAGGCTATGAATGAATATTATTTTCCTGATTGATTCAGTTTCCATATGGCCAGCAGATTACCTCTTTTAACATAAGGGGGGGAAGAATTGTCATCCCAAAGCTTTTAGGTTTCTCTTGGTATAATCAGAGCTTGATTGCAGTATGCTGTGGAACAGGTAGTCACCACAGCATAAGGAGACTGAGCTGGGACTTGTTTCCTGGGTCTAACTTGATGAACTGAAGAGGTACTTTATGTAGTATCTGAAAATAAATAGGAAGTTTTAAGTATTTAAGATGCATAAATATAGAAACATAGGAGTATGGATGGGTTTGAACAATACGTTTTATTTGTGTTTGGCTGCAGAGTCCATTAGAAGGCATATAACATGCTAAATAGGTAAAAATAGTGTAAGAAAACACAAATCATTCTGTGCTTCCCTCTTGCATGATTATCTTTTTTTCTCTGTCAGTATAAGCTGCTATAAACATTTGCTGCACAGGTTCGGTTAGGTTTAGTTTCTCCTGTGTTCCCAGGATGGTGAAATGAAGCTTAACAATAAGGATTATGCAGTTGGCTCAGGCCAGTTGTCTCTTCTACATAATGTCACTCAGGACTGCTAGATTTCATACTCGAGCAAATACAGTTTGGAAGTATCTGAAATTCAGATTTATCTCTAGAATTATCTAATTCTATTTTAGAGGGCTGTGCAATGTGAAATGTCAGTTCAGCATGGACTTTTTTTAATAAAGGCTAATACCTCAGCTGGATTTTGTGCTATAAAACATTTGCTGAAGAAGGGGATGGGACCACAGTTGGAAGTAGAAATAGGTATTGTAGATGATTGAAGCAGAGAGCTCTGCTATGTTATAAACAATTAGAAAATTCTTGATGGAGCTCAATTACTTGATTATACTTACATTTCTCCCATATTTTTGGGAGAGGAAAGTTAATTTATTTTCAAATTACGGTTTGATTTACAGTTAGCAAAGTAGATGTAACATGGACCCCTTTGAAGATCTAATGCTTTGACCTAGTTTCGAGCTGTAAAACAGTGGATATCACAAAATAAATCTGGTTCAGTGGTAGGATGTGATAGATGTCTGTGTGGGAGACAACAGAGAACTCGCTCAACTTAATTGAATTTGTGATGGTTGATAAAACAGCAGGTGGTGTGTTATGTATGCACAGTAGAATATAAATCTCTGTATAATTTCTTTTGCGGTTTTCCTTTGTGTTCCCAGAATGTTATATTGCAAATGCTTCTGTAGACCTGAAGGTACTGATTACCAAAATATGGTGCTGGATTCAGTGTAGAAGGTCATATAACAATGAGCACTGCTTGGGGGTGTGTGTGTGTTGTACAGTAGTTTTCGCTCTTTTAAGGCCAATTACCTTAATATATGGTTACTAAAGATAAGCAATATGCATACATATTACAGCAAAATGGTTAACTTCTCACGCATAATAAATTTTCATGTTTAACAGAAATATCAAGAAAGATGTATCAGGAGTTACCTGTTATAAACGTGTGTCTGGTTTCAGTGTCTGCATGAGTGTGACCATGTGTGTATACAGTGAGTGAAAATAGTACGCTCAAACCAATTTGTATTTGAAATATCTGCTTTGACAAGACTTTGATTGTTCTGTTTACAATATTTCAAGGTAAAATGAAGTGTGTTAAATTTTAAAAGATTTTGTGCTAAAGAATCAGAAAAGTTGATTTCACTTGATTCCCCCAGAAATTGTTATTGTTCTTTATTTTTTGACATGATGTTTACTTTGTACAATTTTAGATTGCACTCTTGGATTCTCCAACAGCTTTAAGTATGGAAGAAAAGCTTCAGCAGAATGAAGCAAGGGTGAGTTATAATTTCATAAAACAGGTTTTAAACACCAAAAAAATAAAAAAGGAAAAGCTGGCAGTCTGGATGTAGAAGTGTTGGTAATTTTCAGGATTCTTTTTATGCACAACTGAGTTTTCTCCCATCAAACAGCATTGTCTTGATGCTTTAAAAAAGAAAGTGTGTGAACTTGTAATTTGTTATCCTAAGATAACATTAGATCTAAGGACAAAGTATGTCTTTGATATTTATATACCAGTTCTTTTTCATAAAAAGTTTTTTTCCCAGGCCAGCTTGTCTTACTAAACAAGTATTTTTGTAGATAGACTAGAGAGGGAAAAGCCACTAAATCACAACAATAAGTAGCAAGTTACCAAATATTTGATGTGTACAAAAGCTAGTAAAAGTTTCGTGGGGAAAATAGTCAATTCTTCTATGCTTTCAAGTAATTAATAAGTTGTGTTGTGGGTTTTTAGAAAATTTCAGTATTTAAATCTGGTATGTATAAATACATTCAGTGCCTAATTAGATGTCTTTTTAAAGAGGGTCTGAGATCTAGGTGCACTTTGAAGTGTGCTTCACACCAAATTATTTCAATAATCCAGCCAAGTGTAGAGGCTGGAAAAAAGTTCCCAGACAGTTTAGATAACTCAAAAGAATATAGATATAATGGTGCTGTCATTTAAAGCTACTGCAAACTGGTTTAAAAAAAAAATTGTATTGGTCAGCCTTTAAAGAGGCAAGAGGGAGGTATTCGGAACTAATCAGCTACATGGCAGCAAAGATTTAATTCTGAATATTGTCAACAAGATGCCAATCAAATGTGATGCCTTTAAAAAATAGGGGCTTCTTCGCTGGTTTAAATGGTAAGGTTTACAGTGGTGCTGCTTGGTCCTTTAGAGTTAGAGGATGAGTGTCTTGCGTTGGGAATCCTGTTTAATTTATATCCTTAGTTTTATTTTTGAGGACAAATGAAAAGCTTTTATCTAAGATTAGCTGAGGAGTATAAACTGCTGACTGTATGCTAATTAGAGTATGTTATTCATGCTCTGACAGTAATCACAGCTTGTCTTGCTCAGAAGTGTTGGCCTCTCTGTGTGGGGAGTATATCGAGCATATTTTATTATCTTTTGTCAGCCTCATTAAAAGGTTATGTGATTACCATTCGTGATAATTACAATAGACATAATTACTGAAAATTCTTAGCGGATATTGCAGTGGTTATGGCTTTTTATAATTGAATGAGTGCAATAATTAATTTGTTTATACAGATCTAAAGACTTTATCACCATATTTAAATTATCTGACAAGTATATGGTGGCTTTCTTTAATGAGTTGATCTTCCATATACAAGAATTATTTCAAACTGTTTCATTTAAAAATGTTTCATTTTTTAAATGAAATTAAAAATGAAATGCTTCTGAGCAATACAAATTGTTCTGGTGTGGTGAATAGACCTACGGTAGAACTTCATGTTTTTCTTTAATCTTATCAAATTTATTCTGTTTTAACATTCCAGTTAGCAGCACTATGAATGATGATGATGTGTTGAAAGGTGTGCTTACTTGTCTTTGTTGAAATCTTCAGACACAGGTAGAGATGAGTGAAGTTTCTGTAGTTCTCATGGATTAGTTTGCAGTTGACCTGCAAAGACACTGAGCAAAGTAGGCAGGTGGCAAATGTGGAGATGTTTGGAGCTACTGGATTGAAGATTTCATTTCTTGTACAGTGGATTTATATGAAAGCTAACTTACAAGGTGGACAGCGGGATGAGCAGGAAAGGAAGGACAAATCTTAAGCATTCTGTCGGCCTGACCTCAGCTGGGGAAGGTCATGGAGCAGGTCATCTTGAGTGCCATCACTCAGCATGTACGGAACAACCAGGGGAATCAGCCTAGTCAGCAGGGTTTAAAAAGGGAGGTCCTGCTTGACCAACCTCATCTCCTTCTATGCCAGGGTGACCTACCTAGTAGATGAGGGAAAGACTCTGGATATTGTTTGCCTGGAGTTTAGTAAAGCCTTTAATTCTGTGGAGGAACTGTCTGCTCAGGGCTTGGATGGGTTCACTGTTTGCTGGAGTTGTGGTGAATGGTTTTAAATACATTTGGCAGCCAGTCATCAGTGGTGTTCCCCAGGGCTTTCTTTTGGTCCCAGTCCTGTTTAGTATCTTTATCAATGACCTGGACAAGAGGATTGAGTGCACCCTCAGTGAGTTTGCAGACTACAGTGAGCTGGGTGGGAGTGCTGATCTGCTGGAGGGTAGGAATGCTCTGCAGAGGGATTGGAAAGGTGGGAGCAAAGGGCCAAGGCCAGTGGTCTGAGGTGCAACAAGGCAAAGTGTCAGGTGCGTGCTGCCCTTGAGTCACCAGAACCCCCTGCAGTGCTCCAGGCTGGGAGCAGAGTGGGTGGAAAGTGGCCAAGAGGAGAAGGACCTGGGGTTGCTGGTCACCAGTGGCTGAACATGAGCCAGCGTGTGCCCAGGTGGCCAAGAAGGCCAGTGGCATCCTGGCTTGTATCAGGATTAGTGTGGCCAGCAGGACCAGGGAAGTGATTCTTCCACTGTACTTGGCACTGGTGAGGCCACACCTGGAGTCCTGTGTCCAGTCCTGGGCTCCTCAATTCAGGAAGGACATTGAGGTGCTGGAGTGAGTCCAGAGAAGAGCAACAAAGCTGGTGAAGGGTCTGGAGCATCAGTCTGATGAGGAGCAGCTGAGGGAACTATGGAAACTCAGCCTGGAGAAAAGCAGGCTTAGGGGGAAACTTATTGCTCTCTGCAGCTCCCTGAAAGGAGGCTGTAGGGAGGTGGGAGGTCAGTCTTCTCCCAGCTAACAAGTGATAGGACAAGAGGAAGCAGCCTCAGGTTGCAATGCAGTGGAGGCTTAGATGGGGTATTAGGAAAAATTTCTTTATGGAAACAGTTGTCAAATGTTGGAACAGGCTGCTTAGAGGAGTCATTGAGTCACCATCCCTAGAGGTATGTAAAAGATGTGTAGATGTAGCAATTAGGAGGCATGTGGTTTAGAGGTGGGCTTGGCAGTGCTGGGTTAAACAGTTGGACTTGATGATCTTAAGGTCTTTTCTAACCTAAATGATTTTATGATTCTATACTCGGAGCTCCCAATGTCTGTAACGCTTGTGCAAGCATCTTTTCACTTCTGTTGCTGATGCCAATGAAGTGTATGGTTTCTAAGTTACAGCAAACTTTGCTCTGGTTCTCTCCTGAAAGCTGCTGGTCTGCCTCTTGCTCTGGAGGGGGGTTTAGCTTCCTACCTGTGCCGTAGGAAGGGAGCTGTTCTCTTACACCTAAGGGATCAGTCTGTGGCAGTGAACTCCATAGGACTGCTGAAACACTTTATGGAATAATCCCATATTTCTTTGAAAACCCATTATTTGATGTGGCCATCCCTGAATGAAACATTTTATGCTGTAAATAAGAATTTTGTGTTTTGAGGGAGAGGTATTGTAAGTATGACAACTTACTGCAGGAGCAACAATGTTCTTCTAAATATTTAAGTATTAAACTTCTCAAAGAATTGCACCAATACTTAGTTCTTCTGTGAGAGTGCATTAAAGACTAGAGGTGAGATTTTTTTCAGTATTTGTTTTCTTTCATAGGTACAAGAACTGACCAAAGAGTGGACAAACAAGTGGAATGAAACTCAAGATATTCTGAAAGTAAGGCAAATAAATAAATTTTCATCTTGGCATTTGACCTAGTCTTAGTGTTTTCCCTTAAAGCTTAAGCTTTCATGACTGGCTGAAAATAAACTTGTTTGTAGTGTAATTTAGAAGGAATTTTTTGGTTCTCCTTATTACTGACATGAAACTTGGTATTTTTTTTATCACTTTCTTATTTCTTTAATTTTTTTCTTTAAGTTCACCACTGTGTCTTTTATCTGACTTCCACATAAGTTGAATGGCTCCATGCTTAAAAATAAAAATAAAACACCAATAGCATAGAGAACAGAGCAGGGTTGGTAACTACTTAGCAGATGGTGTGACAGAATGGACTGTTTAATGTCTGTCTAGATACTGAACTGGGAATCACCATTTGCATATTCATCAGAGATGTTTTGGGTCCAATTTTATGTTATTTCTGTGTTATTTTGTTATTTTGAAGCATCTATACATACATAAAACTTTGTTAGTCTCCTCTTCATTCGTGCCCTTATTGGGGAGCCCACTGTCACATGGAGAATTTGCAAATTTTGGTCAATTGTGGAAGCGAACAGTATGTCACGTTTGGGAAGTTTTTGAAGCTCTATGTTGGAAATCCACTGATCCCCTCACAGAGATTACAGAATCAGAGGAGGTGTTAACTAAACAATACATATGAAAAAGGGAAAGCTGCACTTGTTAAATAGCTGAATGTAAACGACTTAATCACAGAAACTGTAATTTCTGCTTTTCTAGTACTGAGATTTTCTTAGCTTAATTCATACAGCTTCTGTATGAATTGCATCATATGCTGATCTTTGAGTGTATGAACGTAGCTTATGTTTCATTTTGGGGTTAAAGGCAGTTGGTGTAACTTTCTTTCTCCCAAAAACCTGAAAATCTGAAGAAGACTTCTTGGTTGTACTGTTTTATTTTACACCGTTTTACTGAAGGGATCCATATTTTTATTCACTTCTTGTTTAATGATTCTTAAAATTGAGTGGGAAAAGACTTTTTGGAAGTTTGCCAGCTGAGACACTGGAAAGCAGATTTTAAACAGTGGAGAGGAGTGGTGTTCCTGTAATGGATTCCCTATAAGTTCACTGGGATTTTTGTTTTGTTATTGATGTGGGCTCTCCCTTGCACACACAGACGGTATACATTGTTAATTTGTAAAAACAGACTGTCTTGGCACTCTTTGAGAAGTGAGACTGTCTCTGTATGTCCACCTCACTGCAGTCACACCTGCAACTTCAGTAGCTTTCAGGACATTCTTCATTAAGGTACTCAGAACTTCATGTTTTATTGTAATTAAAACCTTCTTTCCCTTGCCTCCCCCTGGATTTGCCATGCTGAGGTAGTTGCTGCCTTCCAGTTCCTGCCCTGCAGCAGCCTTGGAGAATTAAAAACCATTTGCTTCTCAGTTCCTAACGCCTTTTGCTCCAAATCTGTTAGGCATATGCCTGCCAGATGCAGGTGCACTTGCTAGTGGTTGAATGGGATTTCCTACTCTATGTAATTATGCTTTTTTGGTACTGAGTTCTAAATATCAAAGTTCACATGGCTTTGAATTTTCTCACGGGCTGATGGGAAAATGTGTTAGTGTTTAAATCCAAAATAATTGAAAGAATTTTGCATAAGCCTTGTAAAAGACAGGAAGATTCACAGGGCATGTTAGTGTTTTCTACTAGATCAACAGATATTGTTGGAAAAAGTTGTCTGGCTTTTACTGAATACAGTGCTTTCATCAGACAAAGATGCTTGTCAAAGAAATAATACATACTGGTTTTTAGGAAAGATGTTTCTCAAACTTGTTCAGCCTTGCCAATTATATTGAACCTTGTTTTAAATTAGACCATCAGCATCTAAGTGCCGCCTTGAAAATAATTCATAGAGAATGGAAAATACTGTCCAAGGAGCAGAAATTGTGTGAATGCAAGGTTTTGATAAATAGTATTTGGGAGCTTAAAATTTATGTTTTAGTTATCTTAGTCATCACAGTGCCATGTGTACAGCTGGCATGTACCTCCCAGCATTCTTCCTTATTTCTGCTTGTAGCTTTTATCCCCTTTGACGTTTATTTGTATGTAGTTCACCCAAAGTTTTGGTTTTCCGTGCATCTTTAGACTAGGTAAGTTGATCTCTCCTATCTGTAAAGGTTGTCAGTTCTGGATTTTGGGGTAGGCACAGTGGCTGAAGGCCATGAACAGCTGTGAAAATCTTGTCTAATCCTCCACATATGCTGTTGGCAGACGGGATGTATCTTCGGCTGCTGATGCTGGTATTGATAGTGTGCTCCCTTTCTTTCCTGCCTTTGGAAGAAGCTCTTCTGCTGAGCGACTGTCTGGGTTCCTCTGCAGCCTGAATTACTGACAACTCACACCTAAATCCCAGATTCTTCTGTTCTCCTTATTCGATTAGAACACTGTATACATCTGGGCTTTACATTTGTGTTGACTCTGTATGAAGGATTCATAGCATGGCAGGTTCTTGGCATTGTTGATCTTCCTCAAGTGACAATTGTTGCTTCCAGTGGTGATTTTTGGTTTTGTCCTTATATTTGTCAATATGACACTCTAACCTTACTAACCTAGTATTACAATCTGTCTCCCATCGTTGCTTTTAATCAAAGCAAGGATGGGAGACAGGTTGTAATACTAGGTTACTTTTAATCAAAGCAAGGATGCTTTGCTTAATCAGGTTAATAAATATGTGGACTAATGGCTTCAGCATTGGGTAAAATACTGCATAAAATCCCCAAGAGATAGAGTTTGGTTTTAAGTCCATAGGCTTTGGGTTATCTCCTCAAATGTCAGTCAAGGATTACACTTTACAAAACAGCAGTGCTTTTACATTGCCTCTCTAACTTCAGGTGTCTTGCAACCTCAGCACTTAACTGTAGGGTTTTGCTTTTCATCTCAAGCTCACTGAATCTTTCTATGGATTTTTTTTTGCCTTTGGTTCATGTTCTTCTGTACACATTCCCAAAAAGAAGAGGAGGAGGGGAAAAAACCTGTTTGCTCTTTTCCTTAATTTAGTCCTTTTTGTATGGTTCTGTTAAAGATCAATTCTGGGGTCTGTAATTTCTTTGGATGCTTTCTAAGATGTTAGGGTAACCTATCCAACTTTCGATTTTTCTCTTGCTTTGAGGCTTTAATTGGTACAAAACCTCTTTTGATGTAGGTGCTATATTTGACTGCATGTGTTGTCATTCTCCTAGAGATCTTTTTTCTTTTACTGTCACCTTATTTTTGTCATCTTTTGTGCATGTTTCAATTTCTTTCTCTAACCTTTAGCAGCCTTTATATTAATCTTTTTAAAATGTGCACTCCTTTATATAATTCTCTGCTGGTTTTTCTTCCTAACTTTCTTTTAAATTTCTTCTCCCATTTTCTGTTTGTGTAGATGTAATGGCCTGTTATCTGTTTGACTTTTAGCTTTTGCCTTTTTGGTGTATGTCATTTGTAACTAGAATAAAGGTATTTAAATACTCTTTTTTATTTATTTTTAGTTTGAAGTAGATTTGGAGTTCCCTTTTATTTCCTTATCCTGTTTTTTGATTCTAATCATGTCATTAGCTGTGTGTGTCAGTGCTCAACTCATGTCAAAGGGTGCAGAGAGATCTGTCTTCAGAGTCTATTAAAGGACAGGGTCTTTTTTTTGTGTGTGTGTGTCTAATTCTTGTGATCAATAGTTTAACTAGTCACTGCTTCAGCTGGCTTTGTCCTGTTGGATTTAGTGACACAGCCTCACTTTCATCAATAATACTAATTCTGCTGCAGCTCTTTACCCCACGGTGTGCAAATATCTTACTGCACACTGTTTATTTGATCTTTTTTGTGCCCTTTGGTTGACTGCTGCTTAAAAGGACATTTTTATACCTTAAGAATGGTTGTTCCTACCTGGGGAAGAAAAAAACTGTATGTTTATTTTCAAGCATTAACGTCTATTGTTTATATCTTGCCTCTTTCGGCAAGATATAAATATGAAATACCCTTAACTTGCCATGATGAATACATACGGACTAACACCAAAGAGTTATTTTGGTGGACATACTCATCTAAGCAGGGGAATTTTCCTTCTTTAAGAATCTTGGCTATACCCAGCAAAGACACCAGGAGACCAAAACTCAAAGCAATTGTGTTGCTCTTTATGAGGTGTTGATTAGGGTGGCAGAAGTGAATAGATTTTGATTTTAATAATTTCCTTTTCCTGATGGCTTGCATACCGTAGTGAACTCTGTCAAGAGCTGTTTGTCCTCTTCTATATAAATGCTGCATTTGTCTACATTTATTTGCATTTTCAGATAATCTTTAAACCGCAGTTGCTGAATGGTATTTAAACACCATTATCTGGGTCCTTCTGCTTGAAAGGCTGGGCATACATCACCATTTTCCTGTTTTATGCCTTTTTGTTACTACTTGTTAACCCTGACTGGCTTGTCCCCTTTTCCTCTTCTCACTTGGACTGTGTTCTACTGCAGTATGTTGCCCTTCGATGAGCATTTGTTTTCCTCATTCTTTCATGTCTTTGTTTTAACAAGCTCAGTCCTCAAGGTGAGAAGTGCTCTCAATTAACACCTTCTGCTTTCACCTAAAACTCTCTCCTCTACTTTCACTTTTGATGGCTGTAGGGAAGAGAATTTGTGCAAGCTCTTGGGCTCCTGAAGAACAAACTGTAGAACTTCTAAAAAGTTCTTCTTGCATCACTAGCAGTGACGATAACAGTGCATAAACCCTGGCGTGAGATTCTTGTCCAAAAGCCAGTACTTGTGACATGTGCCCATTCGATGTCTTTAGTAACCAAGAATATACTGTGGGGCTTGTGCCTATTCCACAGTAAGATTTTTAGAACATTAGAATCCTAATGTCTCATATAGTTGTCCAAGATCACTAATGTATGGCCAATTCTTGTTTTGTCTTTTTTATTTTAAATTTGGAAATATATAAATTATACGAAATTGTGCGGCGAACAGAAAAGTACATCTTGACATTTGTAGTTTTTTGTGAGTAACCTGGTCTAGTGGAAGGTGTCCTGCCTGTGGCAAGGGGGCTGGAACGAGATGAGCTTTAAGGTCCTTTCAACCCAAACCATTCTGTGATTTTACTACTGGGTAAATTGGGTATTAGAAAATTGGATATAATGAAGTTTTTAGGAAAGACTCCAGTGTAGGCTTTAATCCTGCCCTTAAAAAGTGCATGTGAGTTTTAAAGACTTCTGGGCACATGCCTTTCAAGCACAGGTTCTAAAATTATTCTATTTACCGGTCAAATGTTAAAAATGGAGTTACAGGAATGGTGTGCATCTATATATAAACAATGTATGCATTATACTGTATTTAAACTGTTCATTTGAAGCTTTGGCATATGTGTTTATTTGTGTGTTTGGCAGGAATAGCACTTGTTTCTAAGGTTTTTTCACATTTCAGTAAATCATTTTTGTAGACTTGTTGCTAGTTAGACATGTTGGTGTTGCCTTTTGGTTAGAATGTCTGTTGTTGGCTGTGTTTGAAGCCTAACTACTTCTAAAGGGAGAATTACAGCTGTACTTTGACTTGAACAAATCTTATTTGGTATTTTATGACTTTTTCTGTTTGTCATCTGTATTAGACAGCTCTCATTGCATGCTTCCAGTTTTTGTTTCCTTTCGACAAGCTACGTCTTCTGCTTGAATTTTTAAGAGGTTTAAGAATGACTGCAAAATTAACATAGGATTGCACAGCTATGGAGCTGGCAGGAAGAGTTGAAGTCAGATGTTGCTGCTGAATTTGTTTTCTTTTTGCAAAGCTGATAGAATAAATAAGAGTAACAACTCTGTTCCTGGGGATGTTTGCTTTCTCAACGATTGTTTGCCCTCCAACTATTATGTAATATATGCACATTTATCAAAAGGGAAGAAAGCCCATTCACATGTAAGGAAGGACATTCACATTGTCACAGGAGTCTCTTATTAACATATTATTCTTAATGGGACTCCCTTCAGATGGCTTGTGAGTGTTGTGCGGAAAACAAGATATAAAGAAAGTTTTAAAAGGGCTAATGTTAATTATTCTAGTTTATCTCAGCCAGAAATCACACAATAAATGAAAATAGCTTCCCTTTCTCTAGAAGCCTGTTCAAATGTGGTTTTGAGTTCTTGCACTAGATGTCACTGCAGATACAAAAATCAGGTCCTTCTACATGCTTAATTCAGATTTAATTCAGATATTTTAAGGAAAAATTATTTGCAATATCTTGAATTTCATTGCTTTTTGGATCCACTAAAATAAGTTTATGAGAATGCCAAAGATTGGTTTAGGAGCAAGTCTTGAAGAGCCTGAGTAACTGTTTTGACAGAAATGCTTCTGAATAACAATTCACAGGCGAGATGCACAGTAAAACGATTATGTGCATTCAGAATTATTGCAATTATTTGTCAGTATATTTTTAAACTCTCCTTTTCAAATGATAGTGTATCTTGAATGTTTGACAAATTTAGCTAAAGCTTTTAAAACATATTTATTTTCTTACCTTTGTTGTAGCTTGGATAATTTAGGGATATAAAAGAACAGTTTCTGAAAGAGGCAGTATCTTTTATTTGCCCAGGTAATATAGTTGAGAAAGCAAAAAAGCTTCTGGACGTAGAGATCTTTAACCAGGCCACTTCTGCTATTTGCTTTCATTTTCAATGGATCTCGCAGTTGAAAAGCCAGTGGCAATGATATGCAGTTTCTATTTATAACTGTTTCTTTTAACATTTTTCTCTTGATTAATCACTTCTGTAGATTTATAATTGAGTTTCAGTACATTAAAATTTAATAAGTGTGCTGGGTTTTTTCCATCTCTTTTTGAGAAAGCTGTCTGATAACAAGGGAATGTTTATCGTTCTCGATCCTTGTACAGTATTTACTCACAGCTTCTGCCTCCTGAGCCATGACAAGTAATATCAAGTTTAGCTCTCAGTTTTATTAGGGTTTGTTTTCTTATACCTGGCCTTGTGCATTATGTATTTATTTCCCAAGTGTAGCAGTTACTGGCAGTGGTTGTAGTTTATAACACCATCTGTTCTGGTCAGAAGATTTGTGCTTTGACATTTGAGTTTGGACAGAGAACATTCAGACATGATTTGCTTTACCTTAAAATAGACATTGTTTTTTTCATACTGTGTCACAGAACAGGTACCATTATTAAGTGATGGTTATTACTTTCCCTGATCATCCCCCTTGCCTCAGTCTGGTAAGCGTGCCTAGGTCAGTGCAAACTGAGAAGAAAGAAAACACAACTGAGCGAATTTTCTATCAAAGCAAACAGACAGAAACTTTTTAAGGGGTCATATGGTTGTCCTGAGATACAAATTGCTTTTTCTTCAGAGGAGCAGCTCTCACTGCTCTTCACTCACCAGTGATTTTTTTCAGTGCTTTGTCTGCTCTCAGCCTTGGCTTGCTGTTGTCAGAGGACCAATAAAACTACTAAATTGGGAACTGGTGCTACTGATCTACTTTAGCTCTTTTCCTGATAGAAACAGTATTGAAAGGGTCCCAGCCACCTGGGGAATGCTGAGTGCAGCAGTCAAAAGTAGATTTCAAAAGAAATAGTTGTCTGCTTTCAAGTCTTTCTGCCACCTGTGTTCATCTGATTAAGAAACCTCCTTTCTCTCCTGCAGACACTACAGCTGCTTGTGATGCCTCTGTGGTGGACTGACCACTTTTAACTTTCAGTTTCTGCTACAAAGTTGTGGTCTAGAGACGCCTAATGCTACTGATTGTTTTTTATTTCAGTTTGAAACCATTTTTCCCACTTGAAACCCCATGGACCATCAGAGAAGCACGGTTGGGGCTGCAGTTTCCGAGCTCACCAACCACGGATTAAGCCAGGGGTTGAATAGTTTGGTTGATCCAGGCTGTGCGTTCCAAAAGAGGCCCTCCAGCGTTTAGGAATAACCATACTCCCAAGTATTTCACTGGCATCTTCCTTACAACTGACGCCCTGCATTTGTAGACTATCCGAGCCATGCTTAGCTTTAATCCATCCCTAGGGCTTGTAGGCGATTTTCAAATAAAAGGGAGTCAGACAGAGCAAGTTGCTTTTGAAATCCTTTCTACAGCTCAGATGCCACTTGTTCAACAATTCCTCCTGGGCATTTGGTCTGCTTTTCTATTAATTTTCTTGTGGCAGGAAGGGGATCTAAATTGAAAGCAGTGGAATCTCCTGATTTAACCTGTAGAAAAACAGAAGAAGAAATATACCCTGAAAACTATTTCTTCTAAAGGATCAGCAGAGAAGTAGAGAGAAAGATAAAGGCAAAACATAAATTTCTCATTGGACTTGGCTATGGGAGGGGAAAGAAACAGTTTAGACTAATTTGGGTTTTATCTTAAGCTCCTCACAAAGGAGCTGTTTCTAATGACAATGTGTATTGGATATGAAATACCAGAACCAGTTTATTCTGTTGGTGTTTTTAGCAGTATGTTTAGGAGTTTATTACTGCATGATTCTGATATCTTTGAGTACACAGAACTGTTGTGCACCTGACTTCATGTCTTAATTGACAACTGAGCATAACCTTGATTCATACAGTCCTGCTGCTGTAGCAGTGCAGCTGGAGTGATGAGCTTGTTCTTTGTGCTTCCCAGCTACAGAGATGATATTTTTAATGAAATCCACTAAGAGGTGTCTTAAACACAGATGGCAGCACAAATCTGTGGCTGTTGCAAGCAGGCTGTATTCCTGAACAAAGGAAAGGCCAGGTGTGGTTTCTGACTGCCATGTGTCAGATTCATTTACTCGTATAGCTCAGTAGCTGGGCAGTGAGGGACAAGCATATGCCAGCACCCGAGCCCATGCATCTTCCTCTGCAAAAGTCTTTCTAGTCCTGAAGTCTGTTTTTTCTCCTTGGTGGTTGTTGCTTGCTAATATGCACAGTCCTGCTCCTTTCTTCAATTTTAATAGCATGGGTTACATGTTGGCCCTGAGGAAGAGACTCATGGATTTAAAGTAATCTATTATTTTAGATTCATCTCTACAGAAGTAGAGATGAATTTCTAGACAAATAATAAACAGAACTCTAGGTAAGTGAAATGCTTCTTAACATTCCCATCCTCCCAGAAACACACAAACCCCAAAATAGCTTTTAAAATGAATAAATGTATTAGCTATGAGACTAGGTCTTTTTTTTCCCTCTACAATTCCTTGACTCA
Organism: Pseudotriccus pelzelni; assembly: GCA_035584735.1. Classification (NCBI taxonomy): domain Eukaryota; kingdom Metazoa; phylum Chordata; class Aves; order Passeriformes; family Tyrannidae; genus Pseudotriccus; species Pseudotriccus pelzelni. Next base: position 7,031,427 of record JAWMRA010000113.1, on the reverse strand, counting down.
TTCATCATCCAGCTTTAGCAACAAATGAGGTAGGAGTCCTGTAGATAATAGTCCACTGCTTTCTCCTGGTTCATTCCCAGAGTATGGTCTGTGGAATGAATTATTCACAGGTCCTGTAGAAAATATGTGATCATGTAATTAAAGACTGTTTTGTAATGCATATGGAAGAAGAGGATGAACAAAAATAGCCTAATTCTTTGTTTTCCAGCCAGGCCTTTTCCCTTTTTAGATATCAATTGCTGTCTGTTAGCTGGAAGGTATAGTATCTCCTGCTAGGAGGTGTCACTAAAGGCAAGAAAAGTCTTGTTCTCTGCCCCAAATATCAGTGTTGCTTTATGCGGACTTATTTGCCCTTTGAGACTGATGTATTCGCGGTGTGTTCACACATAGGAAGCTGTGAAGTGGTGAAGCCTTTTCCACTTGAGACACAGCAAAATGCTCTGTGCACCTCACTTTTTGACACAGAGGAATTGTTTTCCCTTAAACCCAAGCTAGTGGGGACAGAAACCAGCCTGCCGCAGATATTCCAGCATGGAAAATGGCGGCTTTGATGGTTTAAGTTTTATAAGCCGCTGGAAAACAGGATTTTACAGGCCAGTGTCCAGGAAGCCAAACAGGCACCTCTACTTACAATTAGCCAAATCCTGTGGTTCTATTCAGGGGATTTTTCTCAGATGTCAGAAATAGTTCTGTCCATACAAAGTCTGAAGTGTCAGGGAGCAGGCATTTCAACTTGTTAAGTTTGTCCTTGTAATTCCAGGAGCAAAGGCCAAATTCCTGAAAAATCCCTTTGAATCTGCCGAGGCTTCTGATGGACACCCTTGTAGCACGTTAAGGGTAGTGGTGTTTTGGGGTGCCACCACAATAATAGGGTTTCTGTGTATTAATAGCCAGCTGCATGTCAGCAGTGAGCGTGTGGCAATCGGTTCTGAGGGGAAAAGAGAAACCACAAAAAATGGAAAAGCTAAGCTGACCTCTTGAGACTAAGAACTGCTCCTGTAATTCCGTTATTCTTTAAAGGAACAGCATCATTAATTTTCCATCATTTTAGCTTCACTATCTTAGCAGTTACTCATTTAAGCAGTTCTACATTCTGCATCTGCCTTTTTAATTGACATTCATTGCAGAGAGGTATTGATGCCTATGTGGGCTGTTGTGGGAGCACTTGCACTTTCACAGTAAGCTGCTCACAACAAAACTACAGTTTTTTGATCTTGGTTGTTGCAGACTCTTTAATGGCTTTTCCTGATTGATGAAGGTGCTGTGATCTAATGCTCTGGGAGATGGGGGAAAATCTGATTAGGAAGTTTCTTCAGTTGTGGTTTTCTTTGTGATTTTTGGATAGAAGAAGTTTTTTCTTCTCAGAAGACTGAAGTATCTTAATTCTACTAAACTTTTTGTTTTAATTGCACTGAAACCAGTACAGCCAGCAGGATGGTGTTGATTCTTTGTTCCATTAACTAGAAGGAGAAGAAATAGTAGGAATTTTTGCCTTATCTAACATCTGTATGCACGAGGGAATCAATATACCTTTTCATAATTGATGATTATATAAATAATTAATTCATTGCCTATAATGGAAGAGCATATTTTTAATTTTCTAAAGCATCTTATTGAAGTCCCAGGTTAGTCTCAAACATTGCTTTGGCGTGTTCCCAGATTATAAAGGATACACCTCCTCACTGATGGTGTGTTCCGTATTTCCTCCTCTCTTTGTGTTGCCTCCTAAGTAGTACCTCCTACTTTTGTAGTGACTCTGAATTTATTTTGTTATTCCAGAAGCCGTACCTCTGTCAAGCTGAAGGAAAACATGGGGTAGAAATTTGATATTGTATATGCAGCTTTATAAGTAACAAAGCTTTTTAAACAGACACCCACTAAGAAGAGGAGCAGCTTCACTGATACAATACAGAGCAAAAAACAGCTTTTCCTACTTTAATGTGTAGGCTGTCACTTTAATGGGAATCTCAAATATTTCAAAGTTGTTTTCCTGGAGCAGATTCTTTTTTTTTTTTTTTTACCCTGAAATTGTCTTGTCAATCACAATTAGATGCAATCGAATTTCTTTCAGCTGCTGCTTAGTGTTTTGTCTTGGCTGATCTCTTTGTGATAAGTATTGGTGAGAGAGCCAGCCTGCAGAGCAAGTAGGGTGTCCATGTAACCAGTTCCCATCCTAAACACAGCAAGCTAAATATCTCAGCTGCACTTCTTCCTTCACCTTTTAAGGAACTATTTCTAGTAAGCCCAAACCAGATTTCACAATCTTTTGAAATAATGTTTCATTCCTCTCCTACTTCTTGTTCCCCTTGTCCATATAGTCAGTGTTTTTTCATCTTTTGCAGTGGGTGTTCCTTGTTCCTGTTTCAGCTCTTTGAGTAATATCATGCACTGAGAAATTTTTTTCCATTCTAAGCCTTCAAATCAAAAACTTTACTAATGCTGGCATTTCTAAAGTTTCCTGACATCCATTTCCAGTATTTCCTAATATTGGAAGGTTGACTGTATATGCAAGTTGTCTGGAAAACTTGGCGAAGCGTCTGTCTCTCTTCCAGGAGGCAATGCAGAAGTCAAGAGAGGGTCTGTTCCATCTCTTCAGCCCGTGGTAGTTTAACCCATCAATGCAGGTGTGAAAAGCTCTGAACTCATTTGTGTTGTTTCCAACTTATTTTTTCTGACAGTGTTGTGAGTTTTTCCAGTTGGTCCATAGCAAGATTGCTTTATTATGCATTATTATTTTAGTGTCTGGTATACTTATATCTTTTCCCCTCTGAGGATGAGGATGTTACTGAGACACAGTATGGAGAATACTGAGCCCTGACAACCTGATGTAACTTAATATCCTTCTCTTTCCACTACAGTCTTCCCAGAAGGAAATTAAAAAATCTTGTCAGCAGTGATTGACTCATCCAATATGAGTCTTGTTAAAGAGTGCAAGTTCAGTTTTCAGTTTTATTTGTTGGAGGGTAATGTGCTAGTGTTTTATGTTATCCCTATTTTAGCTACTGAAATATCAGTTAGTGCTTGAACGTATTTTAGGTGCCTAATTCCCATTTGTTTTGAGGTGGATTTGGCTTTATGAATACCTTAAAAACACAGTGTTCATACAGAATTCTTAACATTTTTCTTTTCCCCAGCACAACTTCCTTCTGTGTGAAAGAAATCTCATTGTTTTGCAGGAACTTTTTCAGCAAAAGACTTGTGATTTCAGGCAGCTTCTGACCTAGTTATAGTTCATCCATGAATATTAGCATTTCTACGTCTGGAATTTTTACCCTTATGTAAATACAGAAGACATAATTTAGACTAATTAATCCACAACAGACCAGTCAAGGATTTATTAATCTCCAAAATGTCAACTTCTGTAGAGCTTTTTGTTAAATATTCATATTTAATTTCTTTAAAAGCCTGATTTTCAGCATCAGGACAAACTATTGCTGAAGGATTTGCTCTGAATGTTTCATTCCATTCGCGGATTTTTTGTATGGAACATTTCTGTTAAAAAGTATCTTCCTGCATGAGTACTTTTCCAAACCTTTGATCATCAAAGGTTGCAAGTTTATTTTTATTTTCAACAGTTTTTCATCACCCCTTGTGTTCTCATTTAGTTGATGTGTTCACAGAGCGTAAGGAAACTAATCTGAGATGGGATAGATTTCAAAACATAAGGAAAGCTTTTCAACTTCTTTGTAACAATCTACAGGTCCTCAAACCTTTGACTGTCTGAAGAAGCAGTTTGATGCTATCAGGAGTAAAAGTAGCTTATTTCCTCCCCTTAGAAGCTTCTTACCATCCTCCTTCACTTGCATTCCCAGGTTTAGGCTGCAGTATCGGACTTGTACTTACAAAGGTGTCATGGGTTTGCAAAAGTCCCCCCTCCTTGGGGGTTGGAAGTAGTTTGTCCAAGTAAATTTCCAGACAAAAACCAATCAGAAGTTTAGGTGATGCCTTTGCTAATTACATCTTCAAGAAAACAGAACAGAAGGTTGTGGCACAGAAGAAATTTGGCAGCCATGTAGAGGGACGTGCCAGGCCTCTCTTCCCCCCCGGCCCTGGGCTGGGGGCAGGAGCAGCACTGAAGCCCCCCGGACCAGATGAGTAACAGAATGAAGAAAAAAAAAACTTTAAGGGAGAACTTGGGCTGCTGCAAAAAGAATTCCAACCAGAGAGATAGCGGAGCCTTCAAGGTCAAAGCTGGCAGCCGGAGAGAGAAAGAAGCAGCGAAAGGGGGGAGACGGCTTCTTCTCTCCCTTCCCAATCTCTCTCCCTTCAGCAGGGAAAAAGACTGAGATCTAAATCCCTGCTACTTGTGGGACATTGCTGAGAAGCAGAGACAACTCTAATTGTAGCTTCAGGAACTCATGTCGGAGCAAAGAAGTACATGAGAAAACTGAGATTCTGTGCAGACCCAAATGAACAAGGTCTTGAAATGATTTGTGGCCACAGAGAGAGATCTTACGCCGGAGTGAGACGGTCTGGGGAAGATTTGTGTGATTCCAGTGAGGGATCCGTGCTGGTGCAGCTGAGTTTGTGACCCTGAAGGACAGCAGAGAATGGAAGAGCTGTTGTCCGAAGGGTGGACCCACGT
>JAWMRA010000113.1:7002772-7026742 GCA_035584735.1 Pseudotriccus pelzelni | reverse complement strand
AGCAAGTGTCCCCTTGTAGTCCATGGGAGACCTTACAGGACCTGGGTAACCCCAGCCTTATCCCAGGAGGGAGGTGGACCCAGCCCTGAGGTTTACATAGAGGAGAGAAGAGACAGAGAGAGAAACAGTTCCAGCTGCAACGAGTCGGAGTTGTCATCCCAGAGATAACAGAGAAGACCTTGCAAGGTGCTGCAGAGCTGCTCAGAAGACTTGGAGCTTTAAAAGAAGAAAATACCTCCTTCTCCTCCTGGACTGATACATAGCGGGGAGGGATGTTTCTGTAAATATGTAGTACTTTTTGTAGATGTAGTTGTTTAGTTTTTTTATTTTTGCTAATAATAAATCCTAGTATTATTTTCTCCCCAATCAGATCTCTTTGCATAAATCTTCTCTCACCTTAGAGCAATTTGTGGGGGGTGTGGTAAAAATTGTCCCTAGACAAACCCACAACAAAAGGATGGTCAGAGTGTTTGACAAGGTGATGGATTGGACTCTGAGCAACCCAGTCTAGTTGAAGGTGTCCCTGCTCGTTGCAGGAGGGTTGAAGTGGCTTATCTGTAAGGGTCTGTTCCAACCCAAACCCTTGTATGATTCTGCAGTAGCAGGCCAAGAAAGGTCCTGACATGACTCAAGAAAATAACAGTATTTGAATCTTCGGAAAAGCAGTGACTTGTCTCTCCTGGTCCTTTCCAGTTGAATACGGAGATTCTTGTTTTCAGGAATAATTTCTAGTCAAGAGAAACAATTCAAAATACCGTACTCCAGCCATCATGTGAAGCTTCACTGCTCTAAGGAACAAGATCAGCTGTCCATAAACTTAAAAAAAAAAAAAAGTATCAGGATACCTGATTGTGGATTATATTTTGCAGGAGGCGATATTATGTTGTTTGGGTTTTTTGCGTTTTTTTTTCCTTTTTCCCCCCTCTGGTTGGGGTCCACCTGTAATCTGTGCTTCTGCAGCCTCTGTGGTGACAGGTTTTCAATGAGAACGTAGAAAACCAGAGTTTAAAATAATGGTATGGCAGTTGCTCTGCAGTTTTCATTTATTTACTAGTTATGTGCTCTGAGTTTTGGGGAAAAAAGTATCTTATACTGAGGCAGACTGATTATCACATAACCAAGAACTATCTGTGTGAAATAAGAGGAACATATAGTTTCAGTCTTTTGATGTTCGTTTGAGTTGTTAATTGGCCCCTATAGGAAAGCACAGATCCATTTGTCTTTTTGATTACATTTACCAACTTCATGTTTGCAAGGGAAGCTTTTTCCATTGAGAGATGCAGCTGATAATGTGGCAAACATAAAGTCACACTTTTGGGCTGCCGGAATGTAGATGTTTAAAATGCCCAGCTGATTTAGAGTAATCCCCCTGCCATTTGCCTCTGTTTACACAGTCCTTAATTACGTGATCACATCCTTGTCTCTCATTATTTCCTTCTCTGCTTTCAGTCAAAGGAGAGATGGCTGCAAAATCCAACATAGATTTGTGAGATGTGGAGGGAAGGAGGCTGCCCTCTAACTGACCTTGGTGGGTTTCAGACTTAGTGTCGTATATAGGGAGCATAGCAGAAAGGCAAAGGAGGATTTTGAGGTTAAAGATTCCATTAACCCAGGGAAATTCTGTCTTACTGTACCCCTATCCGAGGGAAATTTGAGAGAGTTTCCTCCCAAGGAATTTTCTTTTGGCCAGTTTCCTTTAAAGTTGCCAGTCTCTCAAGGCCGTAATTGATTAGCTGAATTTAAGACACTCATTAATACTCCTAATTGAAATATGCCTGGGAGAGAATTTGGTTATATTTGGTTTTATGTTTAAATCTCTGTAGTTTTGTCCAGTGATAAGCTGCTTTAGGTAGGAAATCTAAGTTTGCTCTATTAAAATAACATATTTAAAAGTTTAATGCCATAGTTTGCTTTTGGTGAAGCAATATCAAAGTTGTTCCTGGTAAGACAGTAGGTTTTGTTTACCTGTGATCTTTTCTGTGGTCTTAATACACCTGTCAAATAGTTTTCATTAAGAAAGGACATATTCTACATGTTAAATTCAGGGTTACTTCAGTGTCACATGCTCCTTGTTGGCAATGTTTTTAGAAGAGATTTTTAAGGTGCTCCTGACAATTTATGATAATGAAGCATATAAATGAGTATTTCGAACACCTAGTCTGCTTTTTGTTCAAATGGTTAGACATAGACTCATTATGAGGTCTTATTTAACTTCTGAAAATAGGAAAATGGATGCCTCAAAGGCTTAGTATTGAAAGAGTGGTTTGCCCTCCATCTGTTGTTGGTGGTGATATTCACATGCCAGTCATTATAGGTCATTGAAAAGTGCTTTATTGTACTCCATCAGGGCAGCAATCCTTTATTTCGAGGTAATTTACATAGTGGAATGAATTACTTCCAGTAGATCTATAATTTTGAGGTGCAGTAGTACCTGTCAGGAGTTGCTGAGGATTCAGATGAGAGGCAAGGCTGCCATGATACATGGCATTTGCACACTCATGTTTTCAAATCTCAGTCAAGTTGTAAAAAATAACATAAAGCTTTGCCACTGAGCAGGAAAAGCCTGCCTCATTTTTTTGCAGTATGTAAATATTAAAAATGTCATTCCTCCTTCGGAGAATGTGACATTGTCTTTTATAATTCTGTATTAGCTGGCAAAAAGTAGCTCCCTGGAGGTTTTTCTGAGAATGCAAAAAACGTGACAGCTATCCAAGTTAAGGTTCGGATCAATCAGCAAAATGCAAAGGTCAGTGATTGCTTCTTGAGCTTGAGATTGCTTTGCATTTTTTCCCTGAAGATACAGCAGGTTTGCGTCTTCAAAAGAAGAAAGGAAGTGTTATTTTCTGTTAGCAGTTGGCAAAGCTGTGCTGGTTTCCTCTCATCGGCTAAATGGGCCATAAATTTTAAAAACACTCAAATGTGGCAAATGTGCCAAGAATGGCATAATATACTGTAGTCTAGATTACATAGCACAGTGCAAGAGATTCCTCCTTTCTGAATTTTCTCATTCAATTTTTGGTGAATGTATCAAAAAAAAAAAAAACCAACGATGGGAACTTTACCCTTCAGTTGATATTTGGGATGCCTGTCTTGGTTATGAATATGATTTAAGTATTCTTGGGTTTTTATAAATACGGTAATTCTTTTGACCTTGGTATTAGGGACTGATGCCAGATTGTGGATTTCCCAGTATAGGTTGCTTTTATTTAATTAATTTTTAAAAGACACTTCCCTTTGATTAACACGGTTTCCTGTGACTGTATGATGGGATTTATACTCTTGTCATCTTGCCCTTCCCCTTTACTTTGTGTTTATCCTCTTTTTTGACCTGCTTTTTTATTGGGTGCTGTGATCTTGTTTGGCATCTATACATGTGATTCATTATTGTTTCTAATTAAAATTGAGATCCTTCTATTATGATTCCAGCTGAAGCAATTGGCATCCCCTTATGTTGTTCTTTAAAGGAGTTTAATTACTGTGCTGGGCTATTGCAAGTTACAATGACTTGTTCATTTTTATTTCAGTGTTAAAATTGTGAAATAAACTGTAGTTTCATTATATGTAATTAAAGGACATGGGTATTCCCTGTGTCTCCTCCTGGCTTTGAGGTGTTGTACTGTAAGTGCTTCAATTTACAAGTCAATTGACAGTATACTATATATTTATATAATTTTATATATATATTTTTATATGCCTGTACATATTTTGTATACTGTTAACGATAGAATTTATTTTTAGATATTTTTATTTCACTGGAGTTTGAATTAAGGGAAGATGTGTATAGTTGCTAAGAAAAGTTCAGTGTCCCCAGCTGAGTTTACCTACTTTACAAAAGAATAGTATCAACAATCCTGGTCATTTTATGACGTACAACCACCTGCTAATGCCATTTGTGCCAGCTTAAAGCACCAATTATTTTGTGCTTTGGGTACACAAAATCAAACTGATAGTTTTTAAAGGGCACTTTATCCTGCCTTTTTGTAGCATCCTCAAATGTTTGCCTCAAGATCAAATGGGATATATTTTTTGTGATTTCTGACCTTTTAATAGTCCTTTAATTTGCATTAAAACCATCCCGTAAGTGACAACTTGTATTTGCTGTCACTGACCTCGTAAAACCTTGCACATTATGTCTGGGGAAGAAGGTAAGGTGATTATACCTTCATCAGTTACCAGAAAAGTCATTATAAACTCCATTCTCAAAATAAAATGAAAGAAAAATAGTCTGCTGAAATATTACCTAGTGGAACTAAGCATTTAAAGCTAAATGCAAATGTTAAATTCAGAACGGCTACTCTGACCTACGATTGTTATGCTGAGGTAAATTGTGGAGGGACTCAAAACCTTGACTGATACTGCCTTCTGAATGGCTTGTATTTGCTGGACTAGCGAGGAAACTTTTTGATTTTAAGGAATACTTTTCTTGTCAAGACTTCTTTAAAATGGTATATTTATTTCTGGCATGTTTTTCAAAGTCATAGTCACAACTGCCTTCTTTGCTGTAAATCTCTTGGATTTTAAATAGTCATTTCCTATTTAATTAATATTTATCATGTTGTCTGTGGTCTGTGATTGCTTCTCAAGTGAGCTGCTCCTGGTGTATGTCAGCGGAGCATTTGACCGTGGGACATAGAGGGAACTATTTCCTTATTTAGCTAGTGAGGAGATTAGAATTTAAATACAATAAAAATGCTTATAAGAGGATGTGATGGAAATGGTAAAGAGAGGAGGGAAGTTTTGTAGTAGTGGATTTTTTTGAGAGTTGGTCCTGGAGCCCATTTTTGGGTTTAACCACATTTAATGATTTCTTTAGATGTGTTAACTGATGAAGTTTTGCTGATATTAAAGCTAATTTGTCTAGCAGAGCATTTCACAGGGGATGGGATGACTCTCAGGATTAGGATAACAGAAGGGTGACTGATGATAAATAGTTTTCAGTGCAAAAGCTTCGCCATTAGCAGGGACTTAGTGCACAGTGGAAGAGGAGGAGGATGGTGTGAGGCTTCACTGTCATGAAATAGTGTGTCCCCATGGAAAATACATGAATTTTAGAATGGTCAAACAGAAGTTTTGTGCAGTGAGTGGAAAAGAGGGGTGTACATAGTGCTGGCAAAATTGAACATGGACTGGGAACATTACATGGAAGTCATCAAGGTCAAGGAAGATGACCTTGAGAGAGAGTGCATTAAGCAGCAGGGTATGGTGAGCCTGGTCATCTCCCAGGGGGAGATGCTTGGAGTTTAGCCTGGTATAACCACAGTGAGGAGAGTGGATGCCACTGCTGTCGGTATCAATGAATAAATGCTGCAGAAGGATAATAATTATTTCAGCTGAATGTCAATAGTGATGCAAAGTACACCACTATAAACTGACTATTACTAAGTCAGACTAAGTATTTGAAACATTTTACGTTATATAACAGACGAGAGCCTAAGTATAATCTATAAAATTATTTTTATGGTGTTTGGGCACTGCACTTGGTGACATTACTTTCACTTCTTTCTCCTCAGGTAGGAGAAATGTTGCTGTTGTTTTAAGCAGAGGTAAAATTCCTGAGGTTTTCCTTAAATTACAGAACTATTCCAGTGAGCTTTCTTGTGTTTTGTAGGGCTTACTGGCAACTTTACGAAATTTTTACTATTCTCACCTCTTAATACTAGGAGTGCAACTTCAATAGTTGGCTGTCAACTTTATAAATAATTAGCATGCAATACAGCTGAAAATTCAGAGGTGTAGTCAATCTGTTTATGTAGCACTTTCAGAAGAATTATATATAGAATTATTGAGATAACTTATGTAAATAGAAACAGAGGTCTGTCTGTAGTGTATTCCTCTTATATCCCACTATTTTTAATCCATCCAAAACCTCACCAAACGTTAGGACCATACCATCCAAATGATGGGAATAAGCTCTGTGTAGATTAAGTAAGGTTTATTCAGCAGTACTTGATTTTGGAATATAAAACAGGGCAAGGGGATAGCAATCCTTCCCCAGGAAACTTCTCATGCTTTCTGTGTCTGTGGTTCTTGGAGTTAGGGAACCCCAGGCGATGGTACCTATGCCTGTGTCCACAAGAACCTCTTTTCCTTTTCTCACCATTTCTCCAGTTCATTTCTTGCAGCCATGTAGATTATTGGTGTCCACAGCATCCTTCAGTTGAACAACAAGGGTTGCTTTTTGGTTTTAAACTCCTGACGAATAATTTTCTTTTCTGCCCCCTTGTATAGAAATAGCAAGTGAGAACTGCTTGTTTGGGAATTCCTTCACTTGTGTTTTGTACACATTCATCATGGTCCTGCCCTGCACTTATGTCTCTTTTTCTCTTTTTTTGAAAGTGTTAACTCTGGAAACACAAGCAGTGTAGCTTTCTCAGAGCACACATGCATGAACTGAGTTTGAGCTGGGTTTGCCTGGTATTGGCATATCTTTGTTTTAATTCACTGGTACAGCCCTCAGCTTCCTGGATTTGTCCAGAACCTCTGCAATGGGACTGTGATTTTGAGCCACCTAGTCTCTAGCATTTTTCAGATGGAAAATATATAAATTTATTACTTCAGTGAGAGAAGTTTTGCATTTTCACCCATCCTGATCATGGCGTGACCAGCTGTGGCTGCTTCATCCATATTTCCTCTCTCTGTTTACATAACCTCTTTAATGCCACGTATCACTTTTTCAGGAGTCTTTTAATTCTGAGCACTGTGGAATATTTTTTTTCTCTAGGTATGAAACATTTGTTTCCAGTGATTTAAAGGGAATGCAAAGTGTACTGAATACATAACTGGAGAAAGACCAATTAAGAATCAAGAACTTCCCCTGTGTGCAGTTTACATCTGTACATTTTATAGAGAGCTTAATGTTAGCACCAGGCCGCTGAGTATCATCAGACATTTTTGTGAACTCAGGATATAATAGCATATTTTCAATAGAATCAAATGCACCCAAAGTACCTGTTAGCATAAGAATTTTCTCACATATAGTCTGGTTAAATATTAATGCAAAGACTTTTGCCATTGCAGGTTTTTACCCATTATTTCTTTAATTTGGTATTACGTGGTTTTTTGCATAATTTAAATGCAGACATCTGAACATTATGCTGGCTAAGTAAACTGTCATGTTTTACTGAAAGTGTCTGTACAGTGTATTCTTGGGACTGTGTGCCAGCAGCTAACTGTTCAATATTTAAATAAAAGAATTCCATTTTTGCACTGGAAAAGGTGACAAAAATTTAACTTCTTCCAGAGGTTCTGTTCATTGAAAGGATGGTGCACTAATTACATGGTCCCTTTATTGCGTGCTGGGCCAGTAGCACCATAATGTTTCTCTCTATTGGTAGATTGGTCAAGAAATGTTAGAAATGTCTTTTGGGCTTACTTTCTTTTTTAATTTAATTAAATATCTTATTGTCCAAAAATAGTTGAGTTTTGTGGTTCCATTTTTATGTGTGTGTTTACAGAAGTCCATTTGAAGAAATCCTGTGTGTCATAGGGGTGGTCTTTATCATGGGTAGTTTTGTATGATAACAGTGAACTCTTTGGCTCGTGGAAGTACTTTACACAAAGGTTTTGCTGTTAAACTACCAGATCATATCTTAGCTGCCAGCTTAGAGGTGCCACTGCATCAGTTAATACAGCAAACTTAATACATCAGTGCAGAAGGGATGAGATTTCACAGTAGCTTTTATATCTCTCACAGAAATGTTAATGAATTAACTGTATCGGGGTCTTTGTCTGCTGAGTCAGAGCTCAATTCAAAGAGACCAGAATTTAAATATACGATATAATCCCCTTACTTTACCTTCAGCTCAAAGATGGGGTTTTGTTGTGTACTGACTCAGAATTATTTTCTGAGTTTCTACTCTTCATATGACTCCATTTGATCTGGCAGCTTCCAAAGAAGAAAACCTTTTCTTATTCCTCACACAGTAGCCATTTATATCATCTGGAGTGCTCCTTTGTGGATAATACTTGGCTTGCTTTATTTTCCACAGGTTATGAACACATCTTAAATACTGAGGGAGCATGTGTACATTTTTCTGTTCAAGGAGAATTCAAGCTAAGATGGATGTTGTACATTCAGCTTTCTTAAACTGTACCTTGAGATTTTAATAAATTTTCTGAATTACTATTTTTTTAATAGGGACAGTGACCTTTCCTGCTCTTCTCATTTGACTTATGGATTCACTGCTTTTTAAAACTCTGTTGCACAAATGAAAGTGAATCAAATAATGGATTAAACTTAATCTTTGCCTTATAATAGCTTACAGATCTTCAATTTATTTCAAAAGAAGACTGTCCCTCTTCAGAAACATCCTTTCTATGCTGTTGAGGTTGAAAGAGGTGCAATTTGGCTACTTCTTTCTGGCCTTTTTCTCCTCTTTCCCTCACAATGATAGAACAGAGTAATAAAGATCTATTGTTGGTGAAGTTTCTATGATTTCATTTTGGGGCAAAAGGGCATGGTTTGGTGTTGGAGGTATCCTTGCAGAACTTTACAACCTGGAATTAAATCTTAAGCTAAAGTTTAGGAGTCACTTCAGGTATCTGATTAAGATTCAGGATTTTTAGTAGATTGTATCTGAAGACAGCAGCTAATTTTGAGCCTGTATTAAAGAAAAAAAATATTATAGTTAATCACAGCCACTGTCTGCTGCATTTATTATGAGACTTCCATTAACAGGATGCATTCTGTGCGTGAATGGTAGTCATTTACAAAATAAGGCTTTAGAATCTCAATTAATTTGTGTTCTTTAATTTTAGATCTGAATAAATAAGCAACCCATCTGTTTTAAATCACAATTATACATGATTAATTTCTGATTATAGTAAAAACTTGTTAAATATTAAAAGACGGGAAAATGAAGAATCATTTTGTTTCTTTATTCTTAATTATTTGTTAGCTATTTTTTCTCAGTCAGTGATAATTTCTTTTTCTCCTGGGATGTCTGTTTTTTCCTCAGTCGGGGATGTTGGCAAGTGCTTTGTTATGCTAGGGAAAAAAACTTCAGCTTTTAATATTTTATCAGTTCCATTGGGCTGAAGGTGCCAGGAGTTGTGTAACCCGTCACCAGTTCTCAGGGTCTTAAGTCTTCACCCTCGTCCTATGAGAACATTATAAATGATGTATAACAGGAGATGCTACTCAATAAATATTTAATATGTGATAGGTATTTTTTACTGAAATTACTTGGACAATTAATTAAGCTGTATTTTTTGGATTTATGACGTGACACTTTTATAATATCAAGGAATATCTGGGTGAGGTTTGAATGTCAGAGAGCTGCAGGGCAACATGAATCACAGCTTTCTTTCTTTCTTCCTGGATGCTGGAGAACTTTTTAATTCATCCATGACCAGGCTAAGATTTCCCAGTTATGTTTTGGAGTGTCTTCACTGTTGTGTCATCATTTTGTCTTGCCCAGATGTATCCATACTTGGAATTTTTTAGTCAGTATCAATATTGACAACATTTTGTACTGTGCAGGGAAATGAGATCTTACATCTCTTTTCTTCCTTTAGACTTGCAAGTTGCTGTACTTGGGAAAATACATATAACAATCTATCTGTTTTTTCTTACAAAGAGTGTGGTGTCTTGGTTGGCTCTGGAGAAGGCATATTGATGACTTGGAAAAGGAGTAGTCATGCAGCAGTCAGAAAACTTATTTTCCATGTTTACTAGCACTGGGAGAAAAGTGTGCTCCTTACAATACACAGAAGCAATACTTGCTGATGTTGCCTCCTCTTTGTGGATTGTCAGGGCTTAGCTCTTTTATGTAGAAAAACACATTCATCTTGAAAGATGCTGTCTGTATGCACAATCACAGTCTCTACTGCTGTTATATTCCAGGCCTAGAAGCCAACAGGATTTTGTTTCAACTTGAAAAACAAACTTTATAAATACTAAAACTTATTTCAAAGCTATGATTAATGTTTTATTTATTGCACAGACTGTCTGTTCTGTACTACATCGTACAGTACTTTATCCAAGGCTGAAGTCTCCCACTTGTAACTGAGTGATGCTTCATCCTATAGATTGCTGTACAATGTGGCCCAAAGGAATTTTGAAGAATTGAAATTATGTGCTGCAAATATTTCTTACATTTATATACTATTGGCATCCCTTATGTTGGATGATATTTTAACTGCTTAGGCTTACCGAGTTTTCAGGTGTCTGGGATTTTTATTTTGCAAGGTTTGGCTTATTTAAAGGACTGTCAGAGAGTTTCCAGTTTTCTGTTCTTTAGCTGTACTGAATTCTGAGGAGTTTTAAATTCTCCTTACCATTATGCAAGGTGGTACATAGCTTGCTTTTAAACAACTTTGCTTTGTTACGCTCTCAATTGATCTTCCTTATCTGGTGTAATTCAGCTGTTTGTCTGGTTTCTTTCAAATAACACCTTCACAAATTTCCTGAACAGCGAGCTTGGAATGCTTAATGGTAATAAAGAAGTCACGTTTAAAATGTAAACAGAAAAAAATTGTAAAAACCTGCTCTTTTTCTTGATGTGGTATTACAGAGAAGTTACATTAAATGTGGTTTAGAAAGAGAAGGAAGAGGGATATTTCTTGCACATCCTAATAACTAGACTTCTGTCCTTTACAGGAACAAACCTTGGCTCTGAGGAAAGAAGGGATAGGTGTTGTCTTAGATTCTGAACTGCCTCATCTCATTGGCATTGATGATGATCTTCTAAGTACTGGTATCATCTTGTACCACCTGAAGGTAAATGCACATCTGTGTTTCCACAGCCTTTATATGCCTTGTGTTGTTCTTCAGCAGAAAAACTGCACTGATTTGCTGTCTAAATATAGTGCTTATTACATTACTATAGTAAGAAAAGCTCCTTATGTTTCTCTGCTATAGTAAGAAGAGCTCTTAAGAGGTTGCAACTGATTAAATTAAAATAATTGTTAATTTGCTGTTTTGGTTTATCCTGAGGATCAACTGGTTAACCAGAGATGGGTGTTAATGTATTTTTACCTGTGTATATTAGTTTGTCATTCATCTTATTATGAAGCTTGACCTTGAAATCCAAATCTAGATTCCTTGACTCAAAACTTTGAAGGTGGTTCTGCACAGGACAGCTGAAACCAGAATTTGCTAATAATATTGTATAATAATGACTGTGAAAGCGTTCTAAAAATGCTGCCTGATTATTTTTTGCATGTATGTTAAATATATATTTCATTCCATTTACTGTGAGAAAGTGAAAGGATAAATTCTGTCCTTGTGGGGGAAAATAATGTGTTTCTCTCTTAATTAGGAGGGCCAAACATACGTTGGCAGAGAAGATGCTATGACAGAACAGGATATTGGTATGGAATTTGGCTTTTTTTATATTCTGTCACCAGTTGTTTTTCCTTCTTCCAACTTCCCAACATGTGAACTAAGGTTCATATCTTTTCCCCTTTTCACTTAGTTGTTGTGTGTTATTGCGTATTTAATTTTTGGCAAATCTGAGAGATGAATTATGTGGGATTTGCTTCAAAGAGCGTGACTTCTAGAATAGCTTGTGGGCTTAAAATGTATTCATATACTTGTTACTAATTTATTTCTTGATTCTCTTGAAATAACATCCTGTAAAAATACCATCTTTTTTCATACAGCACCTGCTACAATCACTGCAAAATCATTCCCTTAACCTTTGTATGATGATAGTATTATTATACCTAAGACAGTCTTTGGGCTTAAGATTTGATTTGAAAAAAAATTCTGGAAGTTGGAAAAAAAATCTATTGATTTTCTTATTCACGGTTTATGAGAGCAGCTCACTGCCGGACCTGGACTGTCCTGTCACACGTGTTCCTTGAAGGCAGTTTTATTAAGCAAACTGTATCCTCTACTCACTGAGTGAGAGACAGAGAGTCAAATAACTTTGGTATATTTTTGTGGGTCAGAAGTTGCCTGGATTTGAATTTCTGTAATAAATTCCATGGAACTACCAAACTTAACATTGCTTTGGGTTATTAAATAATACACATAATCATACATTATGTAAAGAAAAAGTGCGAAGTAGCATAACTGATTGATAAAAGGCCTGATAGAACGTAAGAACTTTATTTCAGCCAATTTTCTTGTCTACAATGGCATATTCTTTTCACACTTAAGCATGGTTACTTTAAGGTCAGAAAGCTTTCCTTATTTCCTGGTGGAACATCTCTCTACAAATACCAAAATTTTACTTTTCTGTTTTTTATTGGAAGGAAAGGAGCATTTGCTAACCCGGTGCAATGTGTTCTTAATAAGATGCATCAGCATGCTAATGTTATTAGTTTTGAGGGGAATAATTATCTTATTTCTTTTTGTTTAGTTCTTCATGGCCTTGATCTGGAAAGTGAGCATTGCATCTTTGAAAATCTCAATGGCACTGTGAACCTCATCCCACTGAACGGAGCGCAGTGTTCTGTGAATGGTATTCAGATTACAGAGCCCACACACCTCAACCAAGGTATTACCCAGCCTGATGGCACTTTTCATACAGCCTCTTTGTTTCTTTCTGGCAGCAGCACTGAAAAAATCTGCCTGTGTATAAAGGGGTTATTGTGTAATTAATTTTAATTTCATGTCTTCTCAACCATCAGGAAAACCACGGAGTTTTTCTTCTGTCGAAGAATTGCCACTGGTGAAAACAGAATTCTTTATTAATTTCAACTACTTCATAGTCTTGAGTATGATGTGATAGTTACCCTTTTATTTTGTTTGTTTTCACATGGAGTGAACTCCGTGCCAGATGTCTTTCTTTGCTGTAATGTTAAGAAAAAGAATGTAGATTTCTGTAGGACTGAAATAATGTCAGAGACATCCCTGCCCCCCTCCCCGAGCTTCAGGTCGGTCCTACTTAATACTGTTGCCAAATCCTCTTGTACAGCAGGAGATTGAGCTGGAGTATCTGTTCGCTGCAGCTGTAGGGAAATGACAAAAAGGGGGAGGCTAACCCTTAGGGAGGAAGTTTAGAGAATTATAATTTTAATATGAAAGCTTCAAAATCTGGAAATGAAAAAGCAGCCAGGACAGCTGGGAACAAAGGTGTATTGTGTTGGCCTGGAAAATACTGGCTGACAAGTGAGCTGCTGAGTGCTGCAACAGAGGTTCAGGGTGTTTTGTCTTCCAGGAGCACCCAGAATATCTTCCCATTCAGCAGTGAGCTGAAAAAGACCTGTTTAGGAGTGAGCTTGTGGCATGGCTTAGCTGCTGAAAAACAATCTCACTTTACCTTCCTAGAAAGAAGCTTTCAGAGTAAGCCTAGCCTAACAAAGGAAGGATGTAGTGTTGGACAAGGGCAGTCTTGCATCTTTTGTGAACTCGAACAAATTCTTCCAAAGGCTGCTTGCAGAAAGTAAGGACTTTTGGTGTAGAGAGGGGGACGTTGGGTTTGTTTGGGTTTGTTTTTTTGTTTTTTAAAGTGCCGATGTCCTCATGCAAATGCTTTTTTCTATTACAGATATGAAAAAAAACCCAACACACCAGCCCCCTTGGTCTTAGGTTTGGGTACATCCCATAAATAAATTGTTAACAATAGAAACATTGGCATTAATGGAAAATAACACTGTAAACAGTCAAAACTCGGTTTCAACATCCCATCTTTTTTCTGCTGCATTTCAAAGGCAGTAAAGGTTCGATGTGCCTCAAAAGAAAGTAGGAGTTTGGATGCTATTTCTCCCGTTCAGATGCCTGTCACAACTTTGTGTACTGTGAAAAGTGGAAAAATGACTTTTTTTTTCCTCATGAATTTCTTTAGACAGAATTTTGGAACTCAAAAGAAGAGAAGAGAGGAGAGGGATGTGTAGGGTTACTAAATAGTGAAAATCAGCTGCATAAGCTGACCTTTTGTGTGTGTAACCAGACTGAGTCTGAGAGGAAGGTACCAACTGTGACATTAGGTGTGCAAAACTGATTAAATCACTAGTTTAATGACTCGTGCACAATCCATGCATCCTGGCTGTGTTAGCGTTTAGTCTCACAGCATGAAGTGCCAGCCTCCTTAAATATCTGCTTTTAGGTGATGCTGATTAACTGCTGATATATTTAAATGTTTCCGTTTATCATTAATAGCTGTTCATTTGAAAATGTGTTAGATTTTTAGACTGTCATGGAGTTTAAAAAAAAAGAGAGACACAGTAATTAATTACCACTTCCTTCTACAGATTACTTCCACCATTTATGAATTCTGGCTAATGTAGCTTTTTTTTGTAAATGTAACCAAACTACAATATTTTTTTATTCCTAAGAACATATGGTAGGATTTCTAAAGGTAATGGAATTAATATTCACATTAATTAGAGTTTGTCCTTTTCCTTAAGTATATCCTCACCTTAGAACAAGTTTTCAGGTTTTGGGGCCAAACTATCAACCCTTCTGTACTTTCAAGAGAAACCTAGGAGTTATTCCTATGATCCATCATCTGGGATTGACTCATGTGCTTGCTTTTAGGTCTCTCTCTCCTGTTTTCTCTTAAATTTATGAAGTTAGAATCAAATATCTAAGACTATTCATTCTGAAATTTTAATTATTTAAGTTTCTTCCACCTAGGGAGGTTTAAAATGCTTACAATTATTTTTATCTTCATTTGAAAGTAACTGCAGGGATTTAATACAGATTTTGTGAAAGGTTATTCTTTCTAAGATAAGACTGAGGTAAATTGTTCATGTGTCCAAAACTGAGGTTCTGTGTAGACAGCAAGAAGTGGCTGTAGTGCTTTTTGCCATTTATTTACCAAGACTGGGTGATGTAATTTGAGTTGGTATGCTTAATTAAGCTGATCTTAAGAGGAGCATTCCTTGCTAAGGACAGCATTTCATTTCAGATGGTAAGAATTTGTTTGTGGTTAACAGTTTTAAGTGGAGCTTTTTCATACTGTGAGTGTAATGGAGTCCTTTTTCTTTTTAAAAATGCCTCGTACTGACCGACAGATCAAATGCTTGATTCTGTGGTGGTGAACTTGGAAGACTTCCATGTTATGACAGTAGTGAGACATCACTGACAATGTACTTCTTAGTAGGGAAGTATTAATCTTGGTACCATTGTCTTTAAAATATGATAAGGATTGCTCAGAATCTCATTATTTGTGACCTGTACCTTAACTGATTAAATACAATAACAGATGTGCATTGAGCAATATGAATTATTCAAGGATTTTCCCTCAGAAAATAGCTGTTGGGTATAAAAGTCTAATAATCCTGTTTTGAGTGACAATAAACTTCAGTGTTCCACAGGGAGAATTAAAATGTGAGAGTACAAATAATGGAGATCTGCAGCTTTAAATGTAGGTGAATTCAAACCTGACAGTGATCAGTAGTGGGTGAACAAGTTTGTTCTTGGTCACATCTATGGATGCTCCCATTGGATCTGGTATCTACTCCTGGCTTCCAAAGTAGCACTGTTGAAGACTGTGTAGATCAAATTGGGCAGCTGCTTCCTCTACCTATATTTATTCTTTAACTGAACTCCATGAACATGATTGACCTTTGTGTCAGTCATATTCATGCAGTGCGTGAACATGTGTGGGTGTTTATTTTTCTTTAAGTAGGAAGAGGAAGGAATAGACTGTATACATCAGTTAAGGTAGCTGTGACTGCATGGATACACACTTGCATTGTCAAAATGCATTTTCATTTTGTTCTTGCTTAATGAAAGTCTTTGCTTACATGTTGTCTGTCTGAAAAATTACACACTGCTTTTGGGTACAGAATGTTGTCAGTGAGTGGTGTGTGTTTTTCTCATCAGGTGCTGTTATATTACTTGGAAGAACCAATATGTTTCGCTTTAATCACCCAAAAGAAGCTGCCAAGCTCAGGGAGAAAAGAAAGGTGAGATTAAACCAGCATTTGGAAAATTTAAACCTTTTCACAATTTTCTTTCTAATGTAGACATAACTGGATTGTTGTATATATACCTTTTTTATTTGCTTCACATACTTTAATTAATATTTCATCAAGTGAAGCAAAGGAAGAGTTTATAAACATATCATTACTTGTGTAATAAATTTATTTTATGGTCTGTTATTAGAGTGGACTGCTATCTTCCTTCAGCTTGTCTATGACAGATCTTTCAAAATCCTGTGAGAACCTGTCAGCAGTTATGCTTTATAATCCAGGGTGAGTATATTCTAAAATGCAATTGTTATAATTCCAACCATTCTTCATTTTAGCTGTTTGAAACGTTCCAAAAGCATTATGACTCAAGTTAACTGTTTTTCCTGAAGAAGTGCATTGTGAACTGAAAATTAGGATTTCTTGAGTTCACGTATTACCAACAAAAGTATAAAAAGGTTGAGAAATGGCTTGTGTTCTCTCCTCTGTACCTCTGAGTAGGTGGCTAAGTTAGGATATGGAAAAAAGTTTTATTATACAGTTACAATAACACAGAATGCTTATTGTAGAGAAGCTGTTTTTAATGATTTTACCACTGTTCTTAAATGACTTACAGAGAATTGATGGTGTTTCGTTCTAATTTTTTTCCTATAGCTGGTGTTTTGAATTGACTGTGAGATGAGGCACTTTAACCACCTATGTGCTTTTGAAAAATTGGCTGTAAATTGAATTATAGGCTTGGATAGTGCAGCTTTATTCCTGAGTTTTACTGTGGGGTTGCTCTTTATCCATTAGAATTTAGGAAGATTGGACAGGTAATAATAACTTCAAGTTTTACGATGTCTAAATAACAGGGAGTATGTGTAATAACACTGCTTCAAATGTGGCTGTTACTCTTTTGCTACTGAGCTACCTACAGAGATCTCAAGATACATTACATCTTATTTTGAGACAGAGATGGTAAAGAAGATGAAAAAAAGTATATGTATATTTTTCTATTTCTTTAGCTCTTCAAATAGCTCAATCCAAAAACTTACAGTGACAGTTGCTAATGTTTTCCATGACCTGGGGAAAGTTCCTGGCAGTTGTTACCTCTGGTTATTGGTCAGCTGTCCTGGGCTTTCCCCTGACTAATGTTATTCTGCTACAATACTGTTATGAATTATACTGGATAGTACGGACTTTGACTTTGCTGTCAGTATGGAGTAGGACACATTGTTTCATCATTGCCTTGCTGATCTTTCAGATTTTTAGCAAAATAGAATGGCATGGGCAAGGCCCAGTTGAAGATGTGCTTAAAAATGATTTCCCGGCCCAAGAAGTCATACTGTCTTCAGATAACGCCAAATGGTGCCTTATAGGGAAGATTTTTCAAGTAAACCTTATTCAAAAAAAAAAAAAAAGAGAGTCTGGAGAGTTACTTGATTGTCTCTGATGGAGTAGCTTGAAGTAAACTCTTCTTTTTCCTGGATGTGTTTTATGGAATATAGCTTTTTTTTTTTTTCTTATCAGTTCTTCAAACATCTTGCTTTGCTTTCCTGGAAATTAAAGGGTATAGATAATATAATTAGATTGTCAATGTGTGCAGCAATTTTTAGAAACGTTGCCATTTTTCCCATTTAACACTTCTTGTGACTTTTACTTTCCTTTGTGGAGTGTGATTATGAAAGCATTCTTGCTGTTGAAATTTAGGATAAGATTAGGTGAAATACTCGTCATAGTCCTGAACACTTCATGCCTGTGTTTTATTAAACTGTAAACTATTAAGCAGAGGGTTAATTATTGATATTCTCCTGCTAGTCTGCCTTCAGTTAATATTTGTGAGCTGTCTTAGAGGAATAGATATTTTGTCCTATTTAATTTGTAAACACAAAGTCATATTACATAGGGAATGCAAGTCACTTTTTGTGAGCAATAAAACCTGTCTGAGGTTATTTCATGGTCACTGTTATGTGCATGTGTTTTTCTAAGTGAGGAAGCTTGTGAATCACAGAATTGTTTGGGTTGAAAGGGACCTTTAAAAGTCACCCAGTTCCAACCTTTCCTGCAGTGAGCAGGAAGGGACATCTTCAGCTTGATCAGGTTGCTTACAGCCCCACTGAACCTGACCTTGAATATTTCCAGGGATGGGGTATCTACTACACCTCTGAGTAACCTGTGCCAATGTTTCATCACCCTCATTGTAAAAAATTACTTCCTTATACTTATTCTGAATCTACCGTTACCCCTTGTCCTATCACAACACCCTCTGCAAAGTCTGTCCCCATCTTTCTTACAAGCCCCATTCAAGTACTGAAAGGCTGCTATGAGGTCTCCCCAGAAACAGCAAAACCTCAACCCTGAATAAACCTCCAACCCTCAAATGTGACTTTATTTTTACTTCTTTTATAACTGCTGCAAAGAGAAGGAAGGCTCTGATGTTTGCACTGCAGTTTAACTGAGCCCTACAAATCAGTAGAAGACAGCATCTTCTATAATTGATGCATCTTTATGGGCAGCAATTTGGCAACAGCAATTTTTCAGCTTAGGCTGGGGTTCCATGACAATTTTAAATTTACTTATGTTGATGCTAACACTGTTTCTTTTACCATCTCCTCCTTTGTGACAGCACTTGGGTTTTCATGTCATGAAGTTGTCCTGAGATGTCATGTCCTGTCATGTCATGAGAGTGCAGAAAGTGTTACTTTAGTGGAACAGGGGGCTGGGATAAATGTAAGTTAAAGAAAAGAATATGTTTTGAATAAAACAGACCCCAAGCTCTCTACTTCCAGCTAAAAATGCTGCTAAGCAAGTGCAGTGCTGCAGTGGGTATTCTTCTGAGTGGTGACTGTTCAGCCTGGATGAAACATTCAATAAATCCTATCTCTGAGTATCAAAAGCAGGGTAGTTGTACCTAAGAAGTTAGGTGGGGTTGAGCATCTTGCATTCTGGAAAAATGCAGATGGAAAAGAATATTCTGCACAAAATTTAGTTTGGATTTCTTTTTTTTCAGCTGGAACAATAGTATGAGCCTTTACCACAATAAATTGGAGTATCAGTATCTCATAACATGATCCTATACTGCCCACCACCAGTGCAGGCAGTAGATTTAGTACTGGCCCTCTGGGTTTTTTTCTGTGCAATGTTAGTGGCTGACTAGAATTCTGCCTATTGTTAATTTGCATTTTCAGGACTGCTTTTTCTTCCAGTCTCAGTACTGATAACCTACCGATAGCTGAATTTGCAATTCCTGTAGGTTGCAATAAAAGCTTGTAAGATCTGGCATCTTTAGCAATCAATGGCAGAAAAGCCCATGGAGTATTACCTTCAGTTGTGAAAGAAACATGAGGATCTTGCTTACCTTTCCATGTGAAAATTGGCATTATCCTTAATAGTGTTTTCAGATGGTCTTTTGTGTGTTGGGTTTTTTTTTTTGCTGTTGATTTCCCATATGTGGAGACAGTTGCATAAAATTTTGGCTTAACATGCAATATTCTTTGTTCTGCTTGTTCCCAGTCTTTGTCTTTAATCTGGTGTCATGCAACACTGCTTCAGATAATAAGCATTGAATAAAATTGAACTTTGCACATAGATTTATGCTGAAGATTTCATTTGTGGGCCTTTTGTTAGCTATATGATACTGCAGCTATAAAACTACTGATGAGAAAGAAACCTTGGTCTTGTCATGGGTTTGGTATGGGGGCTTTTGTCTTGCTTGTTTGTTTTTTTTGAAAATTAATCTCATAAATTGTGCTACTGAATGGTATTGTGACATCTTTGTAGTTCTGCCAGTCCTCAGTCTTTCCTAACAGATGTTGTACCAGATTGTACTTTTGTGCTGTGTAAATTAAACTACTGTAGTACCGTGCTAATAGAACTGACTTCCTTTCTCTTCAGCTTATCTACACTGCCCTTATCACTAGATATGACACATTTTCCAGGAAAACGGTGTCTATTTAATTCAACACTGATCAGATTAAGTTCCTTTGTGGTAGATCTACAAAAGAAGAAAGAGTGGATTCTAGTCTTTAATATCTGTATGTTTCTTTTTAATTTCAAGCTAATATATTTTTCTTGCTATTCACAATAGTGCTCACATTAATAAAAGGAGTAGAGGTTATGTGAAAAAGATTTTTATTGGGATAGACTAGACCGGAAAACATCAGTCTGGTATCTGTGCTTTGTAAAACTGGCAGTGATTTGCTATAGCCAATGGGTTTGGGTGGTTTATTTTTTTTGTGATGCTGGGATATTTGTTTTTATTAGCTTCTTAAAGAAACAAGGTGCCTGCCATCAGGCCTGTCCTGCCTCCCCAGATTCTCTCCTGTCCTGAAATAACTTTGAGTCTACAATGAGTTTGAAGCAAATATTCCAGAGAAAATGGTCTCAAAAGTGGTGAATTCCTAAATATATCATGAAAATAGGCAGCATTCTTACCCCTGAAGGAATAAAGGCTGCACTGTGAGCACCTAGAGAATGGAGACGCTGTGAATAACCCCATGGCAGGAGAGCCTTCAGTGGAGCTCAGACCATCTTAGGCACCACCAGGCAATGACAACCCTTCTTTTCACAGGAGTATTTATTGGTCTAAAAGGGATTAAATACACATTTTTAAAATACCTCCATGTTTGGAGGCTGTGGACTGGAGTCCACATGATGATGATGATGCTGATGATTCATATTTGGCTCTGAGGAGGAGCCCTTTTCACTGAAAAAAGAACCACTTTTGCATAGTTTGCATCTTTTTCCTGAACAACGTTTTGAACACTCCCAGCTTCAGTTCAGTGTAAGGTAAAACTGATTGTTGTGACATTGCTGTTGAAGGTATTAGAGGCAACTCCTCCAGGAGAAAATCATGGAGTTTTTAACCACTGACCTGTTTTTATACCAGACTGATTGCTGTGATGGCTCATTTTCCGTGTGTTAGATCTCAGTCAAAAGTTAGTTACCATTTTTATGCTTATATAAAATATATCTGCCAAATTACATGTTTTATAGGACAATCAAAATACTGAAAGGTTTTTGCTCTGGGTTTTGCACATTATGTTACCTGATCTGAAACATTTTACTTCATTATGGCTTAACCAAGCGTGGGAATACACTTAAATCACTCCTTGCCAACTGCCTAAGCAAAGATGGTCAATGTCTGACAGTGCTCAAAGGACACCTGCATTTCCACAAACCAGAGCTATATTCACTGGGATCTGCATTATTTTGGGCTAAAGTAATGTTGAATATAGTGGCATTTGTTAGCCAAACCCTAGGTTAGAAGTGATAGCTAACAGCTCTGAATTCCAATAGACCATAGCCAAAGGGAGAACTTTTGAGGTATATCTTAAAAAAAAAACCAAAGGGGGGTGGACAAAATTACATGGTAACCATTAAATTAAGTTTTTGCTTTCTGAAGGCCCCCTAAGATTGCTTTCTGTTCTCTTCCAAGCCTTTGTGGGTGTTGTATTGCTGCTGCAGGAATTGTGATCAAATTAAAAATACTAAGTTATCATCATCTCTCCTTGTGCTGTAGAGTGCTTGTCTTAGTTTAATGCAAATGGGAAAAGACTCTTGATGAGACAGTTACATGAAAGGTCTGAATGGCTGGAGCTGTGTATGAAAATCTACCTTGGCTAATCTCTCAGGGATTGTAGAAGGCATTTTCAAAAATGAATTTGTGAGAGCTAGGGAAAAATGGAACTTCCTAAACTGGTCATTCTCCGATATTGCAGCCACTAGAAAGATGCCACTTGAGCATGTTAGGAATCAAAGTTCATTAAAACAGGTTTATAAATGTTAGATTATTGGTGTACTTTTTGCATATTTCCAAGGGCATTTTCTTTTTGTTGTAGGCATTTCTATGATTTTAAGAAGTATCAAAAATACTTCATTTTTATAAACCTGAAGTTTGTCAAAAACTTGTGATGCGGTCTTGCATTTTTTTTTCAGTGTTTATGAACTGTTTCACTAACCTGCACATCCTTAAACTGTAACAAGCCTGAAATAAATGAATATTTGTGTGTTTGGTTGAATAATTTAGTCCATATATAGGATCTCTCTGCTATTTTTAATATTTATTGTGAATAACTTCCTTAAGTAAAAGGTAAATCTTTCAAAGGAAATTAAAATAGGAAATATATTTCCGTGCAACTATAATAAAAGCTGACATTAAAAATTACATAAAATGCTCTCCCATGATTAGTCAGATCCTTATCGAAGTAAATACATTAAAATCTCGACATATTTTAAATAAATGGATTTTAATTCTGTTCAGCGCTTTAATGTTGCACTTTGGGGCTTTTCAGCCCCACTGATTACATCCTAGTAATGTTTTGGATTTTTCTTTTTCTTGGAAGGAAAAGGAAGAACTGCAAGCATCCAGTTGTAGTTTCGTAGCACTTTCCCTTCTCTGAAAATGGCCGAGTTAATAAACCATAGGATGATGAGCATCATTTTAACTATCACTGACATTTGAAAAATGTGCTTAGAAAGAACAATTATTCAAGTTTTACTTCTGAGCTCTAATGTGATGAATGTTCTATGATTCTAACCAATTTAACCTCTAATAAAACAAACTGTTGTTGATTTTGAAGTATTCTGTACTGCTAATATGTTTTTTTTCTATCAATTCCTTTCTCAATTGATTGCTCTGTTCCCCCCTGCCTCCCATGGCAGACTTTTCCCTGTAAAAGGACCGATCTGTCTAAGGTAGAGAAATTAAATTTCTATATATTGATTGCCATGTCTGCATGTAGTTAACTCAAGAGGCTATGCTAATCATTTATATGTCTCTTTAAACTTTCCCTTTTAAATATATTCTTTCCCCAGAAATTAATTTATTTTTCTGTTTATACTCGTGTCAGACAGCATGATATCTAATTTGTAACCCTAATGAAGGAACTATTTTCTGTTCTTGTAGAAACTAGTTTTATGAAACGTCATTCGTATCACTGTTATCATCTTCTAAGCAGAGATTGAGCTGCATCATATCTTCCTATTTTTGTGATATTCAGGAAATAACCTTTTAACTGCATTCTTTTTCTTTTCAATCAGGCTAGAATTTGAGAGACAACAACGAGAGGAGCTTGAAAAATTAGAAAGTAAAAGGTAACATTGTTCTCCATAGTATTTATGTGTATCTCTACGTACACATTATAGACTCATTTAAATAACTAATTTAGGATCATGATGTTACTCAGCAAGCAGAGGATCCCGAATAGCTGAATTGTACCTAATTGTGATTTTTATAAGCAAAGAAACTCTGAAACACAAAGATATGAGGAGGATAGATTGTACAAATCTAATATATTACCTTCGGTCTTAATTTTTGTGGTGTTATTTTAAAAGAGAGCAAATTACATTCTTCATTGAGGTTGGGTTTTTTGGATTTAGCTGCCTTTAGATTGATTCGTGATAGCAAAAACTCAGATGTTGTACTCTGCTTCTCTTACTTAAAACTGTGGTGTGGAATGGACATACTAATAATGCTTATCAGAACATTATTTGGGTATCAGTTTAAAGTTCAGAGGAAAGCATTGTTGTCAGCTGGCAAACTGAGCTGAGCATTCTGGCTCTCATACCTGCTAAGATTTTGGAGGTGATAGCTCGGGCCTTGTTGCAGATCCCAGCACTGATTAAATTCATACACTGAAAGCCATTCTGCCATCTCAGCTTTAGATGGCTTGTTCCATTTTGAAAGAGCTCTTTATACTGTTGGGCTAGGTGAAGTAAGCTCAGAAAACCCCTGAAACTCTGAAGCACTAAAAGATGCTGTTCAGCAATTGATGCCACATAGGATCACTGATATTTATCTCTTTTGTTATACTGATAGGATTTGAATTCAGATTGTGCTGAAATTGGTTTGCTTGTGGCTTAATTTACCTCACCTTAACTTCTCACAAAATAACCAACTGACTTGCAGGTTGTCTCTACTTGTATTGTGGGGACAATGGTGACCTTCAAGTTTGTCCGCATTTGGAATGTGCTTAGAACCTTTAAAAGAGAGATTACACAGGACATAGTAATTTATCTTATATTTTATAATCTGTTTGGGAGCCCCTGGTGGCCTAGTGGTCAGAATGCGGCGCTTTCACCGCCGAGGCCAAGGGTTCGATCCCAACCAGGGACACTCCCCGGGCAGGTGGAGCTCGTTAGCCCTGTAAGGCAATCCACCTACGTTCTAAGGACCTCGCT
>JAWMRA010000113.1:6962996-7002672 GCA_035584735.1 Pseudotriccus pelzelni | reverse complement strand
AAAAAATCCAATGCGCAGGCTGGAAGGTGTAAAGACCTTCCCTGGATCTTCGTTCGCGAAGACTGGCCATTATTATTTATTATTATAATCTGTTTATCCATAGTTCAGTTGGGGTCAGAGAAGACATTGTTTTAGTTCATCTGTTGGCTTAAATTTGGTAAGACAAATTGCTGATCAGGTTCTTTATACAAGTGTGTGTGTATGAGAATGTATATGTAAAAAATCTGTATTTATTTTTCACTGTGCGCATGGATGTGCTCTATTAATATTCTTATTAGATTTGACAGAACTAATACAGTCTTAATTTTCTACTAACAGAAGTGCTATGTATCATGTCTTCCTATAATTTTATATATCCACAACTTTTTGTGTTGACATAGACTATATGAATCCCTTTTCCATTTGTTTCATGCATTGAGTCACTTCCAAGCAGTGTAAGATCTCAACCTGTGGCAATACAAAACTATTAAAGGAAGAAATGGTTATATATATACTGGAAAATCCTAGACCAAACTTTTTTAACTTCATGCAAATGTTTTACTGCAGGAAACAAATAGAAGAGATGGAAGAAAAACAGAGATCTGACAAAGCAGAACTTGTAAGAATGCAGCAAGAAGTAGAGTCACAGCGAAAGGAGACAGAGATAGTTCAGCTGCAAATTCGAAAACAAGAGGAGAGTCTGAAACGGAGAAGTGTGCACATTGAGAGCAGGTTAAAGGATTTGCTGGCTGAAAAAGAGAAATTTGAAGAAGAGAGATTACGGGAACAACAGGAGATAGAGCTTCAAAAGAAAAAGCATCAGGAAGAAATTTTTGCCCGGGTCAAAGAGGAGTTGCAGCGACTACAAGAGCTTAATCATAATGAAAAAGCAGAGAAAATGCAGATTTTTCATGAACTAGAAAGACTTAAAAAGGAAAAAGATGAGCAATATGTTAAGCTGGAGTCAGAAAAAAAAAGACTTGAAGAACAGGAAAGAGAGCAGGTGATGCTTGTGGCTCATCTAGAGGAACAGCTTCGAGAGAAGCAGGTCATGATAGAACTCCTGAAGAGAGGGGATGTGCAGAGAGTTGAAGAAGAGAGAAGAGACCTTGAAGATATTAGAGAATCTCTATTGAAAGTCAAGGAAGCCCGCTCTGAAGGTGATGAAAACCAGGAGGAATTAGAAAAAGCACAGCATGATTTTGTAGAGTTTAAAAGGAAACAGCTGGAACAGTTGACCATTTTGGAAAAAGATTTAGTTCAGCGAATAGATCACCTAGAAAAGGAAATAGCAGATGAAAAAAGAGCTCTGGAGAACTTAAAATTTTCACATGAGGAACATTTAAATCCCAAGAGAGATGATGAAAACTCTGTGGATCCCATACTCAAGGCTGAAGAGGTTGACAAGATAAAGCCAGTGGAGTACAGGCTCCAATCTAAAGTACGCCAGCTTGAGTACCTGAAGAGTAATCATTTGCCAGCTCTGCTGGAGGAAAAACAAAGAGCTTGTGAAGTCCTTGATAGGGGCTTGTTAGGGTTAGATAATACTCTCTATCAAATAGAGAAAGAAATAGAAGAAAAGGAAGAGAAGCTTGCCCAGTATAAAGCCAGCACAAATCAGCTGCAGCAGCTTCAAGAAACCTTTGAATTCACAGCCAATGTAGCTCGTCAGGAAGAAAAGGTTCGGAAAAAGGAAAAAGAAATCCTCGAATCGAGGGAAAAGCAGCAGAGAGAGGCTCTGGAGCAGGCTGTTGCTAAGTTAGAAAGGAGGCATTCGGCTTTGCAGCGTCGTTCGACGATCGACTTTGAAATTGAAGAGCAGAGACAGAAGCTGGCCACGCTGAACAACAGCTGCAGTGAGCAGGCAGGGCTGCAGGCCAGTCTGGAGGCTCAGCAGAAAGCCCTTGAGCAAGACCGAGAACGGTGAGTCCTGCAGTGGCTTCCGTTGATTAGAACGTACCCAGAGATGGTGAATCATTTTGTACCTTGGATGCTGAGAGCACGATTTGTTCTGTGCCCCAGTATTTGAGTTTCGCCGTGAGTTTCAAGTAGTTTGCCCAGAATTGAAACTCTGTGTTGTTTTCCAAAGGATTCTTGCTCGCTCACTGATTTCTGTTGTGTTCAGAGACTTATCCTGCCCTCAGCAGGATATTATTTGCATTAGCCAGCACAGTACTTTAAATTGTTTTACAAAGCTCAGACAACCTTATGTTCTGCCCTTATGAAAAACAGACCATCTAACAAATTTTTTTCTCTTAAAATATTTCTGTATAGCATTTTGCTTCTTTATTAGTAACAAGTCAGATGTTTGTCAGGGATTGGAAATGAATAGTTACAGTAGACGTGCCAACTGTCTCTCTCAACTGGTGATGTACTGAACACTTCTGGTATTCACAGTAAACAGGGGTAATATTTAATTTTTTTGTTACTGGTTTCAGGGCTAAATAAAGGTAAACCGTATATCTGTGTAAAGTTTGATGATGCTTTTTGAGGCTGTTGGAATATACACAGAGGCTTTAATACTGCCCTGGGTGATGACAGCCCCTTCTAGGTACAGAAGCAATGTCATCAGTTATACACATGATACCTGGTAACATGACATTCAACCCAAGTATGGGAAGCTCAGACAAAAGTGATTCAGGTGGGGAAGGATCTTTCTGTGTGGAAGCAGAGGAAAAAATCTTTTGTTTCATTTTTGGCCTGAGTGAAAATCCACTGGGATTAGTGTATTTAGTCCCTGCAGTACAGAAAGAGGGCAGAATTGTCATTTTAAAACATCTTACCTGATTTGCTAATGCTGGAGCTTTAAAACCTGTGAATATTGGTGAAACAATGAAGTGGGTTTTTTTCTTGAGGTAGCATTTGTGATTTGCTTTTTTAATATTTCACTAATTATATGAATCCTCTTTCATAAGCCCTTGAAACAGATGCTTGATTTAAAAAAAAGACCTATGAAAACAAACTTGCCTATAGCCATATTGAAGAGCTCTTCTGGATTCCTTTCCTGTTAAACCATTATCAGAAGAGAATAGTTGCTTTCTATACACTGTGTAGAGATCACTTTTTCAACATTTGTAGCTACATTGTTTGGATTTTAGTTAAGCATTTTCAATACTGATTTATCATTTTGTAGTGGATATTGCCATTATTTTCCATAATTGCCTTGGACATAAAATCTCATTTTCTACACTAAGCACCTCGCTCGACTAAAGTGAGCTATAAACAACTAGAAGTTCCACAAAAACAGACAGCTTAGTTAGCCCTCAAGAGATTGCTGTGTTGTGTGATAAGTGAAAAAATATGTTGAGAGCTAGAAGACTGAGGTTTGGAAAAGACACCAAGGAAGTGAAAAGATATGTATTTTCTTTTCCTTGTTTTTTTCTTGTTTATTTTAAAGTCCTCCTGCACAAGCTAAATAAAACTTTGAAGTCTTTCAGTGAGTAGCCTGTGGGCCTGAATAATTCAATTCAGAATGTTTTTGTGAATGTTGAGGCAGAAGCAAAATCTTAAAATATGTGGTAGTGTGTTAAACGTTTCAGGTTACTTATTGCTCTTGCGTTTGAGTTTACATTGCACACTACATGATGCTGTAGTAAGCAGATAAATTATATATATTTCTTATTGTTTATCTAGATCCCATTTTGTGATGATATGCTCTAGTTCAGTGTCAGCTCTCTGAAAATGTTTAAATGCAATATTCATTTGATATGGTACAAGACTATAATTTCTTCATACCTGGATAAAATGTTTGTGTTTTTTTCAGTTTGAATCGTATGTAAGCTCAAATTCTTTCACCTGCAGGGATGACCCCCCCAAAGATAATTGGAAGTGAACTTATACTGGGATATTGCATACACATTTTGTCTTTACTGGCAGAGATTTGGGGCAATAGAATGAACATAAAGCAACTTTAGAGTCATCTTTGAGGCAATGGGATGCATCACTCACAAATGGCAAGGTGCAGTTTACTGTCCTTACTGGTGGATGCATCACAAGGCTGACTAAGCTCATAGCTATAAAAAGTGATACCTTTTCATATTAGGATGTTTACAAACCAAGAGATAAGCTTGGTTCCTTTAATATTATTCTGATTTTTGTGCTTAAATTGATTTTCCATAGATGCAAACACTCTGCTATATCCAGCAGCCATCTCCCATCCACTTCCCCTCAGGACACAAGATTATTTTGCTGCTAATCAAAAGAAACAGATGGTTTCTGGCAGTGCTGCAAAAAGTACCCTAAAAATGAAGTAACAATTCAGCCTAAGCCTCAGCGTTCATAATCTCTTTAATTTTCTTTTAACCCCCAGGGTGAAATAAAGTAGTCGCAGCATTGTACTTCAACTTAGATATATACAATTGTAGGAGAAGTGGTAGAATCCCAACTTTGCATAGTTTCCCCTGTTTTTACAAGAATTTCTTTTATTATTTGATTTTTAAGTGACCTCTAGAAAAACAATTACCTTTAGAGACAAAAGTTGTAATGAAAATGGGGGAGATTATTACTGTGTTACTAATCTGATCTCAGATACATTGAAAATGAAAAGGGTGTTCTGTAGTTTACTTTGTTATCATATAGTTTAATTTGACTAACTGATAAATATTGCAAGAAGTGCTTTTTATTTCATACAAAATGCCTCAGGCATTTTCAGTCAAAAGAATTTTTCATATTGTGTTCCGTGCATAAATCTGGCTGGAATGAAATGTATTTGTTAAAGAAAGCAAAGAATCATTCAAAAGATGATTTATTAGGTGCATATATAAAATAAGTACTAGATGTTTTATTTTGTAAGTATGTTTTCAAAAATACATATACAGATGGAATAACCGGAAAATAAAATTTATATATATATTACAGAATTTTAAAGATTTTCTTACAATATGTTTTGCCACATCAGTGTTTTAGGTATTCTTTGGGTTTTTGTGTTAGTGCTTAGTATTTTGAGGTTTTAATTTTTTTTCCCCTTCATTTCTTCATTTACTTCACACTGGAAGGTAATAAATGAGATCATTGATAGAGTTCTGGAAAGGGGAAAACTTATTCAAGTGATTCTAATAGGTTAGGTCTTATGAATTAGTATTTAATGTGCTAAGTTAGATACTTTTTGCATTGGAAGTTATTGAAGTTGTTTTATTCAACTTAATACTGCTGTTGGAAGGTGGTTTTGAACTGTCTCCTTTCTTATCTAAATATGCTTAAAGAACAATTATGATTTTTAAACCTTCATAAATATTAATACCTACAATCTTACATACACGTATAGTTTCAGAACCATGGAAATCAACTCTAAACCAAAGCAAAGTACATTTTAAGATGGTTTTTTTTGTAGCCTGGACCAGGAAATTCAGCAGCTGAAGCAAAAGATATACGAAGGTGATGGTGCTCAGAAAGGAAACCATGGAACACTGGAAGAGAGACTCTCCCATAGCACTTCCCCTTCCAGCCCAACTAAACCACAGCCACCCTCTGCTCCTCTGGTTGATGACAGGTAGGTAACCGGCTTCCTGCAGTGTTTTGGTAGGAATACAAACAAAAGCTTTTTGAAACGAAATATTTTGAAAGACCGTTCTGCCAGGGATGGATTTTATTTAAGTACTGTAATTGTACGGAAAAACTAGCCTGGAAGTAGGATTTATGTGCTGTATTCTGCTGTAAATGACCAACAGCCGAATCTGTTGTTCCTATGCAATTTTTTTTAAAATAGAGGGTTGGGAAACTTTAGGCTAAAATGTATATGTTACTTGTTTATATGGTTTTGCCTTGTATACACTA
The DNA here is from genome assembly GCA_035584735.1 of Pseudotriccus pelzelni. Classification (NCBI taxonomy): domain Eukaryota; kingdom Metazoa; phylum Chordata; class Aves; order Passeriformes; family Tyrannidae; genus Pseudotriccus; species Pseudotriccus pelzelni. Next base: position 6,996,921 of record JAWMRA010000113.1, on the reverse strand, counting down.
AAGGTAACAAAGTAAATTAAATTATCCCAAACCTTTTTTAATAGGGCAGCTGCTTGGTATCACTAAAATCTGTTTCATCTGTTCTTGTTACACTTACATGTACAGTTGTTGGTATCAGCTCTTGGAACATTCCTTCTATTTGAAAACCAAACCTTTGTTAGCCCAAGTTGCTGATATCACAGCAAACTGTGATAAAACATGGAAAAATGCTGAAGATGCAAACCCAGCCTTCTTGTTCTCCTTCATCACTCTTAGTCTTACTGCCACTTACTTATATGTGGAACTGTACACGTAGCAGTGGCTTAACCTGTGGTCCATTAATTTGTCTAATTGTGATAATAAATTGTTAACCTTTGCCTGTTGGAGAAACACTCACTCAAAAAGTCCAGAGGGATAAAACAGGTCTAACATTAAGCCTGCTAATTAAGAGTTGTGCAGTATTAGAAGCATTTCAAAGAGCTCTTTAGTCTATCTTAACTTTTATGTAAAATACACTCTTTTTACATGCACACACACACACACTTTCTCTCTCTCTCTCTCTCTCTCTCTCTCTTTCATATCTTGAAGGATAAATGCCTTTATTGAACAAGAAGTGCAGAGAAGGCTCCAGAATATTCATCATAAAGCTGAGGATAACGATGTTAATGTGGCCTGGTCTACAGAAAGTTTAAAGGTGAGTAGAGATGAGTGAGAAATCCTGACTTCTAATGGACTATGTGAAACCACTAATTTAGTTTTGTTGTTCAATAGTTTTCATATTTTTCTATGTTTACTTAGTTTTGATTTACCAAAAAAACAGTAAATCAGGGATGTCAGGTTTTAGGTTTTGATCATCTTTTTATTTCCAGGGGCTGGTTTGTGTTGTATTCTTTGGGGGTTTTGGCAGGGAATAATGTGTAAATGGCAATAGGAAGTTTTCAGATAAAATAAAAATCTTCATTTTATGTCAGGAAAAAATGTGTTGATAAAAATGAATGTTATTCTGGATGGAATTTTATACTAGTGAACAAATGCCCATTCAAAAACTGGTGATCTGATTGATCTGAACCCTGGGTTGATTGACTTCTAAGCCAATGGTTTTCATAAGTATTGATAAGAAAATTGTTATTTTTGTCTATTAAAAGGTATGTCTCTTCCTCTGAACACTTTAAAATGAACTTATACAAGAAAGGCACTATTTTTAATAATCACCTGTACCTTTTTTGTGCTTAGGATAATGAGAGGCTTAATAACGGCACTGTTCAACGCAAGCTGAAGTATGAGGTAGGTCATAATTTGTCAGAATGAAATGGTTGTCTTAAATTATGGCATGCCCTGTAATTAAAATTCTTAATGTTTAGCTGCATAATTAGAATTTTGAATTCACAGCAAGATTAATGGCTAACAGACAAGGCAGAGCATTTTTCCAGCTGGAATTAAAGTGATTTTTTTTTCCAGATTGGATCTAGCTTTTTCCTTATCTGAAAGGTATGGTGTTATTGTGGATCTCTCTCCCTTGTTTTGCCATGATTCTTAATTTGGAACAGTATCCCTTTCCTTATTTTTAGAGGAGAAAAACATTTACCGAGGAGAGATTGTCTGAATTCAGCATGTACTTGACATTTTTGACTCACAATGAACTACTGTAATGGTGTCTATAATATTAGCACAAAGAACCAGGCAAGCTTGCCTGAATCCTGTCATGGAGGATTCGTACATTGTATTTAGGTATTTTTAAACTGAGGTTTAGACCCCTCCTGCCATATTTGCTTGTCTAACTGTTGCTTGAAGGACAGTTATGTACTTGTTTCAGTGAGTAAATCCTAAATACCTTTATGGATTAAACCTTAACAGTGGGAGGGCTGCAGCACTTCAAAATTGGACTTTTTTGGACTTTTACACTGTCATTTTTAAGTTGTGTTGGACTTTTTGCACTCTCTTGACTAGTATAGGGTTACTTTTTTTGTGTGTATGGGGGAAAATACTAAGTTTCTGCATCACCCTTTGACTTTCTTGGGGTTTTTGAGGAAAGCAAATATAAACCAACTGAAATGGATACTGTACAAAGAAAAAGCAATGGTGGGCTGGGAAGATCAACCATTCCTGAATCAGATCTCAATCACTTCTGTTGGATTTTGTCTTTCTCATTTTGAGACATCGTATCAATTTTGAATGATTGCTCAAACCTAATCAAAATCAATCCTCAATTTAAGAAATACTCAGAAGATTTTACAAGGATGTTTCTGTTTTCTTCTTTTGAAATTTTTAGCAAAAAAGTCAACAGTGGCAGCCACACTATGGCTTTCCATTTCTCTCTAAAGATGGCCATTGTGCTTCTGAGTTGTGTGGAGAAAACAGAGGAGTAAGAGACCATAAGAGACAGAAGGCATGTACAGAGATGCTGGATTTATTTTCCAGTTCTGGAAGAAGCTCCTCCTCTTTTACATCAGAGAAGGCATTTCAGAATGAAAGGAGTAATTCGGAACAGGAGAGCTTTGCTTGTCATTGTGACATTAAAAGCAGTTCAATTCACTCTAAAAATACTAATACTTTAAAGAGTAAAAATGTTTCTTATCAGAATGTTACTTCTGTACAAAGTCCTGACTTTAATAATGTGGCTTATTCACTCTGCAAGGTTGAAAATTTCAGTCATTTTGACAATAAAATAATTACTTCTCCAGATTGTGACAACTCAAGAACTGAATCTGATTGTTCCCACTCAAAACAGCTGTCCTCTGTAGGATCCTTAATGGGTGCTAATGAGCAGACTGGCTTTAACAGTGTATCATGCCTTTTTTTTTCTCAGTCTAATATGCATTCTGAAACAAAAACTTATAAAGAAAACAGCCCATTAAATGCAGTGCATCCGGCAATCGAAGGCCAGTCTAGTAATTCTCAGCTTCCAACACAAAAAGCCTTTGATTTGATCCCTTTTAAGTCAATAGCTTCTCATTTTCATGTGAGACCAGAACACACTTCCAGTTTGGGGTCTCTTGTCAATAAGCTTTCCTGCCTTTACAAAAATACCAGTAGTCAGCTGCTCAACAGTGCTGTGGTTTCCAAACAAATCAAGGAGTTGGGAAGTTTGTGTGACAGAAGCGAGAGGTGTGCCCAAGCTGTATCATTAATAAAAAATCTGCCATTTATAAGGAACTTGCAAGTAAATGTGTCCTTCAAGTCAGATGTGAATCAAGACATGTCCCACGCTACTGATGACGCCAAAGCTCATGCTGAGAACGTCATTCAGCCTGAATTTCCTGTGCAAAAGGCTGTCACAGTGTGTGTGAGCACAGAGATCTCAGATGCCTGTGCAAGAAAGCCCCCTGAAGGATTTGCATGCTGTAGTAAAAAGGAAGAGCTGGAAAACAGTTTTGTGTTAAGACAGAACTTTGTGCATTTTCCTGATGCCTTTTTGGAGCTTCAAGTCTGTTCCCTGGAAAAAGTACTGGAATTTTTGACCTGTGCTTTACCTCAGATTTCTGTTAGGATGGAGGAGTTGAAAGGTATCTACTGGCTTGCTGTTGGCAATTGCAAAAAACCTGAGCCAGAACCTGCTTGCTTGCTTTTGTTCAGCTCCATTCTGTATGTTGTTGTGTCATCAGCTGAACAAGACATCTGCCAGAGTTCCTTAGCACTGCTTTGTGAGGTTCCTATTGACTCTATAAAGGAGATTCAAGTTGGCTTTGCTGGACAGAATATGAGTCTTCTGTGTTCTGCTGAAGATGGTTTAATCACAGTATTTACCTATAACAAGGACTTCACTCAAAGAATTTGCCACGACATAGTGAGTATTTTGACTTCTGCAGTGGATGATGATGCTTATTTAAATCACCAGCTCTTGAAAGACGATTTGGTTCAGATTTCACTTGACTGGACTTCAGATGTAAATGACTTAGTTTTTTCAAACGGAGTACGATTGTCCTGTAAGTTTCAAACTGAGTTAGCTGATCTGGTTTACCTACTCCATGAAAATATGGGAAGTGTTAAACCTTCATTAGGTGACATTCATGTACTGCTGTATACCTCAGTGAAAGTAGTCTGTGCCGAGCAGACTGTGTCTAGAACTCTTGTTCTTACAACTACTCATATAGGTCTCTTAAAGGAAAATCATGCACCAAACATTCAGGATGCTTCCTGCCGGCGATTACAATTTGACACCCTTCAGTTGTACAGTTTGAATGATGTCCGATGTGCAGTTTTGCCAGACAAAGAGAATTGCACAAAAATTGAGCTTGTGTTTTCTAGAAGGAGCAAGGTTGGATCTGATTCAGGAACTGGTTTTTCTAAATACTGTGAAAAAGAAATAAATACTCAACTGACAGTCATCCCATCAATTCTTCAAAGCAGTTTGCATATCCCTTCGGAAATCTGGAAATTAACATTCAGTTCAAGTGAAGAAGCCATTTGGCTAATTATGCATCTGACTAGGTGTTGAAATCCAAATACGTTTAGATACATTCAAAATAAGAGGGTAATGAATATTGATAAAATCCTTTTTTGCTTCCTTTTTCTTTAATCAATAGACAAAAGGGACCTTTGAGCCTCTAAAGGAATGTCATAGACTGTGTACACACATCCTAGCAATAATAATTATTACTTGAGTGCTTGCTTTTTGTGGGTCTCTGCTATCCTGTACATATATTTCCCTTGGAAAGTGAGGAAATTAAATGTTTCTGTGTTATGTGGTAGGTGGATGAAAACTATAATTACAGCTCTGTCTTCTGATTTCCATTTTGGCTGTATTTTCTGGCTCCTTCCATCTATTATCTGTCTTCATTACTGTCTTCTCCATTCGTCCTCGATTGCCTTTTCCATAATTTTTCTGAGTATCTTTGGTTTTCATGCTCCTCATTTATCTCATGCCCTTGATCTCAATCAGTATTTCAAAACATCTGCAAATTTTTTTATCTTACATTCACTGCATGCTCATAATGCTACAAATATTTACAGCTTTTATACATGCAATTTTGAGAAGAATAGCATTGACAGTTCTCTCCTGCTTCAGAGTTTTGCATTTAAGGTTGATTGCACTTTCACATCAAAGTTTGTCACAAGTGCAAAAAGCGCTGTGCTTTAAATAGCATTTCAACCTTTGGTCATGCTACTATACCTGTGGCAAGAAACGTTTTGGGGTCTGTCATCTGTGTGCGTATTTCTCATGCTGTAACTGGATAGCTGACGACTGGGGATACAGCCTGACAGCTGTCCACGTGATGTGCTTGGCCTTACTTTCACCTCTTTCTGCTTGCTTACTGGTGGGGTTGTTGATGCTGTGAGATTGCATCTCTTACAGTCTCTTTAATAGTACATGCCAAAAAAGAATGGAACCACTGAACATTAGTAAGAGATTTCCATTAGTAGAGGCTTAGTACAAGGTTATTTTTTACCTGTTACCTCTGTCAGATGTTCAAATGATAAGTGAGCTGTGCTGTCTCCCATCTTTTGTCTCTTCCCATGTAAAGGGAGCTTGAATACCTTTTGAATCCTGTTGCTTGAATGTGCCATCTGCCTCGTTTGAGGAAGATGGTTCTTGGCAGAAAAAACAGTGGTATCTAATCTGAAATTCTAAATTCTGTAAGCATATTGCCAGCAGAGGTGCAATCTTCCACTAGACAGAGTTAGACTTCGGTCTCTCTGCTGGTATAAGAACATTTCCCATTTGTTTTTACCATATGTTAAGCCATGATAACGTAACTCACATGGGATTTAAAAAGAAATAGCTTGCATTGGATGAGGAAGTTATGTCTGGAAGGATGAATGCTGGTTTGGATATAGAATTATGGGGGGGTTTACATTACAAAACTTGCTACTTCCTTAAGGAAGTCCAGAGATGAGCAAAATATGTCATGTTATTTTAAGGTACAGTGAGGGGGAGTTAGCAAAGAAAGTGCACACAAATATCTCACAAAACGTGGAGTAGATGGAACAGTAACCTCATATCAGACCTGTTCAGGAGTGGCATCACTGAGCCATTTCTTCTGGCTCTTGCCCAAAATCAGCACTGAGTGGCTCTATCTGGGAGGACTGTCTTGATCAAGGCTGTTAAAGGAAAACAATTTCTGCAACCGATTTCTTTTCAGATTATACCCCAAAGTTAAATGTTTGTGCATATTGTGTTTCCCAATAATGTGTTTTTCCTTTGTTGTGCTTGTTTTCAAAACTAACTCTGAATATTCTGCACTTCTATGAAAAAGAGCAACTTCACAGCAATATCTTTATTCTACTGTAAAGTAAACATAACATAATGATCATTGTTTATGAATATCAAAAGCATTATTTAATGTATTAGTGTGCGTTTTCCACAATACTTTGTGTTTGAAATTGTTTTCCTCTCTGACTATTATTACTGTTTGTAATAGTTCCCTGGAAATGATTGCCAATAAATTATGTGTTGACAGAGGTGGCTTTAAGAGTGACTTTATGGTTTTATTGTTGATTTAAAACAGATTATATTGTTGTCAGGGCAATGAACTCCTCTTTTCCCCCAAGGAAAGAATTGCTTGCATTCCTGTGCTTCAGAAATGAGTTTTAGCTGAAAAGCCAGTAATGTAGGGAGTAATGAAAGAAGGGCAAAACAGATAAAATAAAAAGTAAAAAAAAGGAAAAGGGAAGTTTATGGGAAATACCCCCTAGATAAAGCCAGTGGAATGAAAATTCCCTTTCTTTGTGTTTTCTTTTTCACTATTTTTAATGCTAATATTAAGGGAGATGACATTGTCATTTCTAATTGACTAGTAATGAAATAAGAGTCTCCCCTTCTAGAAAACCTTGAGGATGCCAAAAGGCTCCCTGAAACAGGCAGAAGTGTTTATGAAGGAATTTCAAGCTTTCCTCTAACTCCTACACAGTATCTGGTGTACTGGAAGTCACCAGGAGTTGCACCAAAGGAGATGAATGTTGAGAATACAGTTACAGATCCAGTGATGGATAGCAGTGCTAAATACAAACACCTCAACTACTATCACATACACAAATACTATCACTTTAAAGTTATAACCGTAACTTTGAAGTGATAGTTTTCCAGTCTTTTGTTGTGAAATTGTATTTGTCATGATGCTGCTGGTTCTTTTAAGTGCAGGTTCATTGAGGTTTTCAGAGCAAATACATTCAATGGAGCAAATGGAGGACTTCCTAAAACGCGGTTTCTGTACTTTTTCACTCTAAATGCTTATGCTACTTTTGGACACGGTCACTGCAAAGTATTAATCTTTTCAGTTGCAAAAAGGTTTTGGTTTTGACATAACTTCAGAGTTACAGATTCCATCTGGCTGTTGGTCAGAGTAATGGACCCTCATTACAAATACCTTTTTTTTAGATTGTTTTGTCCAGACTGTGAAAATTCATCATAGCTGAGTTTTCTGATAGTTAGATGTGATTTAAAGAAAATAGTAGGTAGGAAACTGTTCTGACAGTGGATTGCTTATTTAATTATAAAATGAGTTTGGATTTTTAACATCCAAGACCTTTCTGAATTGCTTAGACCCCTTACAGCTTTGCATGACATTGTAAACATGTTTATTATATAAAGATGTACAAAAATTATGGTTGACTGTGAAGGCTTCATTAATATACTTATTTTTTTAAAAGAGGGTTAATAAAAAGTCTTCTGCTTTTCCGTGTTTTTGATATCTAAGCTGAAAATGCCTTTTCAAAGAAAGGAATAATTTTGAATACAATTTTTATGCATAAAAAAATATTAGGGCTTGCTTAGAAAAGGAGATCCACTTTGCTTTCAAATGATTACTTCATTTTAGAAATAATTTCTGCCTTCTCCATGCTCTCTTTTCCTGCTCTTCTGGCCAAGAACACATCCTCGTTTTTAGTGAAGTTCTTTTCTTTCTTTCCTTATGTAGTGATTTTGGTTTTCCTTTGTTCTCCCTATTTGGTATGCACATGAAAGCGGATGGTCTGTCGTTCTCTGGGAGCAAATCCAGATGACCTAAAGGACCCAATTAAAATTAGTATTCCACGGTATGTCCTGTGTGGGCAGGGAAAGGATGAGCACTATGAGTTTGAAATAAAGGTAAGTGCTTTTCAGTTGCCTTTCTTTAATGTTTTTGTTCCACTAAGTGCAGGTTTTGTTCTCTTTCTTTTATGAAAGTGTCCTCAATACTGCTAAATAAGAGAGGTTGTAAGAAGACATGCACAGGACACTATAAAGGCAGGTATTTTCCAAGTGGATTGATTGTATGGAGGAGGCTGGTGGCCAAACTCTTGGGCTGAGCAGTTCCTGAGCCAATGTCAATTCAGTTCGAAGTGTTGCAGAGATGAGGATTAAATTCATATTTTTTTTAATAGGAAAGCCCTTTATTGAGATGCAAGTGTCGGGTATAGAAAAAGTTTAGGCTTGAAGTATTTACCTGAAATAATGAAAGCATAATTAAAGTATTTTACACATACACACAACAAAGGCTTGATTCCTTTCAGGCTCTCTTTGTTGTTCTGATATTTCCCACCCTGCATTTCCAAGGTGTCACTTCTCCAAACTGTTATCTGCTTTCTCTCCATTCCAGTGTCTTTCTCAGTTGATCTTCTGTGCAGAAATACTGGAGGAGCGGGGGGAGGGGGGAAAGAAGTATATTCATTTTGTTTCCTCTGGTACTCAGCCAGTGTTTTTCCAAAGCAAGATGTAAAGTCTAATTGGAAATGTGCTCTCAGTGTGTGTGGACATGTAGCATAACTGATGTACGTGGCATCAGAGACAGAGTTGGCAGCCTCCTTCCTGAATATACTGCCAGATGCTTCATTAGCTGGTGTGAGGTGGAGGAGTGACCTCCCTCACAGTGTGAAGGACCGTTTCTGAACTGTGCTCACATTCTCTTGTACAAAGGTTTTTGTTAAGATGGGCTACCTTAGCTGTTTACTCAAAATTAATTTTCATTTTGAAAGATACCACGCAATTTTTGGGTGGAATACCTCCTTTTGCCTGTTGAACTTTGATTTTTTTCTTGAGTTCAGCAAAAACTCAGAACCAGACAGATACTGAGAGATGAGGTAGTGCACATGAAACTTCCCTTAGGACTGTTCTCACCGACTATTTTCTGCACACAGGATTTAGCAGACTAGGTGATGGTTAGTGAAGATAACAGATAAAGTAAAAAAGTAGCTTCTCTTCTTAATAAGTTGGTGGATTTCTTTTCCAAGAATTCTCCCTTCATCCCTAAAACCCATGTAAGCACCTGCAATGAAGGGACAGTTGAAAGAGTATGTGCAGTTTGGGGGTTTGGCAGTTTTGAGGATGTTTCTTACAGTTATTCCCTTACATGAATCGATCCACTGTTAATGCTTTTTCCTTTCCCTCCAGGTATCTATGTCACAGTGGACTGCTTTTGCTATGGTCAGGATTTAGCTCCACATGACAATCCACAGACCTTTCACAAACTCTTTTATTTTAAACCTTTTCCCTGCAGAGCTCCCAGCTCTATTTTGATGTGTATTAATCTTCAGATACTCCTACAGTTATTCTGCAGAAAATCAGAATACATGTAATAGTGATTCTTTTTCCCCTTAAAAATTAGGAAAGTAGGAAACCATGCCAGAGAGGAGGGAACATGTACCTGTTCATTTCATTTCTTCTTGATGAGTCAGAATATCATGTTAGCTGTTGAAATAATTCCAAATCTCAACCTTACTTTACTTAGATCAAGTTTATTTTCAGGTAATCGCATATGAAATAAATGTCAGTGTTGTGGAAGGGATGAGATGTTGCTAGTCTCATTTCCTTTGCTAGCTCCTGACCTTTCTTCAGCAAGGGTCCTCTTGCTCTTGGAAAAATGGGTAGCTGATCTATTTGCATGTACTAGCGCTTTGGAATCTGATAAAGGAAACAAGGGATGATTGAATGAAATTTTAAGACAGTCCCCAAACTTGTGAATCCTGGGTATCTCAGAGGTATTTTCCTCAGAAGATGTTTCTAGTCATTGTGTTTGTAGTTAAATCCTGCATGTTGCTGTACAGAGGAGCAAATATAATGAATTTCTGATATCTACTGAATGTATATAACAAACATATACATTTCTTCTTGTGACATGCAATAGTAAAGATTATTTTGTTTATGTACCGAAAGAGAGAGAATGAGTTCCACTTTCCTTGACAGCATCACGATCAATTCATAAGTCTTTCAGCCCTAACATACCATCCAACAATATTTCCTTCTAGTGCAGGTTTAGCATCTTGTCTATCTGGACACGTATGGGAACAGGCCAGCAAGATGGTCTGTCCACTCAGGTTCTCTCACTGGATACAGATACTACTTTAAGATGTTGAGTGAGTCCCACAAGAACCCACTGGAGAGAATTCAAAATGGGAACAAGCCCATACTTTATTAGAGCTCAGACAGCACCTTCTTTTGCAGCAGGATATGTCACAGAGCTGTTTGTGCTGTGCTGCTATTAAGTATTCTGTATGAATTGATGCATTTCCAAAAAAAATTCCATTTCAGCGACAATTTTATATGTTGTCTTTAAAGTCATGGTGAAACAGTAATAATTTAATCAGGTCTAAACATATTTATGTTAGAGCTAAGTTAGAATGCCAGAGAACTATTCTTGTATTCTCTCCTTCCTTTCATGTTGTTGTGATATGCAGAATATTCAGACAAGGCTGTGCTACAAACAGTGTGTGGGAAGAGCTTTTGCATCAGTAAAACTGTTGGCATCTGTTACAGACAGTGCGTGTATTTGCAGTACCTATGGATGGCAGAAGGAGCAGTGAGGCAGCAGAGGAGGTGGAACTCCAGCTCACATAAAGGCACACAGGGTCTCCTGAGAGCAGGTGATGGAAACAAAGCTGGGTATCAAGCACAGCCCTGCAGGGATCCTCTGACAAAAGAGAAAGTTGTAGATGAACCTTCTCATTCTTATTCAGCTTTCTCTCATTTTTCCAAGTGCTTTCCTTTTATTTATCCTGTTTGATATCCTTTCAAAACTGGCTCTTTTGCTTGTGTTTCAAAGCCTTTCAGTCGTGTCTGACAAGTTCTCTGTGGGAGAAGATTCCAGGCAGATGCACCCCAAAGCAGTGCTTTCCTCCAGCCAGATGCCATGGTGGGGCTGCTCAAAATGTCCACATTTCCAGTCTAAGTTTCTTTCTGAGTGTGGTGAACTATTGCGGGGTGGGAGGAAAGTGGCAGCAGTGTTCACTGATACATAGTTCCTAAAGAAAATGAGGCATGCCCCGTAACTACCTCAATTAGTAAGAAAAAGGAGTCCAATATTCCCTCAACTCTATGAGATTAATGCCCTCAATAAAAAAAGAAATTAAAAGAAGTTATAAGAAATTTTTAGGAAGCTTCCAGCTTCTCAGGTGCTGTTTTCATTGGCAGTGTGAGGAACAAGGTTCCTTTCATCAAGGTCCTTTTTGAGAAATAGGAGTTTTCACAGTGACTGTAGACAGTTTAACCAGCCCAGATAAGTGAAGAGGGCATTTTCTGTTCTAATTGCTTTCAGAATCAGGTGGAATATTTATTTTTCTCCCCTGCCATGGTTTTACTTCTATTGCTGTGGGATATAAAGACAGCAAGTTCTGTGATGTGCTTTACAGTGGAATGAAATGAAAATGTCTGTTAGGTTATTTTCTGTCAGTCATCACAAGAAGAAATAAGGAGACAGGACCGTAATGTCTCCTTTCAGATTTATAGGTTTTACGTAGGAAATGTTGTGTTTGAATGAAAAAAAACAAACCCCCCCAATTCTGAGGGAAGTCTTAAGACCACAGCAATGCCTCTATAAGAATACTTCAAAAATCTTACAGATTTATTCAACCATCTGGGTTTTGTTATTAAGAAAATATTTTTCACTGTTTTAGCAAATTATGAAAAAAGACCTTTTCAAAATTGCTTTACTTGATATTGTTCAAAAGATCTGCATATATGCCTGTCTCATACCTACAGAGTGTATAGTCTGTCATAAAGCTTTTTTAAATAGGGGAAAAGAATCCCAGCCCAAAGTGGTTGGATCAGCTGTAAGAGTAAAAAGCTCTATTCTAGAAATGCTTCTTGTATACCAGGTGTGCTGTAATTATCCTTATACAAGTAGAGTTTGATTCTGTCTGTCCTAATAACATTATTACTGTGCTTTGGGGACCAGTTAGGATTTTGTTTAGCTTTGAAATTCATTTTTCAATAATATCAGCTGTAACAGAAATAAAATTATGCAATTACCTGCTAGTCTCGTTACAAGAATTAGGAAAGTAAACAAAGGAAAGTAAAAAAGAGGAAGACAGGGACCAAGTCAGGACCAAGCCACCAGTGATCTTCAAGAGAAAATCCTTCACTTCTTAGGCAACACAGATACATGGCCTTGCTGTTTTCCTTCCTATCCATCTGTAACAAGTTGTTTATTTAATTTCATAGAAGAAAACTAATAAATAATTGGCTGCAGGCAATTTGGTTTGTGTAAGTTTGGTAGCACCCCATCACCTGGACAGCTGTCAGATGCACAGCCAACATGACATGTCTGCTCTTCCTCAGGCTGTGTGGCTGGAAGAGTCCTGGATGCTTTGTGCTAGATTGCTCTTCCTTCTGTGGAAACCCCAGGGAAAACAGGTCACTTTGGAAGAATGATCATATACAAATGAAATTATCACAGCAAAGTTTCACCACACTAAAATATTAAAAGACAAAATTAAAGGAAAACGAATGCTGTAACAAGTAACGTCTTTATTTTATGATTATGCATTACACTTGAACATTGTTTACTTGAACACTGAATTCACACAGCCCTTTAAAGTAATTATTCAGCAAAGTGGTTAAGTGGTTAATTGAGATCAGTGTAACATGGGTATTCCTGAAGAGTTATTTTAGTTAAACCTGTCTGTGCATGTTAAATCCATTCATCTGAGTTGTAAAGTTTGAGATGCTGTTAACAATATACTGAGGGAATATAATCCATCATGCAGGTGTCCTACAATCATAGAATTGTTAAGGTTGGAAAAACCTTTAAGATCATCAAGTCCAATGTCTAACCACCACCACCGCCACCTTGCTCACCATTAAACCATCTCCTCAAGTCCATATCCACAAATTTTTTTGAACACTTTCAGGGCTGGTGACTCCTAGTAGCAGTTGAGCTTATTGGTTGCATGAAAGATGATTTTTTTTTTTTTTAAATGATGAGTTTTTATTGTGAAGACATGCTAGAACTTATGTTACAATGTTTCTGAAATGTTTTGAGAAGGCCAGTTTTGTTTTCTTGCATCTTTTAACTAAAAGTTGAGGTAAAAATAGGAAAAACTCACCCCAAACCTATTTCCTCTTGTCGTAAGACACACAATAATTTGTGGTTTCCTAAACATTTCCCCCAGTTTCCCTGTTCTATAATCAGCAACAGGAAGGGAATAGGTTGGACCAGAGGTGAGTTTGTTGCAAACATGGGGTAGCAGTTGTCAGCACTGGTGCTTGGACACTGGTTTCCTCTGCTTTGTTGCTCTTTCTTTTTCTCCCGTTCAGTTATCGAGCTCCATTGCAGCTTTCTTTACCTCTGTCATTTTTTATATCCTCCGTGAGGGAACTACTCATTCATTTTAGGAGCCACTTTAAGATTAAAAAGCCAGTGTCTTTGTGAAATGTGTTTTACGAAAATGCCTTTTTTTTACTTTCATGCATAAAATCATAGCTAGAGAGAGGAAATACTACATATTAGGCCTTTTAGATTAAAAAAGCAACTCTGTTTTCAGTTTTAAGCAGTACCACTTGGCTTTCTCCAGCTCTGCTGGTCTGTGTAGAACAATGCTCGCTCTCCCTGCAGCTTGGCTTCTCGGTAGCCTTGGATCACCAGAGCTGCAGAAGGATTATACTGTGAAATCAAAAGCTCCAGTCACAGCACTTTTATGACCCACTTAGAATTACCTTCCATTTCATCTAATTTCAGACAGTAAGTTTTTTTTCCTAAAAGCTTTCTTGATATCTCAGTTCCAGTGAAGATTTTGTGAATAACTGATTGTGAGGTTGGTTTGCCCTCTCCCTTTGCTCCTGTTGTTATTCATTTTATTCACAGGAGTAATTACATTGATTTTAATAAATCTTGCTGTATAAATGGGATGTTCATCACCATATTGATGACACAGACCAAGAGTGTTTTAAAGGAATATCTTCTACAGAAAGCTGACATGTGTAGTACTTTACCCTACAAATTGGAATCCCATTCTATGTGGTAATGAACTCTGTCCAAGAAATGCTTATTTATTAATTGTGTGTATCTATGTATATGAGAATATACATTTCTGTGAATATATAGAGAGGCTACACTACACTTGTGCTGGATGTTTTTCCTTCATTAATGGAACACCCGCTAATTGTAATGCTGAGAGCAGCATAGCTGCACCAAGAAATGATTGGGGATTGGGGATATTTTAATGTGTTTACAGCCTTGTCAAACCCCTCCAGAATAAGGAATAAATGCATTCAGGTTTTTCGGTATTTTTCTTTTGCAGTCGGTTCTCCTTATTAAATATAGTTCTGCCACTGTAACGAAAGAAAAATTAAGTAAACTTATAAAAGCTTATAGATTAAAGATATCTACGAATTGCCTCTTTTAATCTTATAACCTTGTGCACTGCATTGGTTTTATTGTTGTGCATTGTGTGGGTTTACTTCTGTTTCTTCTTTTTTATTGTCTGCTCTAGATAACAGTCCTGGATGAGACATGGACAGTGTTCCGGCGGTACAGTCGCTTTCGAGAAATGCATAAAACTTTAAAACTGAAGTACCCAGAGGTAAGTTTTGGTAAAAAATTCTTTTGCAGAAAGGGGTGGAGGTAGAGACTGGAAAAAAGGTGTTTTGAAATATGTTTACTCAAAAAGGGTGGTGATTTGAGACAGCCAGCATGGCCCCACCAAGGCAATTCCTGCCTTACCAACTGAGTGACCTTCTGTGGTGGAGTGACTACACCAGTGGACAAGGGAAGAAATTATAGATGGGCATCATCTACATTGGTCTGTAATGCCTTTGACATGGTCCCCACAACATCCTTTTCTCTACACTGGAGGCAGGCTGAGAGAACTGGGATTGTTCAGTGTGGATAAGAGAAGGTTCTGGGGCGACTTTATAACATCCTTTCAGTACTTGAACGGGGCTCCTAATAAAAGGTGGGGACAGACTTTGCAGCGGGGCTGTTGCTAAAGGATAAGGGGTAATGGTTTTAAACTGAAGAAAGAAGTTTCAGAATAGATACAAGGAAGAAATTTTTTTACGATAAGGTGGTGAAACAGTGGCACAGGTTGCCCAGAGAGGTGGTGAATGCCCCATGCCTGGAAGCATTCAGGATCAGGCTGCATTGGACTCTGAGCAACCTGATCAAGTTGAAGATGTCCCTGATCACTTCAGGGGTCTTGGACTAGATGGCCTTTAATGGTTCCTTCCAACCCAAACAGTTCTGTGATTCTATGATTCCTCTCAGACATACACTTTCAGTAAGACTGACAAGCCCTTCAGCAGTTCAGAGCTCCAAGACTGCTCGATACAGGCTGGATGTTGCAGTGAAACTGTGACTCTGAGTGTTGCCTCTGGCCATTAATTCCCTTTACTGCTGACTGGCGCCATTCCCTGGAGGTTGCTGTTTTGTTCATTGCAAGGTACTTGCAGTCAGATCATGTCATCCTGACAACTTCTCATTTAAAAGAAGAGCGTTGCTCCACAGGTACCCTTTTATAATAGTGGCTTCGAGGTTTCTGCAAAATGAAAAATTGATCTTTCTGACCACCTTGGAGACTCCGGGCATTCATGATGAGGAGCTGTGCCTGACAGAGCTTTAGTTCATTGGAGAGAGCATTTGTAGAATTACAGTTCTCAGTTTCCACGTCTAACTTTTAATTATTAACATTTTGCTTCCTTTCTACTTGTTCCCTTGGATATTAGAAGAAATAAGTCATTCAAGCAATGAAAGTGATCCTGATTTGAGAGCACAAGTGAAGGAGCCTGGGCCATATATTCATAGGCAATATGTTAAAAAACATGAATACATTTAAGAAATAGAGACGTGCAATACTGTGCAAATGCTTTCTTGGTCTTCATTAACATATGCTTTAAGCTAAAAATGAGTTGAGTATGGAACAATGTTGAGTCTGAGACTTAAGATTATTCCCATTCCAAAACAGTATGAAAACCAGAAATGGAAACTACTGTGCAACAAATATCTAAGGGAAATTTTTTATTTTTTTTTTAAAGAAAATAAAAAGAGAGGCAGAGGAAAGGAAAAGAAAATTAGGTCATCTTTTTTGATTGACAGAAGAAAATTTTTAAGGTAAAATGAGTTTTGAATGGGAAATTGAAATATTCTCTTTCCACAAATGCTTTTAAAAATATTACTTGTGAACATCAGTATCATATTTTTTATTGGAACGAATTACCATTTCCTCTTGGACGTTAGAGCTATAGTCTGTCAATGGGAATATCCTAATTGCATCTAACTCCTGAAAAAACAGCCAGGCAGTCTTCCAGTTGACATGGAAAAAGGCCATCTGAATCCCTCTGGAGACTGATTTTCCCCATTTAGGAAAGTGTGTTTGAGTGGTCTTCTTCAGAGTCTGTTATCAGCCCTGACAATACATTGGGGAACAATTGAATTTGGCTTTTAGTAGTGTCAAAGGGAGATCAGCTTCTTTCTTGTGTGTAGTAATTGGATTCAGGAGGAATCTGATGTTCTTAAAGCCACTATTAAAATGTCCTCTGTGCTGCAGCATATCACTGTCACCTTTTTGAACCAAGCATTTGTGATTGACAGGAAAATATAGGGGTTTTTGATGTTACAGGAGGGAGTGCTTGGGGTTTCTTTTTTAGTATTTATTTGTTTGCTTTGAAGAACCATGAGAACGTGAGTGGTATTATTAGGTCAAAATGAAGTCCATAATCCAAGAGTTTACCACTGAGAAAATAATCCCAGCCTAGAGCACAGGTACATAGTCTTCCTCATGTTAGAGTCTTCCCAGCTGAAGTTGGTTTTGTTGTCATTAATAGTTCATAGTTAATATTTTTCCACTAGATTGTATCTAAATATTCCATTCTCTCTACCACTCACTTTATGGAGAGCAATTATCTTATAGAGGCACTTTTCTTTTGCTGCCTTTTTTTTTTTTTTTTAGCCTTTTCTCTCTGTTTGTCTTTTTGCTTGCAAGGTCAGTACATTCACTAGTTTAATGTACCAATTTGTTCCTTATTGACACTTCTGTGTTGCCATAAGTCTTTCCCTTAGGTAAACTTCCTGAGGTTCACATCTAGTACATTAAAGGAATTACTGGTTTGATTATGCCAATGAATCAGTGTCTAATTTCCCTGTAGGAAGCACATTATAGTATGTTATATAAAGGTATCTGTTTCCTTCTCAACAGTTTCCGTAAGTCAGGGCAAATACCAAGTCTTACAAGGTTGCCAGTAGTATCTTTTTCCAGCCTTGACTGAGTCTCCACTTCCCAACAACCTTCCATAAGAGGTTATCAGAGAGGTTCAAGTGTCTGATCTTTACTGAGTGCCAAGCATGGGGAAAATCAGGAGAAGCAAGATAAGCGTCTGCTCGTGTCAGCTGTTCTGGAGACCCTTGCAGCACTGGTGGTGTCTTCTCTTTTTACATGACACAGACTGTTGTGTTGTGTCCATTCCTGCTTTGAGACATAGAGCACCATGAGGGAATGGCAGGTTTGTGGGCAGAGGAAGACTTATCGATAATATGCCGTGTGTTTCCTCTACTCATCAGCATTTCTCCAAACTACTCTGTCCTTTTTTATCGGAAGGGAAGAGCATGTTGTGATGGATGAAACATAATATTGTGTCCTGCAGTAAAGATCTGGAATTTATTTTCTTTGAAGGAATTTCATTATCGATGTTACATATGTGAATGATCAATGGCTTTCCCTATTTCTATCTTTATGTAAAATAGCTTTAATTTATGGTAATTTTGGATTAGTTTTGCCATGTGAGTAGGAGTTCAGTTTGTTTGGTAAATTGAAACTCATCTGTCTGCTTCTGCTCATCTGTCATTGACCTAATTTGGGATTCATGATGATGCTAAAATGTATTTTAATACCAAACTTGGCAGAGTTGTGTCTTTATTCTGTGTATTATTCCAAAAAAACTTGATCCATAAAGGAATGTTATCAGAATCCATCAGAGCTGAGTTTTATTTTGCACAGTTCACCTTCCCACTCTAAATTAATATTTATAATGAACAGCAAAAATACTGTGGACGTGTTTAATGTATGAGTGTCCTGCTTTTAGAAGTGAACTTTACAGCTCATTAGTTGCTCAGCTCTGAGTTACTACATCAGTATTTTAATAATTTGCTGATCTTGCATTTTGTGTTGCTGCCACTGAATTCCCAAAGGGATGTATTGGCAAACTGATTTATTAGGAAGTTTTAAAAAAAAAGAAAGTATCTCTTTCAAAATCAGAAACTATCTTCCAGTCTTACAACAGCCCATATATATTATATACCTGTGCAATTCTTCTAATGTAATTAAGTGGCTGCTGACAACTGCATATCTAACTAAAATGTGTCATATGCAAATTTTGAAAGACTGAAGAAGCTGCAGAAGGGTGAAATTGTGCCAGCAGCAGATAAGTATCAAGCATTTAACAGTGCCTTGGTTTCTTTTAGGTCTGCATGATTGTCATTTGCCCAGCTTCAGCTTTCTTGCACTACTAGATTGTTAATGACCGTTTTATTATTTTTGGAATTTTAATTAAGACCATACTTGGCTTTCAGTTGCAGTAGTCTCTCTAACAAATGTACTTTTTGTTTGTTTTCAGTTAGAAATGGGAGAAAATGGGCTCTTTAGAGAAGTAAGAACTTCTACACTAAAATTCTCCTATTTTTCCCTCCTCCTTCGTCTTTTCCTATGGTTTTTCTTAATGGTTTTGAAATACTACCAGAGTGGTGGTTTCTGCAGAAAACCTTCCCTTCCTGGTCCACATCCTTCTGTGAGAGAAAACTCACTCTCCTAACACTTTCCTGTCTCTTCCTTCTTTCAAAGAAGTGCAGAGAAACAGTTCCTATTTGTCTTTCCCTACCAAAATCCAAGGTTTATGAAGTCCCTACTTTGTGTGGAAGCCCCTAATTCCCACTTGTATCTGGCTGTCTAAGCCAGGTGTTGTGGGGCTTTCACTGTAGGCTCTGCTTATGGAGTTTCCTGTCAGTCTTCTTGAAATCTCTTTCCATGTGCTTAAGCATCTCTACATGACGTTAAGGAAAGCACCTACTGTTGAGGCATTTTTATTACTAATGGTGATTCTTGACTTAAAATGTTAGAAAATCCCTGGAGAGCTGCCAAGGAGAAGCTAAAAGGCATACTTGCAGTTATAGATTAATTCATGGAGATAAGACAATATGTGTGTAGAATTCTGCAGGAGTGCCAAAGCCATTGATTTTTAGCTTATTTAACAGAATGTAATCATTTGTGTATCTGTATTCAGTGTGTGGAGGTCTGTATATCAGTATATGTTTTTGTCTTCCAACAGTCTAAGGCACAAAAGGACTGTTTATAATTTTCAAAGAATTTTGGGTCATAACCGAGCCAGCTTCTGGTTCCACTGCTCTGGTTTCTGTCATCTTGCATAACTGAATGGATGCATAATATCCGTATTTGAAACAACAGGAATGTCTGTGGAAGCCTGAGCAGTCAAGCTTGAAGTTACCTTGTGATCTGCCCGTGTCCCCACCTGGTATTCCCACCAGGGAAAAGAGTGTGCAGGATATATTGCAGGAACACACGAATATCGTGACTCTCGGTGGGCAGGATTAGAGGCTGTTGCTTAGGTGAGAGGGTTCTTCAAGTACATTACATATTAGACAGTAAATACTGTATTTTAGAACTCTTAGGAAAAAATGCTGTCCAGGTTTTTTTGGTTTTTTTTTTTTTTTCTGTAATGTTATGGAGAAAAGGCCATAACAGTTACAACTTATATATATATATATATATATACTTTTTTTAATATATATATATATGTTATATTTATTTTTCATTTCTGAAGAGAATATCCTCTGCCTATCAGTGGTCTCTCTGTTTGACAAAGGATCATTCTGTTGAAGTGAACTTGAGGCTTTTGTCAGCTGGAGGGCCTAACAGGCTGCTCTTTGCTTTGCATACCAGTAAGAATTGCAGTGAAATTAAAAGAGCAGAAAATATGTCTCAGGTTTTTCAGAAATAGCAAACTAATGTTTTTGAAAATATATTGAAATCAAAACATTGTTGCAAGCTTATGTTAAAAATATTCTGAAATATTTTGAAAATTTTTTTTAATAAAAATATTTGAAGCATTTTTTCATCTCAGTAAAAAAAGACAAGGAATATTTGGTGAAGCCAGTTCCTGTTTCATCCATCCATACTGTCCACAACCACCCAAAACATAATGTGTATGTTTGCTATTAAAATAGAGAAGACACCAGTTTTTTAATCCTTTCTTAAGTTTTGTTTTGTTTTTTTTAAGACTGTTTTTTATTACTACTTATTGTTTAGGAGTAATTTAGCTGTAATGGTGAAAAGGCATAAACTATTCATGGAACCACCACTGACTAATCTCACTGTCCTTTCCTTTTGTCTCCACACTCTTCTTTTGGATGACTGCCAGGGAAAGATCTCAGTTTCCTTTTTAAGTGGTCCGTACATCTGGTGTTCCTGATAAGTAATAAGTGGAAGAAATCCTCAGCACAAAGTGCTGGCTCAGATAATGAGGAGGGGATGAATTTGAGGTGAATTCTGGATTCTGGAAGACGTACTCTCCAGGATCACTGACAGAAAAATACAACTTTCGACTACATTTCAATACACGGTTGGTGGGGGTTGAGAATATTTAATCTTTTCCCCCTCCCTGATAGTCTCAAGGATAATTAGGCAATTTGTGTGTATTTGTGTAATTATTAAATTATTTTTTAAAGTCTTATCAGAGGTGCAGAGTTCTCCCTCTGAAGGAAGAATACAAGCAAATTAAACCAGGAGCAGAGCAGTAAAGGGCAGACTTGTGCAGAGTGCTTGGGACAGTGTTTGGGCTGGGATT
The DNA here is from genome assembly GCA_035584735.1 of Pseudotriccus pelzelni. NCBI lineage: Eukaryota > Metazoa > Chordata > Aves > Passeriformes > Tyrannidae > Pseudotriccus > Pseudotriccus pelzelni. Next base: position 6,975,965 of record JAWMRA010000113.1, on the reverse strand, counting down.
GGAATAGTGGCTGTCTGACTGCTCCCATTCTGGTTTGTAACTCTGCAGCTGTAGAGTTTCATTAAATGTAAAATTTATGTTAATCCCCTGGGAATACTTTGAAAGGAAAAAGGATGAGGAAGCAATAACGTTGAGGTACTTGGCTTGCAGGGCTGGCAAGCCAGTTGCCATGTAACTAGTGAGCTCCTGGAGCTTAGAGCTAATTTGGCAGCAAAAGTCAGAAGCTTGTTGCATCAGAGCTGGCCTGAAGCTCTGCTGGTTTTCCATTGGATTTTCTCATTTGCTGGCATTAGTAACTGTATATTTAATTAGTATGTAAGATTTAGGTAGTATGCTCATGTCAAATGCAAAGTTCTGGACGTTCTAGTGTTCAATTGTAAGTAGCATAAAGTACTATTACCATAAGTAACTAAATGTTTGTAAGATGGTATTTTAAATTACTTTGCTCTGAAACCTGCTGTGCGTATGCCAAAGCCTTGATCTGAAGCCACAGTCTGTTCACAAATTCATTGCTTGTTGACACTGATGTTTGGAAACCCTTGTGACCAAGAAGCAATTTAAAATCATGGATTACATGCTCTGGAGAGAGCAGGGTGTAGCATGTAGTAATGAAAATGATGGTACAAATCTTGCTACAGAGGCTATCTCATTATTTTAGAAAGTTTAGGTTTGTTTGTATATGGATTCTCAATTCAGACTATGTCATGAAACCCTGTGACCCTTATATTGTCTAGAACAATACTTTACGATTTGTTTCTTTGTTTGAAAATTTGATCCAGTGAAGAAATAAAATTGTTGATGTGTTCTGGCTGAACTGGAATGGTGTTTCTGGATATATGGATATGAACTAGGAAATGTGTATTTTTTTTTTTCCCAAATAAGCCTATGTACTGTAGTTTTGTTTTGTTACAGTGGAAAAACATAGGAGTCACAAATTTAATATGCCAATCATAGGACAAACACCAAGAATGTATAAACAGTCTGAAAGCCTTTTTTTTTTTTCCTGGAAACTGGATATTGGGGCACAGATGGAAATGAAAGTTATTTGCAACATTGATGTGCTTGTAAATAGCAAATGCCATGATGTGTATTAAAATACCTCTGACAGAATTATAAGTATATAGAAAAGTGTTTAGAAAATAGTTTTTGAAATATCAATCCTAAATTAATCTTTATTTTTGCTTTCTAGCCTGGGACTTTGTTAGCTAGGTAATATATCTTTCCATAAATATTGAAAGGAAAATAAAGTAGTAAGTTTGAGAACACCTCTCTGTGTATAAACCTTATAATACCATTATACAATGTGATTATAGCCTTCAGCTTTATTCGGTACAAATTACAGTGATTATGGTATAGTTAATTTTAACGTTCATATTCTTGTCACCTGTAACTGCCAGGAAATGCATACACAGGAAGCATATTTTGTCACATACACGTTTCCAGCTCCCGTTCCTAATTATATTATGTTCAGAGCATTCCTAAAGCCTACACATTTATATACGTAGAACTTCCATATCTGCTTTAGTTTGCCACAGATGGGATTTAAGTGGTAGATCCTTAAATGCTTCATCTGGCCATTCTTTCTGCAGCATGAGACTGCTGAACTTTTTAAAAGGAGTTCTAGGATTTTTTGCAGTCTGCAACTGAAGAGGAGAATTTGTTCCCATAAGTAAAGTAGAAAACATCACTGCTAACCATATCACGTAGTTCAGTGAAAGTTTAATTACAGGGAAACACATGTACTCCATGTGCTCCCTCTGAATTTGTAGTTGCTAACCAGGACTGCAGCATATGAGACACAGCAAACCCCCCCAGCCTATTTGCTTCCAGCACGATACGCAATTCCAGATCTATTTCTAGTGGGAAAATTAATTCAGTGTGTGAATTTCTTGTCGCAAAACTGAACCTGGATGTGTGGGAGCCTTGGGAAAGCCTGGCTTTGGGATTAATTTTGATTGTTGTTGCTTTGGGTGCTAGATTTGTGCTTGGTACAGGCGATTTGGCAGAAATACAGCTTTTCTCTCCTGCTTTCCTATCTTCCCTCCTGGATTTTGGTTGTTGATGGGACTGGTCTCTTTTGGTCTGTCCTGAGCAGTTAATTAAACCTGTGAGTTTCCAAATGGTTCCCTGGGAGAATACCAGGACCTTTATAGGTCTTCTGATAGATTTAGAACGAGACAAGATTAACCAGCAGGCAAGCATCAAATGCCAGGTTTCATTGCTTGCGCTGTGCAAAAGTCTTGTGTATTAGTGACATAGAAATTGGGAAAAAAAAAAAAAAAGAAGCATTTGGAGAGGGGTGAGTCCTCCTTCTCATTATTTACAAACCATTTGACAGAATAATTGCTTTGATTATTGGATAATCTGATTTTCAAGGCTCTGCTCAATTATCTAGTGAATTTACATGACATCAAAACATTCATGTTGTTTTATCAGTAAAACAGTTTCAGATGGATAACCTCTATCCATCTGAGAGAGGAAAATACCTCTGAGAAGAACAATTCCTAGACAAAGTAGCTGGAGGTTTAAGTATGCCCAGTCATTTCTTAGCTCCTCCTGACTGTCTGTCATCTTGGGGGAAATGCCTTAGGCTGCAAACCTGTATGTCTATTTTCTTCCTGCTTAGTGAAAAGCAGAGGGGAGGATTGGAGCTTTTACTGTTTCTTTTTTTAATGGTTGCCTTCCTTCAGAGGACTTTGACTCGTGTTCCATTAATCATTAGCTATTATTGGCAGTCTCGCTGTCTTCCAAGGGTTTTGTGAAGAACAGCTTGTTCTTACTGTGTTGGTCATGAATATGCTGCTAGATTAAGTAGATTTGACAGATAGAATCCTTTTATTTCAGTTGATTTCGGATATGGTGACCCAGCTCTCACTCTTGTTTTTGTGCAAATGCCCAAGTTAGTTTGGAACAAATACCTTAGGTGGTAGAAGAACCTGTCTGGCTCCAACGGTGCTGCCTGTTGTGTTTTTTCCTTACACATTTAGATTTTATTACTTACACAACTGCATATGTGAATGTGCCCATGGCAGGGGGTTGGAACAAGATGATCTTTAAAGTCCCTTCCAACCCAATCCCATTCTGTGATTCTAAAACTAACCTTATGGTTAGCAGTGTTACAATCTACAAGAGATACTTTTTGTCTAAGGGCCTTTTTTAAATATTAGTATAGCATGTTCCAGCTAATGATATTTCAGACTCGATATGGTGAAAATAGTATTGGGTTTCTTAATGAAAAATACCTTGACTTTAGAAGAAAGGAAGAAAACACATTTCTCAGGCTTGTGCACCTGATAGTACAGTTTCTAAATGAGTTTCTAAAAGTAGGTTTGTGTTTACAATGAGATCTTCTTATAAGGCTCTCAGGATGTTTTCTTGAATGCTGTAATGTAAATATATTTTAAAAAAAATATGGGAAGGTCTTCTACCATCTCTTTCTGCAACACACAATGTACAGAAGGCTCTATCTTAAAAGAGAGAATCGTCTATCCCTCTAAAGAGCCTAAAGCAAGAAAGCCCAAGCCATAAAATTTATTAGACATCCCTGCATGACAAAAATCAATAAAATACAATCTCTTGTGGTTTAATATGAAAATAAACATAGAGAAGCAGTGGCTCTCAGCAAAAATATTGAGCTGCAGGTATAGAATTGAAGATGTCAAGAGAAGACTGAAAGCAGAGGATGTTGTCCAGTTTACTCCAGGACATATTTCAGAACCAAAACCCGGAATAATAGTCTGGCCATGTCTGAAAAACAAAATTCTATATGGGAATGCTGATGTGAGTGAGAGTGAAATGAAAAAGCACATTTCTCATGGGTACCAAACTTTGGGACACTATGTTAAAATATTCAATTAATTCATGGTTGTCTATAGGTGGTTAAAATGCTGTGAATAATAAAAAGAATTAAAGGTACAGAGTTTTGTTTGGCCAATTTCTTCTCTGTTGAATTTATATTTTCTATCCTACTTAGCTCTAGGTACTGCTGGGTATTAACGATGCTTTAGTGATTTGTGTTATGCAGTGCTGTCAGCAGGGCGGGCTCTCTGAGGCTGTTTGAGTGTACGCTCTGTATTTTCCATGAAATACTTTGAATTTCTTTCAAACTGCTTCTGAATACTGCATGTCCTAGTCTTGCCCTTTATGGGAAAAGTTGCAGCAGAGCTTTAGCAGTATTTTGAATCCTTAAATTACTTACTCACTGTATGTTAAAATCTAACTCCAAATTTATTTTTATTTTTAAACTGAGGAATAAATAGGGATACCTTTACTTTTAAGTTCAGTACTAACTTTTGTTAGCACCAGTATTGTAAAGTAATTGCAAATTACTGTTTTGCAGGGTTTTATTTACATAGGTAGAGTAGCATAATTGCCATTGTACCTGAAGGCTCTTATGTGCTATAACTTGTTGTAAAGATGCCGTAAAAAAAATAATAAAAAATTAATGTGATATTTTAGCTTTCTCCTGCTTTCCTGGATTCCTAAAACTGGTGTAAGTGGAGCAGCATCACTTGTCCACAGCCTCAGTGAAGCAGTGCTTGTTGGGGACAAACATTATTGCCTTCTAGAAGGCAGCTGATAGGTGGGAACTGTGAAATTACTGACATGTAATCCAAACCCTAATACTTGCAACAGTTAAACACATCCCTGTTCTCTCCCCTGCCCTAAGTAATGAGCTTGACTTCAATACCATGGAATTTTCTTGGAGTGTGTCTTCAGGCTTTCCCTGTATGTGATGTATACATAAGTTCTTGCTTTTGAAGCATTTATCTTCAAGTGCTCGATCAAGAAATTTTATGGAAAAATAGGATTTTATTGGAAAAACAAATCCCACTATTCTCACCCACCACCCTGACTCTGGGACCTCAAGAGCAGTACTAAATAGGGTATTGCTCCTGAAACTGTCAGTAACAGTGATATTTCTGTCTCCATAGTTGCTTTTTCTGCCCTAAACATTCAAAATCCTTTGCCAAGCAAGCTCCTGAAAATACATCTTTGAAGTTTATTACATTTAATTAGTTATCTGTCATTTTAAGCTTTACCTGCTGACAACAGTAATAGTGGAAGGAAAATCCCAGATTTGTATAAAGCTTACAGATAGTTTTTAATTCTGTGATAAAGCAGCTAGTTCTAAAGTCTGTAAGAGTAGACATAAGTGAAAATTTATATATAACCTGTGTGGCTATCAATTACTGTTGGAGGGGGGACTAAGCAGTTCTTTTTAAGCTTCCCATTTGTGTACTTGCACTGCCTTTTCTCTGATTTTATCACTTTAAATGACACAGAAGGCTGCCTAACTCCTTGTAATCAGTCCAGTTTGTTGAGAGAGTGACCACTTTATATCTCATAACAAATCACACTTAGAGGCGTGCTGCATGTTTGTTTGCAGGTGTATTTCTCTGTGACAGCTGTTCTTTAAGACCCTGAGATGTGCCATTAATTTTGAGTAGTCAGAAAGGCATCCGTCTAGTCAGCAGTAGAAATTATTGCTGGTCCTTGATGAGTTTTCATTATTAGCATTTCTCAAAGGCAAGGGTGACCGAAATTTATGGCATCAGTCGGTCACACGAGACGGGGATGTTTCATAAACGCTGCCAGATGTCACCGAGATGAGCTCATGTGCAACAAGCAAATCTTTTTTGGGAAGAGCTGTTAAAACTGCTCTGGTGAATCCTCTTCTCTGAAGCGTTTCTGTTGCTTATTGTGACTTCTCAGCTGCAGTCAAAGTTGCCCCATAGCCACCGTGGGGCAAGGCAGCCACAGCGAAGGTAGTGGTTGATACATGGCCCACTTGTGCTGTTCCAGGGACTGCCTTGACCTTGCTGGAAATCCCAGCAGGAAGACAATGAATCAAATCCCAAATCATTTTTGAAAGGAAAATAAACCCTGCAGGGAGCTCCAGAAAATCACTTTTTTTACCTTCTTTTTGAGAAGTGGGGTTTGAGTCTCACCTTGATGAAGATTGATTAATGTGTTGAGCTTTGAAGGCATGACCTTGCAAACCCAGCTGTTGTTATCATTTCTTTAAAGAACTATCCAAGCACCATGACCTGAGACTGCATGGAAAAAAAAAAAAAAAGTTTAGTTGGCAAAATCATGACCTAAAAACGTAGAGAGTATGTGTTAAACTCATCCATAGACTCACTAGGTCAGCACATACCCTTGTCTTGAACCACGGTCTGCCATGCGATACAGATGTTTTTCCATGAGAGAATTCCATCTTGGGGCAAGGGATAGATGAACAAGAGAGCAAAATCAAGATTGCAAGGGCATGGTGTGTTAAATTTTTTTTCATATTTGTTCTCCTAAACAAATCTACAACTCATATTTAGTTATTTGGTTGTGACTGGTTTACCTCTGAGGTAATTCCATCCATTGATTGGTCTAGGCTGTTTCTGCACCATCTTATTCTGCCTTGTACAGCCTGAATAGGAAAGTTACAATATTTTCTTTGCCATTTGGGCCAATTTATATGTCTCTTGGCTGATAATCCTGGAGCTATGCAGGTAGCAATTTATATGTAGAAAGACGCCTTGGCTATATTAGTTTTTGATTTTTATAAAAGCAATGAAAATCCCCGAAGTGCATAATTTTATAGAAATGTGCAAGGTTTGCATGAATTTTGTTACATCCGATGGCTCATTTTTATAGTTATTCTTTATTTAAATGCTATTGTACTGCTTATAATGGAAAAAACAATGAAGTAATTTGTCAAATATTATATTGACCATTGGTTTATGGCTCTATTTTGTTATGCTATTATTCTGAGTAGCCTAGAATTTGCTTTAAGGAAAAGAAAAACACTCCTGTAATGCAAGGGTAACTTTTTTGGCTGAAGTTAATGTGATTTTTCTCAGTAGCAGGAGGCAGACTAAATGGACTTAAAATGAGACAATAAACCCTGGCTTCCACATCTCACCATAGATCCAAAAATGCAGGTTAAGTCTAGGTCAGACTTAATCTTGCTGGTTTAAAGGAGGAACTTGGATATGAGAACTCTCAAACCTTTTTGATAATTACAGGTAGTTGTTTAATGGACAGGTGGGCACCATTCAAAGACAATGAGAAGTCTTTGGTGTCTAATCCTGTTTAGTCACTTTGCATCATCAGAGGGAGGTTTCAGGGCAGTTCAGAGGAGGTGGATTTCTTTGGTGTTTTTAGTCCCTCTTCAGAGACAAGTGAGTTGAGATGCTCTTTGGAGAAACAATTATGCCTGTCTAAGGAAGAGAACTGGCAAAAGATCTTAAAAGTTCAAGGAGAATTACCCAAAAATAGAGACAGCAGATCTGTGAGAACTTGTGCATCCTGAGAAGATGCTCATTTATTGGTGAATCCAGAGATGATGGTGTGTAGAGGTTAGTCACAGCATCCTGACTTTGAGGAGACTCACAACGGGACTGTATATATTTATTTATGGGAGGAAATTTAAGTTCTTCCTGTCATGTCTTAGTGCCCATATTGCAGGGGAATTATATAGACAAGGTACCTATTTATATATGGGTGATATTCCGGAGAGATAAGATGGAAGAAACAAGGAATTGTAGGTCTGTGTACAGTGGGGAAGAGGCAGAACTGCTTTCCTGGCAGGTTAACCCTAGAAAGGTCTCCAGTACACTCTGACCTCAATGGGATGTGTTCTGGAGGGGATAAAGTAGACCTGGCTCACCGGTCTGCTGGCACAAGGGGCTGGACAAAAAGCAATGTGCAAACCAGGAGTTGCCCCTGCCAGCCAGAAATGCAAAGGTTAAACTAGTTCTGTGGTCACATAACCCTTTGGCACACAGCAAAAAGGATGGATAGCAGGAAAAAAGAGTATTCTTATGTACGGGGGGCAAAACAGATCCCTCTTAGAGAAAGGGCTGTGCTGTAAAGGGACTGAAAACCAAGTTGTGGTGTAATTTGTGTTCAGGAAATACCAGTGGGAAAAACTCCCAAAACCAAAAAAACCTGCAGTCCATCACTGCAGTATGGTCTCTCTTGCATTTGCTTACCAATTTATTTAGGATTTTGTCAGAATAGACTCGCACAAGGAAGGAGGGAGATGCTCATTCCCCTGTGTGTGTTTGAGTGAGATCTGGGCCCTGGTGCCTGTTGTAGCAGCAAGGAGAGACAACAACGGAGAGCTGTAAGCCTGCAGCTCTGATGGAGGAGCTGAGAGACAGCAGACCTGAGCCTTGAGCAGCTCCTGAGGTCTTGGAAGCACTGAAAGACCTTGGGAGCAGAGTCTGCTTCCCTCAAAGACAGTGAAGGGCTGACTGTGTTAGGCTGGTATCAGGCACCCCTCTGCAGGGATCCTGAGCGTAGGAGGAAGGTTGTTTACATCCTTCTTCCTGTTCTGTTTCCTGGTCACTTGAGTTTTCCTTGGTTTAGGAGGTTAATTATCCTTGTTTGTTTGTTATAATAAATTGTGAGTTTTGTTGCCTCTTAAAAGCTGTTCAGCCTTCTCCAGGGAGCTCACTCTATTAGAAGGCTGACACGGGTCCACCTCAGAGCTTTGGCTGATCCTTGCCTGCTTGGATATGCTGCCTCTGAGAATATCAAATCCCTTTCCCCTGCTGGCAGATAGCAGGGAGGAAGGATGGCAAATGGCCCAGTGGAGTAAGATAAAGAATTAGGTAGGTCATGCAGGAATGGGGGGAAGGGGAAGCATAGCATTAAAATAGAGACAAGTTGGGGAGCTGGAAAGTGGGGGAAGAACATGAAGAGATGGGAAAAGTAAAGAGAAAATATTAGAAATGGAAGAGGAAAAGTAGGTGACAAACTGAATATCCAGAAAATAATCCCCTGGATATTCCCTGTCCTTGATTAGTTGATAATGAAAAATACTGGCTTTAATCTTTCTGTCCTCTGAGGGCATCACTTACCTATAGCATGCATTTTGGGGGAGCAGGTGGTGGAGGACTATGTTACTTTTTTTTTTTTTAAAGGAGAATAAGTTTAGAGCTTTTCTCACTCAGCTTTAAATAGTTTGAGCTATATCAGCTGAAAATAGGTGGGTTTATAAGTTATTTTGTTGGTTTATTTTTTAGTGGATAGTAGTTCAAATGACTTATTCTTGATTTCCATCTGGTTGGGGTTTTTTTTCAGAATTTGTAAAGTGGCCTTTATTCATTAAGTGTTAACTTTTTACCTTTGCCTAATGCTCTCTCACAAAATTCTGTAGAAAAGGTGGTTTATTTCAGCCAAAATACAAGTAAAAATATTGAAGTTAAGCTTTTTTTTCCCCCCCTGTTGTCAAATCCCTAAATACTTAGTGCAAGTTCCTTGTTAAGAATACAGACTTTCTCCAATATCTTTAGACTCTGGAGTCTTAGTACATCTTGAGAAGTAGAGGCTTAAGTTACTTTGTTTAAACTTCAAAAAGTAAAAGTAGGACAGTTTTTTCTTTCATTACTCCCTGCAAAATCAAGTCAGGTGCAGCCACACTGGCTGCAAAATCGTGCCACATTCTTCTCTTTGATTTTTCTCATTTGTGACAGAGATTTCTGGTACAAAGGATCAAAAGTCACATATATGCTTTGAAAAATGAGAAAATTCAGAGTTTAAAAGTAACATGAGAGTTAAAGAAGACTGACTTTTTAATTTAATAGTTAGCATTTCCTTAATTTTCTCCTTTCCCCTTTTTCCCCCCATTTAAATCTATCAAAACATTGAAGTACAAAGAGAATTTGGGATGAAAGATTAAAGATGACTCAGCCTCCATCAATGTCTGCCCTGTTTTTCTTCTTTTAAAAAAAACCCACAACTTTTACCATATTATAGGCACTAAAACACAGACTATACTGACCAGAAATAATGAGATGTTTCAATCCTGCAGATTTTTGCTTGATGTCGGAAAACGGCACTTTTTTAATGTTTAGGGAGCGTAACACTTGGAACAATTTCATGCTTCAGAAGTGACAAGACTACATGACTGTATTATGTGATATTTTACTTTGGTCCACTATATAGTGAAATATCATCTGCAAAGTACTGTACAAGACTTTTTATTAACATGTTCTGTTCCGCTGTACCATAAAACCCCTGAACTGAATTAAATCCAGCAGGTCCCCAAGCAGACATAATGTCACTGAAGAGTCTCCAACTGAATATAAGAGAAATTAAAGGACAACCTTCAAATGCTGGTGGCTTTGTTTTTTCTAAGGGCCCTGAAATGAGAGTGCACCCCATCCCGGGCAGAGCCTTTTGTGGTATTTGGAGCCTTCATTTGCACTCTCTTGGCTTCCAAAAGGCCAGTCTCCAAATTTGCATCTCTCCCTGGGGCTCAGTAGTCGAAGGCTATGAAGTATGGTTTCATTTTAAAAGGCTATGTTGTTCCCAGAATCATAAGGTCAAAGAGTTGTATGTAAGATAAAATAGGTGACTAAAAACAGGGTCACTTGCTATTCTGCCGTCTGCTCTTACCAGCATTAAATGCCTGCTGAAAACCTTATTAAAACCAGTATCCTGGCTGGAATGTGGAAGCAGTAGAGGGATCCATTCACCTGTTTTACATTTACTAGAATAACACTTACTGGGTATGAAGCACCTTCCCCTTGAGGACTGGACCCAGCACTGTCTCAACTTGACTGTACTAACTTACCAATAGTCCATTGTGGCAGGTAAGCATTGTTTCTTACAGATAAGATTGCTGAGACACAGACAAATAACATGCCCCCAAGTAATACAAGACCCAGAAATAAAGCACAGCCTTTATTTATTATAAAGAAATTAGGGAGTAAATTGCAAATGACTGTTTGCCTCTCCCTAAGACTGCTACTGCCTAGCAACAATTGCCAGATAGGATAAACATCATTAGCCGTAAAGTTTAATGTCTAAAAGACATTAGGCATGCTGATATGCAGTCTTGAGGTGTCTGTGTACTATTTTAAAGTATATTATCTGGCCTTGCCTTTTGTGTCCAAGAGTAGCCCCAGCCTTGCCCATGGTATATGTGCACACTCCTGTGGATATAATGGAATTTAGGTTGCAGCGGTGCTATAATGAAGTGTAGTAGGGAAATGCTTCTGCAGCCAAAATAAAAATTAGAAATCTTGCACACTACATACAGAAGCTTCTCAGGAAATCATTCAAGCCCTCTCTTCCTGTCAGGCTGGGGAATATGCCTCTTAATTTCCCCTGACAGAAAACACATCACCTCATCAGCAGCTTTCGAAAACGACAAAACATCCTTGCTGAAAAAGACTGCCTGCCAAACACTTCCATTGCCACTGCAGCAAGGGGGACTGGGAGGGGAGGGGTGTGCTTCAGAAATTTCATGGAAGGGGAATAATTTATCTTGCTACCTGTAGAGTCCCACTGTTATCCCTTGCATTGCTGCAAAACGTTCATCTCGTAGTCAAGGTGTGACCCTTGAAGAATTAATTTGAGCCAGAGGGTACATGACCATTTAATTCTGAAAGAATAATTTATACTTCTGAATCAGGAGGGTGTGAAATTCTCTTGCAGTGTTTGAGCCAAGGCAAACATCTCGGTGCAAAATCCACACCTGCAGATCTCTTACATATTTCAGTGCCAGAACAAAAGCATCTCGGTCACATACTGTGCTGTGTGCATTAACCTGTAGCAGTGGTTATCTCATCTGAAGTTACAGTGCAGTTTCATAGAGGTGCTGTAGCATTACTAATAATAAAATCTGTATTTATTGAAATATTTGCTACTGCACTTCAGCTTATATGAGTAGGGTATTTTAAATAAACCTCAAAATTCTATGGAATCATTGCTTTTCTGAATCTCACACAATTACATTTAGAGTCTGTATATCAAATAATGCATCAGGACAGAGAATTTTTATAGACCATTATCATAGCATTTATCATTACTGCAGTATATTTGTACTGCTGGACTTTTTTCCATTTCCTTTTTTGTAAACCAAAATTGTGATGAGGTGAGAATGTTTTATCATCACTCTGTATATTTGTGGGACTCCTGCACCAGCGCATTTTTCCACACATTAAAGGAATAACTTGGAGTTAGAGTGACAAAGATCCATGATGTCTATATATAAGCACACTACCTTTGGTAAATATGGTAATAGACTATTTTTGTATAAATACAGTACAATAGACCAGCTTCCTTCTACAGTGACATTTCAGTCACATAGAGGACTGCATAATTCACATTTTCATGCTGAGAAGTTGGTGGGAACTGGTGCTGTCATGTCTGCATTAAGTGTTCATACAGCCTGAAACTCAAGCCTGCAGACTTTTGAATGTCTCTTTTCCATTTTCGTAGGGATTATACTCTTGGCATGTAGTGGAGTAGAGCCCGTTGGAATAACTGAGTTGCTGAAGAGATGATGAAATATGGCTGGAGGATTTTCTATCCTATATCTGGGTGGTCATCTGTTGTATGACTGATGTGGTCTCCATATTTTATTTGTGAGATGGCCATCTGCCAATCATTTGGTTAAAAGAGGAGCCAGGAGACCCTTGGGAAAGTGTGAGGCACTGGAATGTTCCAGCAGGCCCAAGGACCTGCACCTTCTCTAACCGGCCCAGTAAAAATGCTGACTGCAGTAAGTGGTCAGTCCTTTTAACACGAAAAATCCTTCCAAGTGACATATATGTATGTATAGATATATTCTGTATACACGTAGGTGTATTACAATCATAAGTAACTTACATGTAGTGTGTCAAGAATAGTTCAGCACATTGTTGTTCTGATCTGGATGGTGGCTTTTATTACTTACAATGTATTCAGATCCCCAGGTTTTGACCAGCAGTGATGTCATGGGTTTGCCTAGGGGACAATTTTTTACCACACCCCCCACAAATTGCTCTAAGGTAAGAGAAGTTTATGCAGACAAAGAGATCTGATTGGGGAGAAAATGCTATTAGGATTTATTACTAGCAAAAATAAAAACTAAGCAACTACATCTGTAACAATTCTGTTTAAACAAAAGCACTATGTATTTACAGAAACATCCCTCCCCCCTTTGTATCAGTCCAGGAGGAGAAGGAGGTATTT